>JAJEJO010001383.1:212116-252297 GCA_020662805.1 Glaucomys volans | reverse complement strand
TAATATTCCATTGTGTATATATACCACAGTTTCTTTATCCAGTCATCTACTGAAGGGCATCTAGGTTGGTTCCACAATCTAGCTATTGTGAATTGAGCAGCTATGAACATTGATGTGGCTGCATCACTGTAGTAATCTGATTTGAAGTCCTTTGGGTATAGGCCAAGGAGTGGGATAGCTGGTTCAAATGGTGGATCCATTCCAAGTTTTCTAAGGAATCTCCACACTGCTTTCCAGAGTGGCTGCACCAACTTGCAATCCCATCAGCAATGTATGAGTGTACCCTTTTCCCCACATCCTCGCCAACACCTGTTGTTGCCTGTATTCTTAATAAAAGACATTCTAATTGGGGTAAGATGAAATCTTAAGGTGGTTTTGATTTGCATTTCTCTTATAACGAGGGATGTTGAACATTTTTTCATAAATCTTTTGATTGCTTGTAGATCTTCCTCTGTAAAGTGTCTGTTCATTTCCTTGGCCCCTTTATTGATTGGGTTATTAGTGTTCTTGGTGTAAAGATTTTTGAGTACTTTGTAGATTCTGGAGATTAGTGCTCTATCTGAAGTGTGTGTAGCAAAGATTTTCTCCCACTCTGAAGGCTCTCTCTTCACATTGCTGATTGTTTCCTTTGCTGAGAAAAAGCTTTTTAGTTTGACTCTATCCCAACCATTGATTCCTGCTTTTATTTCTTGTGCTTTGGGAGTTCATGTTAAGGAAATATGGTCCTAGGCCAACGTGATGAAGATTTGGACCTATTTTCTCTTCTATTAGGTGCAGAGTCTCTGGTCTAACTTCTAGGTCCTTGATCCACTTTGAGTTGAGTTTTGTACAGGGTGAGAGATATGGGTTTAGTTTCATTTTGCTGCATATGGATTTCCAGTTTTCCCAGCACCATTTGTTGAAGAGGCTGTCTTTTCTCCATTGTATGTTTTTGGCTCCTTTGTCAAGTATGAGATACCTGTATTTATGTGGGTTTGTCTCTGTGTCCTCTATTCTGTACCATTGATCTACCCATCTATTTTGGTGCCAATACCATGCTGTTTTTGTTACTATTGCTCTGTAGTATAGTTGAAGGTCTGGTATTGTGATACCCCCTGCTTTGCTCTTCTTGCTAAGGATTGCTTTAGCTATTCTGGGTCTCTTATTCCTCCAAATGAATTTCATGATTGCTTGCTCTATTTCTATGAGGTCTGTCATTGGGATTTTAATTGGAATTGCATTGAATTTGTACAGTGCTTTTGGAAGTATGGCCATTTTGACAATATTAATTCTGCCTATCCAAGAGCATGGGAGATCTTTCCATCTTCTCAGATTCTCTTTAACTTCTTTCTTTAGTGTTCTGTAGTTCTCATTGTAGAGGTCTTTCACTTCTTTTGTTAGATTCATTCCCAAGTATTTTATTTTATTTGAGGTTATTGTGAATGTGGTAGTTTTCCTAATTTCTCTCTCAGAGGATGCATCACTTACGAGTAAAAATGCATTAGATTTATGAGCATTAATTTTATATCCTGCTACTTTACTGAATTCATTTCTGAGTTCCTGAAGTTTTCTGGTGGAATTCTCAGGGTCTTCTAAATAGAGAATCATGTCATCAGCAAATAGGGATAGTTTGAGCTCTCCTTTTCCTATTTGTATTCCTCTAATTTCTTTGGTTTGTCTAATTGCTCTGGCTAGAGTTTCAAGAACAATGTTGAATAGTAGTGGCGAAAGAGGGCATCCCTGCCTTGTTCCAGTTCTCAGGGGGAATGCTTTCAATTTTTCTCCATTTAGAATGATGTTAGCTGTGGGCTTAGCATAGATAGCCTTTACAATGTTAAGGAATGTCCCCACTACCCCTATTTGTTCTAGTGTTTTGAGCATGAAGGGGTGCTGTATATTATCAAATGCTTTCTCTGCATCTATTGAAATAATCATGTGGTTCTTGACTTTAAGTCTGTTGATGTGGTGAATTACATTTATTGATTTCTAGATGTTGAACCAACCTTGCATCCCAGGGATGAAACCCACTTGATCATGGTGCACTATCTTTTTAATATGCTTTTGTATGTGATTCGCTAAAATTTTGTTAAGAATTTTTGCATCTATGTTAATTAGAGATATGAGTCTGAAATTTTCTTTCCTCGATGTGTCCTTCTCTGGTTTTGTTATCAGGGTGATATTGGCTTCATAGAATGAGTTTGGAAGGGTTCCCTCCTCCTCTATTTCATGAAATACTTTGAGGAGTATTGGAATGAGTTCTTCTTTGAAGGTCTTATAGAACTTGGCTGTGAATCCATCTGGTCCTGGACTTTTCTTTGTTGGTAGGCTTTTGAGGACTTCTTCTATTTCATTGCTTGAAATTGATCTATTTAAGTTGTGTATGTCCTCCAGATTCAGTTTGGGTGGCTCATATGCCTCTAGGAACCTGTTGATGTCTTCCAGGTTTTCTATTTTGTTGGAGTATAAATTTTCAAAGTAGCTTCTTATTATGTTTTGTATTTCAATTGTGTCTATTGTAATATTTCCATTTCCATCATGAATTTTAGTAATTTGGAGTTTCTCTCTCCTTCTCTTTGTTAGCGTGGCTAAGGGTTTATCAATTTTGTTTATTTTTTCAAAGAAGCAACTTTTTGTTTTGTCAATTTTTTGAATTGTTTCTTTTGTTTCAATTTCGTTGATTTCAGCTCTGATTTTGATTATTTCCTGTCTTCTGCTACTTTTGGTGATGATCTGTTCCTCTTTTTCTAGGGCTTTGAGCTGTGATGTGAGATCATTGATTTGTTGACTTTTCATTCTTTTATTAAATGCACTCCATGCAATGAATTTTCCTCTTAGCACTGCTTTCATAGTGTCCCAGAGATTTTGATATGTTGTATCTTTGTTCTCATTGACCTCTAAGAATCTTTTAATTTTCCCCCTAACGTTTTCTGTTATCCATGCATCATTCAATAGCATATTATTTAATCTCCAGGTCTTGGAGTAGTTTCTGTTTTTAACTTTATCATTGATATCTAATTTTATTCCATTATGATCTGATAGTATACAAGGTAGTATCTCTATGTTTTTGTATTTGCTAAGAGTAGCTTTGTGGCATAACATATGGTCTATTTTAGAGAAGGAACCCTGAGCTGCTGAGAAGAAAGTGTATTCGCTTTTTGATGGATGGAATATTCTATATATGTCTGTTAAGTCCAAATTAGCAATTGTGTCATTGAGTCCTATGGTTTCTTTGTTCAATTTTTGTTTGGAAGATCTGTCCAACGGTGAGAGAGGAGTGTTAAAGTCCCCCAGTATTATTGTGTTTTGGTCTATTTGATTCCTGAAATTGAGAAGGATCTGATTGACATAAATGGATGCACCATTGTTTGGTGCATAAATATTTATGATTGTTATGTCTGATTTATGCTTCCTTTAAGCAGTATGAAATGTCCTTCTTTATCCCTTCTGACTAACTTTGACTTGAAGTCTGCTTTATCTGAAATAAGGATGGAAACTCCTGCTTTTTTACTCAGTCCATGTGCATGGTATGTTTTTTCCCAACCTTTCACCTTTAGTCTGTGGGCATGTTTTTCTATGAGATGAGTCTCTTGAAGGCAGCATATTGTTGGGTCTTTCTTTTTAATCCAATCTGCAGTCTATGTCTTTTGATTGATGAGTTTAGGCCATTTACATTCAGGGTTATTATTGAGATATGACTTGTACTTCCTGCCATTTTAGCTTTTTGGGGGTTTTTAGCTTAACTTTGTTTCTCCTTTGATTGACTCTTTCTTTAGGGTAATTCCTCCCCATGTTGACTAAGATTGTTGTTTTTTGTTTCTTCCTCTTTGAATATTTTGTTGAGAATGTTCTGTAGGGCAGACTTTCTCTCTGTGAATTCTTTAAGCTTTTGTTTATCATGGAAGGATTTTATTTCATTATCAAATCTGAAGGTAAGTTTTGCTGGGTATAAGTTTCTTGGTTGGCATCCATTTTCTTTCAGAGCTTGAAATATGTTGTTCCAGGCCCTTCTTGCTTTTAGGGTCTGGGCTGAGAAATCTGCTGATATCTGTACTGGTTTCCCCCTGTAGGTAATCTGATACTTTTCTCTTGCAGCCTTTAAAATTCTATCTTTGTTTTGTATGTTAGGTATTTTCATTATAATGTGCCTTGGTGTGGATCTGTTGTAATTCTCTGCGTTTGGTGTCCTGTAAGCCTCTTGTAATTGATTTTCCATCTCATTCATCATATTTGGGAAATTTTCTGATATTATTTCATTGAACATATTATTCATACACTTGGTTTGTATCTCTGTGCCTTCCTCAATCCCAATAACTCTTAAATTTGGTCTTTTCATGATGTCCCATATTTCTTGGAGGTTTTGTTCATGATTCCTAACCATCTTCTCTGTTTGTTCAACTTTGTTTTCAAGATTAAATATTTTGTCTTCATTGTCTGAGGTTCTGTCTTCCAAGTGATCTATTCTGTTAATTATGCTTTCTATTGAGTTTTTAACTTGGTTTATTGTTTCCTTCATTTCCTTGTTTCCTTCAAGGATTTCTGTTTGTTTTTTTTCTCAGAACTTCTATCTCTTTATTGAAATGATTTTTTGCTTCCTGCAATTGCTCTATTAGCTGATTATTCATAGCCTGAATTTGCTCTCTCGTCACATCATTCTCTTCTCGGATCATTTTAATAATGAACATTCTGAACTCCCTTTCTGTCATTCCTTCTACCATGCTGTCTTTGGGTTCTCTTGATATATCATCTAGGTTTGTTTGGGACACTTTCTTCCCATGTTTTCTCATTTTGCTTGTGTATCTTCCCCTCTAGTAGTGCGAATCAGAGGGATTGCAATTTCCCTGTAAAGACTTAAAGTGTCCCTGCAAATTTCCAGTAACTCACCTGATGTTTGAGAGGTGCTTGATCAAGCGGTGACCCAAGAAAGATGCTGTCCCACTACCTCCAGGTTGGGAATGATCAATGCTTCTGGGCAGAGGCAGCCTGGTGTTGATAGACAATCAGATACAGCAAGGTGCTAGACCCCGGGCCAGGGTGTGGACCTGGGCACTAGACCAAGTTGGGGTGGGGGCACAAAACTGTGCTCAGTGATGGAGACATTGGGCTTGAGAGCCCAGGCAGGCCTGAGCTCCTCGCTGGGGGCTCAGTCGGTGGTAGGTGGTCACTCTCTGCCAGGGAAGCTGTAAAATAGCGCCGAAGGGCCCAAACTCCCCACTGGAGCCAGCGATTCCCTCCGCTCCAGGTCAGACCTCCCCAGGAGACGCCTTGTAGTGGGGAGGAAGACCGAAGCTCAGCTCTGAGGACTCAGGCAGCCACAGATGGTCGCCCTCTGCTAGGGAAGCTGCAAAATGGCCCCAATAATGTTTTTATCCAACACCAAATGTATTTTTAAAAAATATTTTTAGTTGTAGATGGGCATGATATCTTTATTTTTTTATGTGGTGCTGAGAATTGAATCCAGTGCCTCACACATGTCAGGCAAGTGCTCTACCACTGAGCCACAACCCCAGCCCAACTAAATGTATTTTTACTTTGAGAATGAAAACAAACAGGTTGTCTTCTGCATTTTCCTTTTCTCTCTTCCTCTTTCTCTCTGCTGGTAATTGAACCCTAACCCTCACACATGGTAGGAATATGTGAGTAGTAGTAGCTCTACTACTGAGCTATACCCCCGGTTCTCCTATAATTTTTTAAAATTAAAAAAATAGAATAGCCTACAGAATATGTCTTTCAGGAGGAGATGATAACCTTCAGAAGAAAAGACGTAATCTTCTAGGAAGTTTTTCTACTTAAGTCAGCAAGGTATTGTCTATTTAAATATTGAATGCAGTGGTTTTGGCAGTATTGGTATTGAGCTATTCTTTCTGACAGTATTCAGATAATACATTTAGTCACCATTTGAGGGTACTCCTGGTTCACAGAAGTAAAATTAAATGCCCAAGTTAGAAAAGAATATTTCCTATTTGCTCTTACAGGAGGCTGTATGCCCAATTCATCTAAAAGATTGCATCGTTTAGATACAACTTCAATAGAAAGTAGGCTAAAATACAGATATGCTTTGTGCCCCTTGAAAATGGAATCTGATCTCTCAGAAACTCACTTCTAATCACTTTGATTTTGGAAGTGATTTTAAAATGCAGACTTTGCAGAAACTAATTGCCTAGGTTTGAAGATCTCCTATGGTGTGGCCACATACAATTTCTACATATCACACGATGATTGATCAAAGCTACAAAGTCCTATCTTGTTTTTAGCTATTTCTCTCATGGATTATCTAGGCAACATTCTATACAGTAACAGTGTAAACTGTTCAGAGCTGAATTCCAAATCTAAAACATGTGAAAATACCTGGGCCACGGAACCAATAGGAACTGTTAGGTAAAGAAAGACTGAATGGTAGGAAAATGAGGCTGGTGCTCCCAAATTACAGTTCTGTAGCTGCCTGCAATGTACAGGCTGGCTGTGAGGCATAATTAAAGGAGATGACATAGTCAGTTCAATCCCATAACTTTCCTCTGTGTCCGCACCTCACGTGGATGAGACTAGGGTTTTCACTGTAAAAGATTCAAACATGCTCTAGGAATTTCCTGAGTGAAAATGTGGGTCCTTATGATCACTTCGGTAGCTCATTCTTTTTTCAGTGAATCAGGTATTGAAGCTGGTGATGACATTATTGAGAGTTATTATCTATTATACCACAAACTAAGTTTTTCTTAGACCATTTGGATGGGTTTCAAAGTACAGAGAGAAGCCCCTGATTCAGTTAGATGGGCATTGCATAAAGAAGTGGACGTTGGGATGAATGGGGAGAGACAGAGAGAGTCTGATGGAATTTCACAACATTTCTTCCAGGTTTTTGTGTAAACTGGTGGTGGTAATATGAATAGAAAGTATTCCCTCTTTAGACCAGAACCAGTGTGTGTTTTCCTTGTTCTGATCCCTGGCACAATAGAGGTACTTTAGAGTCCCCATGTTCCTTGGGTAATGGTGTTAACTGTGTTAGAGACACTGAGAAATGAGAAGGAATAAAAGATGTAGTTGCATCTAAAGGAGATTTTCTAAGAGAAAGAATATAGTAAGTTGTTCCAGAGGTCTTTGGCGGGATGAGATACTTAATGAATTCAAAATGTCAAACTGATATGCTATAACTGAAAATCAGCCTTTGAGAGGTGAATGGTACACAGGACAGTTTGATGTTAAGGATCTTGAACTACACCCTCTAAAACCTGGAAACAAACTAGATTTGCACTCAGAAGCTAGTGGCTTGAAAGTTTAGAGAGAGATAAAATATAACTAAATATGACAGTATAGCATGGAACAAAGGGGATAGCACAAAGAATGAAATTTATCAATTAAAAAAATCACCACAGCTAGAATGGGGTTGTGCTACAGGAGGAGGAATGGCTAGTCCCTTAAATCTTGCATTAGAATATAGTGGTATATATAGGGTCAGGTATGGAGCTACCCAAAATTCTTATGCATCAGGGTTGAATAAGCTTGAATGAATATTGGGGTACTGTTTCCACACAAGCACAGTAATTGAGTATAGAGCTCCCTAGCTGGGACAAATAGGATCCTATCTCAAAGAGAAAACTGTCCTGGCATTATATGACATCCAGGACCTCAAATTGGCTTTATTCTCATTCAGGTATACTCATTCAGGCAGTGCATATGGAAATTCACTCTGTTTCATCAGATATTTTCACAAAGCTCTCTGGTCTGAAGGTGGGGTTACTTCCTTAACATTCTAGTACTTTAATTTCCAGATAAATCATCTAACTGTGCAGACATTTTTTTTCTTTTTTGATACTGGTGATTGAATCCAGTGCCTCACAAATTCTAGGCAAGCAGGCAGAGTGCCATGGAGCTACATAACTAGATCTTTTATTTTTATTTTGAGACAGGATCTTACTAAGTTGTTCAGGCTGACTTTGAACTTGTCTCAGCCTTCCAAGTAGTTGAGATCACAAGCATGCAACACTGTACCCACTTTCCATTCCTAGATTATATTACGAGAAAGATGCAGATGGTTAGGCTGAATGTTTTGAAGAAAGCAACACAAATTTTATGGTATGGAGTCAATCTTCACTATCTCATAGTGGTGATAGGCAAATACTGACATGAGGTCAAGGACATTCTCAAGGTGTGTCTCTGTAGGACTTAGTTACTAGAAATGTAGTTGAAAGGGTGTGCTCATGAAATCAAGGGTTGTCTTTAAAAAACATGATAAACATATCTCTGGCGGAGGCATCAGTCACAAAGGTATAGGCTGGAGTTAGATCAGTGTAAGTTAGGATTGAGGTAAAGGTGAGGAGAGTTTCAGAAGCTATAAAGCTGTGGCCCAGTCTAGTGGGTTATAAGAAAGTCAATACAGAGAAATAAGGAATAAACAATTGATAATGGTAGGTAAACTCCAAGAATCAATAGACCTGGAAGATTCCAGTATGGCTAGTACTTGTTGGACATCATATACATGCCTTGGCTGGACAATTCCAAGAATTCTTTTTCTTTTTTTGCAGTACTGGGGATAGAACCCAGGGACATTTCATCCCTGAGTTATATCTCCAGCCCTTTTTATTTATTTTGAGACAGGGTCACATGAAGTTGCCCATGATGGCCTCAAACTTTCCATCCTCCTGCCTCAGCCTTCTGAGTGGCTTGGATTACAGGCGTGTGCCATGTTTACCAGCTAAGAATTCTATTTCTGTTAATTCTATTTCTGGGCTTTCACACATGAACTATTAAAGATTATCCTACAGATAAAGTTGCTTTAGGCAGTTCAGAATAACTCAAATCGATGTTTCATTGGAGATCAAACTCAGCCATAAAGAATGAAATTATGTCATTTATTGGGAAATGGATAGAACTGGAGAATATCATGCTAAGAGAAACAAGCCAGACTCAGAAAGTCAAGGGTCAAATGTTTTCTCTTGTATGTATAAGCTAGAGAGAAAAAAGGAATAAGAAGAAATCTCACGAAAATACAAGGGAGACCAGTAGAGCAGACAAAGGGGATGGGGTAGGGGAAGAAGGAGGGGAGGGATAGGGTATGTGCTGGGGAATGAAATTGACCAAATTGTGCTGTGTGCACATACCAATATTTCACAATGAATTCCACTTTTACCTATGATAATGCATCAATTTAAAAAATGGAAGGGTGCCAAGCAGAGTGATGCATGCCTTTAATTCCAGGACTTGGGAGACTGAGGCAGGAGGATATCAAACTCAAGGTTAGCCTCAGCAACTTAGTGAGAACCTGTCTCAGAATAAAAGAAAAGAGATTGGGGGTGTTGCTCAGTACAGCACATCCTGTCTTCAATCTCCAGTACTACATATACACAAAATAAATAAATAAAATTTTAAAAATAGAAGGGAGACCAGAGAGTACACAAAAGAGATCATGGGGAGAAAGAGAACAAGGGGAGCTACTTAGGAATAAAACTGATCAAATTATGTATGTACAAATATATCACAACAAATCCCACTGTTATGTATGATTATAAAACACCAATAAAAACATTAAAAATCAGAATATAGTTTAGAAAGGGGATTAAAATTTTTTAGGAAAAAATAACATCTTACATACCTCCCATACATAAATTCATATTTTTATCAGCATAAATGTGTTTTTAATATTTAATTTTTATTTATTTATTTTGAATACATACATTCACAGGGTTCGAAATTCAAAAGGCTATATAGAAAAAAGTCACTTTCCCACTCTTATTCTTCAGCTAATCAGTAACTTTCTGGAGATAATATCACCAGCTTCTTGGGAATCTTTCCAGAGGAAGAAAATATAAATTATTCAACCTTATCAATATTTTCCTGCATAGAAAAGACTACAATACTTTTATGTGTCTAGATTTTATTGATTACTGTATTTGGGTGATCATTTCATATTGCTACCTAAAGAATATCTTATTTTCATGGTTATATAATATTCTATTAACGGATGAACGCTGTAAACAGATATCCAATTTGTTTCCAATCTTTTGTTATTGAAAACAATGCTGAAACAAATAATCTTGTGCCTCACGAATGTGATAATGCATCACATTTGCCCACATGCAAATATATCTGTAGGGCAAATTCTTAGAAGTGAATTGTGTCAGTGAAAGTTATGTAAATTGTGATGCTATTACTAAATTGTTCTCCATAGAAATTGTGTCAATTTATATACTCACAAATGGGATATAAGGGCCTATTTTTTCATACCATCATGAATAGTATGTCCTCAAATTTTTTTTATTTTAGGCAATCATATATGTGCAAAGTGGCATCTGTGCATAGTTTTAATTTTATTTTCTCTTATTATGAGTGAAGTTGAATGTGTTTTTGTATGTTTAAAGGTAATTTGTATTTTTTTTTCTGAAAATTGTGTACATCCATCTTCATTTTCTTTTGGATTATTGGTCTTTTTCTTAATGATCTGTAGGAGTTTATATAATAAGAACTCTGTAATATGAGAAGCAAATATTTTCCTCATATTGTTTCCTCATATATTTTGCAAATGTGTTTTGCTTTTGACTAAGAGTACATTTTCTATTTTTAAAAAATGTTTTGTTTGTTCTTTTTAGTGATACATGACATATAATACATGTGTGGAGTATAACTTCCCAATTTTATGGTTGCACATGATGTGGAGTTACACTGGTTGTATATTCCTATAAGAACATAGGAAAGTTATGTCCGATTCATTCTACTATCTTTTGCATTCCCATCCCCCCTCCCTTCCTTTCATTCCCCTTTGTCTAATCCAGTGAACTTCTATTCTTGCCTCCCTGCCCAGCTTGTTGTGAGTTAGCATCCACATATCAGTGAGAACATTTGGCCTTTATTTTTTGGGGGATTGGTTTATTTCACTTAGCATGACAGTCTCCAGTTCCATTCATTTACTGGCAAATGCAATAATTTCATTCTTCTTTATGACTGAATAATATTTCATACATTTTCCATTTTTACATAGTTGAATTTATTAATTTAAAAATCTTTTGGCTTTTAAAATTAAATTTAGAAAAGCTTTTCTTATTCTATTATTCCCCACTCTATGGTATTTTGTACCAATTATCAAGTCATTGCATCTCAACTCTACATTCATCTTTCAGTAAATACATGCTCTGTGATAATGGACAGAATTCTTTTATTCATTTTTCTTTTATAGTGAGCACAGTGTTAAAGTGTTCTTAGTAAAGGTCACTGTAGAGTACAGGAGAAGACTGTCCTGTTGTTACCTGCAGGTGTAGCATGGTCATCTGTGGGGTATATGGGCTTCTAATGGTTTTCTATCCATACATCCAGAACTCACAGTCTCTCACTTCACAGACCCGACCTGGCCTAGTAGTTACCTTCCAGCAGTCCTTTCAACATAATCACTGCATGATTCAAACCTTCTGCACATATTGATGCCTAACTTTCTGCTAACCTGTCCCTTTTCATGAGAGGTTTGTCTTGTATGTTCTTCCAATATGGAGAATACACATTTGAGGTATCCTGCCTGTACTAGCATCTCTACTCTCTCTGTATATCCAGCCATAGCTCACCTATAAATGAAGGGTTGCTTCCTGCTTTCCCAGTAACTATAGAGCAACTTTAGCTTTGAGAAACCAGTGAACTTCTCTGAAATCCAGGGGACTACAATTATACATTATCCAACTAGGTCTGAACTCCAGTCTTGGGAAGGGGGTTCCCTTTACAAGTTTGTCCTTACTTGGAATCTATCCCTCAGCCCTAAGATACCATATAAATTCCCTAAGATTTTATATTTAATCTCTTATTATAATTTAACATGGTATGTTTGTATTCTCTATATAAACTTCCCTTGTTTAAGTAACTCTGTGGGTTTATCTCCTGATTGGACCCAAACTGATATAGGCCATTCTAATATTTGTGCAATTTCAGTTTTTACTTTTTTTTTTTGGTGGTTCTGGGGATTAAACCCAGGGCCTCATGCATGCTAAGCATGTGTTCTGTTGAGTTACATCTCCAGCTCTATGCTATATTTAAATCTTTACTCGACCAAGAATTTATCTTGGTGTAAGCTATAAGGATAAATCTAGTTTTATATTTTCCATATGGCCATATGACTTAAGCATTTATTGAATAATTATTTTCCAACTAATTTTAAATACCATTTAAATTATATACTAAATTCCCACATTTGGGTTTATTTCTGAACTTTTTTTTTTGTACTGGGGATTGAACCCAGGATGCTTTACCACTGAATTACATCCCTAGTTCTTTTTGTTTTTATTTTTTTATTTTGAGACAGGGCCTCACTAAGTTGCTAAGGCTGGCCTCAAACTTGTGATCCTCCTGCTTCAGCTTCTCAAGTTGCTAGCATTACAGGTGTGCACCACTATATTTTTGGATTTTAAATTGTATTCCATTGCTCCTGTCTTTTCATTCCCCAAGATTACACTGTTTGGATAGTTGTGTAATATCAGATAGGGACAGTCTTATTTTTTGTTTCTAATGTGAGCTTTACTACCAGGATGCCTGGTTCTCCTGTTGGAAATTTTGTTAGGAATTGTATCACGTTTATAGGTTATGAATAACTGACATCTGTCTGAGTTTTCCTAAGAACATTGTTCTTCCTTATTATCATGCAAAATTAAAAGAACTGGAAAGATCTTCACAGTAAGGGTATTCTTCTGAAACCCTGCTTTGAGGGGAAATGAATCATTTTGGTCAGAATTACTTATATTAAGGTCACAGTGGATATAAAAGGAAGTCTAATATTTTAATTATGAATCATCTGCCATGATTCCTTATAAAATGTTAATGATTTGATTATACTCAAAAATTAAATATGAGGGGATATATCGAGGTATTCATTCTGGGCAAGATTTCTTCCATGTGTATTTTGAGCTCCCTCTGTAGATAGAAAATGTCAGATATAGATCAGTGACAATGGATTTGAGGTCATGTTTTCCTTAAAGATTTGATTGTTCTATACATAAGGTGACACAATTGTTCCTGTCATTTTCTTGAACTTTTAACTCTTGCTGAACTTATTATTCTGTAGGAAGGAAATACTGGCTTACAATTTTTCCTGAATTACCAGAGAAGAGTATGCCTCCTGGTTAAAAACCTATGTGTGATTTTTCAGGCCTGATCATAGGCAATTGAAAGGTTTTGCCTTGTAGGCCTCATGGGGTGACAATGGGAGAGAAGCTGCCCTATCCACACTAAATACAATCAATGTATTGCTGTCTCTGAAGGCAGTTGCAGTCAAGGACTCAAGTCTGACAGAGCATGTTCTTAGAATTGTTGCATTCCTAATTCTGGTACCTTAATTCTTAGGTCTCTTTATCTGAGCCCTTGGGCTAAGTCCTCTTCAGGGGCTTTCTGCCAAGATGTCCTTATAGGGGAAGGAGAGAGAAAACTTGAAGACATTTTCCCTGCTCTCAATACTGAGTACTTTTCCATTCCCAGACTTTCCTACATGCTGTCCCAAACTTCAGGGTCAGAAAACTGACTGAGTTTTTTGTTCAAGGTTCCCTAGACAGTGAAATGACTCCTACATCAACACTGATCCATTTGACCCTCAGCCAATGCACAGTTCCTTGGGGGGAAATGGAACAACAGAGTGGGCACTTTTCCCAATTTAGACTCTTGCTTATAACTATCACAGTAAGTGATTACAGGCTTAACCCTTTCATTTTTGACTTGTTGATTTACTGTGATATCTGGCAACTCAGCTCTCTTTCCTAGCTTAGCTAAGCTCCTGTCAAGTGTAAAGCTGTCTGCCTTTCCTTATAGAGTGATAAAAGGATGAAGGGATTCAACAAGGGCTACATGTACTGGGGAATACCAGGGAAATCTAACAGCTACTTGCACAGAAAAAACGGTCCGCTTGTTTGGGACATGGGCTTATTTCCCAACATCCTCATATGCTGGATATCTTCCATTTGCCCTTCTAGATCACTCTCTACTTTTTTCTACTTTGTTGGTGCCCTAGGAACCAGATCTACAGGGACTAATTCAATGAACTTCCTCACACTTCTGTTTCCAATAGGGTGTGGCCAATGGCATCAGGAGGAGATTTAGACATGAGACGAGAGTGAGATTGGGGTATTTATTCCCCTGGTTCCCTCCCCACCAGATTGTCATGAGATTGTTGTGTCCCTGTATTGAATGCAACAAAGATTGTTTGCTTATCCAAACTTAAGTCAGGTTGTTGAGCCTTTTTCTAGACCCTTCTGTGTACTTCCTTGTACAGGTCCATTTTAGGAAAGAACGCTGTCCCTCAATATCTGGTCACTCTCATTATCTGATTAAAAGTCATCTACTGCCTGTTGTGATAGCACACACTTGTAATCCCAGCAGCTCAGGAGCTGAGGCAGGAGGATCTTGAGTTCAAGGCAAGCCTCAGCAATTTACCGAGGCCCTGAGCAACTTAGCGAAACCCTGTCGCTACATAAAATATTTTTAAAAAATGGCTGGGGATGTGGCTTAGTGGTTAAGTGCCCCTGAGTTCAATCCTTGGTACAAAAAAAAAAAAATCACCTACCATCCCTTGGTGATGTCTAGTCACCCTAGACATCATGTCCTGTCTTCAGCAATTGTTAGGTTGGTGTTGCTAGAATCCCCCTTACCTCTGATGTTTCCTCTTAGTAATTTTCTATCCACTGACCTCAGCCATGCTCCTTGGTTATAAATTTCCTCTTGCCCACGCTATATTCAAAACTAAGTCCAAACTCTCTTCCTCATTGCAAAATCCTATTGTCAAGATATATATAACTGTAATGTAATAATAACTGTAATAATAAAGTATTATTCTGTGATTTAACAGGAGTCAGTAGGTTTTTTCTTTTCTCTAACAAAAGTCAAAGATCCTGCCAGGCAGTTCTCTTCAGACAGCTCTCTCCTTTTCAGTCCTAGAGGTGGTCTGGCTATTGTACCATCTCTTATTGTCTCTTCCATTGCCTCTGTAAATATTCCTGTTCCATTATTCAATTTGAATTTGCCATCTGTTTCTTGCTGGCAACTTGACTGACTTAGCTCCTTACATTAGTATTCCATTTTAAAAAGGAAAATGAGAGCTAAAATCATCTTAAAATAAGCTTAAAGATAACTTAGTAGATAAAAAAGCTACTTTTGAGTGTATATATAAATATATAAATAAATAAATACACATACAGTCAGGTACCACATGCAGTCAATAATGAGGTGGTCCTATTAAGATTATAATGGAGGATATTAGACATCTATCTGCTCTCTAAGAACCATTTTTGCACCAATCATGGCTCCCTTCGTGGAGCTCATTATGAAAGTCAAGATGCCCAGTTTGGTTCTGGGCACCTGGAAGTCTCAACCAAGAAAAGTCAAAGAAGCCATGAAGGTGGCCACTGATGCAGGAAATCACGATACAGACTGTGCCTACATCTGTCAGAATGAGAATGAGGTAGGAGAAGCCATCCAAGAGAAGATTCAAGAGAAGGTGATGAAACAGGAGGGAATCTTTATTGTAAGTTGTGGTGCACCTTTTTTGAGAGGAACCTTGTGAAGAAAACCTGTTGGAAGACTCTCAAGGATCTGAAACTGGACTATATGGATGTCTGTCTTATTCATTGGACCCAGGGATTTCAGTGTGGGAAGGACTTATTCCAAAAAGATGACAAAGGCAACAACCTCATCAGTAAAGTAACATTTTTGGATGCCTGGAAGGTCATGGAGGAGCTGGTGGATGAAGGGTTGGTGAAAGGTCTTGGCATCTCTAACTTCAACCACTTCCAGATTGAAAGGATCTTGAACAAGCCTGGACTCAAATATAAACCAGCGAATAATGAGGTTGAGTGTCATCCATACCTCACCCAGGAGAAACTGTACTGCCACTACAAAGGCATTACTATCATAGCCTATAGCCCCCTGGGCTCTCCAGATAGACCTTGGACCAAACCAGAAGACCCTTCACTACTGAAGACTCCCAAGCCTAAGGAGATTGCTATAAAGCACAAAACATCCTCTGCTCAGGTTCTGATCTGGTTTCAAATCCAGAGGAATGTGGTGGTGATCTCCAACTCCGTGACACCAGAGTGCACTGTCGAAAACTTTCAGGTCTTTGACTTCAAATTGAGTGATGAGGAGATGGAGACCATACTCAGCTTCAACAGAAACTGGAGGGTCTGTGTTCTGGCTGACCAGGCTTATCTGGAGGAATACCCCTTCAATGCTAATTAGTGAAGCTGAAACTCCTAATGAGACATCTGGTAGATTCTTTCTCTTCAATGAAGTGAAACTTGCTCTTCCTGAGGCCTGTGTTAGCCAGGTTTATGTGAATTCATATGGTGTTTGACCTTGTCAGAAGGCAAGATTTAAAAAAATTTTTTATTGGTGCATTATAACTGTACATAACAGGATTTGTTATGCCCTAATTGTACATGCACATAACATTAGTTGCTCAGTCTCCTTCCCAGAACCTTCCTTTCCTTCCCCTCCTCACTCCACCTAGGCAGGGTTTTACTTAGATTCATATGTTGAACTAGGAGAAGACTTATCACAGGGAAGTATAACTCAGATGAGTAAATGACTATTTCTTCCACTTATTTGATCCGAACAAATGTTTGTTAAACAACAGGATCTCTGCTAACATTGAGGATGCAAACCTAAAAAGCATTTAAAGAGAAACTAAATGGAGCTGAAAAATTCCTATCACCTAATGAAATCACAGCCATTGCATCATCAGAATCACTCATGTTTGTGGTGATGCTGGTGTAAACAAATTTACATCCCTGCCAGTCGCATAGTAGTATAGCAATACAATTATATACAGAACATGCTACTTGATAGTGATAATAAACTATGTTACTGCTTTATATATTTACCTTACTTATTTTAGAGTGTACTTCTATTTATAAAGTTTACTGTAAAACAGCATGCCATATTACAACAGCAGCAGCCTTACCCATCTTGTGTCTTTGCATCTTTTGACCTTATCAAGGACCATACTGAGTGATTGACCTCCACCATGTAGTTTTATGTAAATGTATTTCTATGATGTTCCCCTAATGACACACTTATCAGCATGTATCCCTGTTTTTAAGCAATGCACAACTATTGCTAGGTTACAAGTGAAAGACATGAAGAAACATTTAGCATGATGCCTCATGGGCAGTGAGAAGTCCATAATACCTGCTTAATGTCATTAACATATTAGCAAGTGGTAATGTCTGTGAATTGTGTCTGAAAATGACCAACAAATGTTTTACACATTTGTATATCTGCTACAAGAAGGTTGGTGGTTACTGTGGAGAGAATTTCTTAGAGGCAAAACTGTCAGTGAGAAGGACCTGAGGATTAAGCTTCTCTAAACTGAGAATCAAGCTCTCATCATTTGACTCAAGGTTTTGTTCTATCTCCAGAAGAGAACTGTGGTAAGTTTTTTAAAACACAAATACATTTTTTGACATTTCTATCCTTAAAAAGTAGTACAAAATTCTTGGGATTTTCTAAAAAGACCATTATGTCATCTGTAGATATGGATAGTTTTATTTCTTCCCTTCCAAACTGTGTGCATTTTATTTCCTTTTCTTACCTTACTGTGTTGCCTATGACTTCCAGTGCTAAGCTGAATAAGGGTGGTTAGAACCGACTTCTCTGTCATGTTGCCAATCTTAGGGGGAAAGCATTCATCATTTCAATTAAATACGAAGATAGGTATAAGTTTTACATGAATGGGTAAGTATTAAATCTTGTCCAATGCTTACTCTGCTTCAATTGATATAATCATCTAATTTTCTTCTTTAATTTTTTATATAGAATATTCTGACAGGTTTTAAAATATTAAACCAATTTATATCCCTTAAGTAAACCACATGTGGTTGTGTGTTTTTTATATATTTGTGAATTCTATTAATATTTTGTTACATTAATCTCATGTATATGCATGAGGGATACTGGTCTTCAGTTTTCTTTTTTTTTTTTTTGTACTGTCTTTGTTTTTGGTACTGTCTTGTTTTTTGTTTAACTATCCTAAAAAAAATGAGTTGGGAATTACTGCCTTCTCTTGTATTTCCTGAAAGAGATTGTGTAGAAATGGTGTTAAATCTTCTTTAAATGTCTGGTATAATTTACCAAACCATCTGGAGATTGTTTTTTTCAAAAGCTTTAAAATGATGAGTTTAATTTCCTTAATAGTTACAGGGCTATTTAAATCATCTTTTTCATACTGGGTGATTGTGATAGTTATACTTTTCAAGGAACAGGTCCATTTCATCTAAAATGTTATATTTACGCATGTATAGCTATAGCATTCTTTTTATTATCCTTTGAATGTTTACTAGGTCAAAGACAACCCCATTTCATTTCTGACACAGGTATAATTTATATTATATTTTCTCTATTTCCCTTGTCAGACATCCTGCCACGTGGATATGAAAGTCCTGGTTCTCCACTAAGCCTCCTCTGACTACTCAGCAAGGAGGGAAAGGTGCTTTATCACAATGCTACAAGAGTGGAGTGTAACTCCCCACTTGGTCTTTACTGATAGGTATTAAATTGTGTTCTTTTTCCCCTATGATGAATTGGTTGGAGTAAGGTGGTCTTTTGGTTAGAATAAGCAAGTTTTAGAGGGAGTAGGGTATTATTTGCCTGCATTGGAGTTTCTAGGTTAAGAGGTTTCTCCAAGACCTGGTCCAGGCTTTATGAGGCAAAAGAAACCCAGCAAACTGTTTGCTGTGTCATCCCTCAGGTCCTGTAGTTCCTATTTGGTGTACCTTTTCCCTTTTTTGGTGATACTGTGGACTGGGCCTAGGATTTTGTGCATCACTGAGCTACATTTCTTGCCTTTTTGTTTTAACTTTTATTTGGAGACAGGGTCTCCCTAATCTCCCCAGATTGGCCTTGATTTTGCCATCCTCCTGCCTCAGCCTTCCATCTCATCCTCCTGAGTAGCTGTGATTATAGGTTTGTGTTACCATGTCTGGTTCTATCTTTTCTTCGTATTCTTTCAGAGTCTTCTTAGGTTTGTGTTATGTATACTGCCCAGGGACTTTAGGTGAGATAAATAAGAAATCTATTTAACCAATTTTGTCCCATTAACCCAGATATGGAACACCTATAAAACTTAACTACATTTTATATCTATATAATAATATAAATTAATATAATGAAAAAACTTATAAATTATAATATATAAATTATGTATAATATATAAATGCAAATAAAATAAAATAATCATATGTAAATAAATATATATTATACATAATTAGATATAATAATTATATTATTAAGTTATCATGTGTAATATATAATCATAATAATATAATAATACAAATAGATTATGATTTCCAATATATTGTAATATACCTGTGTAAATGACACTGAAATATTCACAGAATGGAAAACTTGGGACCTAATGGGTTAATGTTGTCTGGAACTAGAAGTACCACCTTAGATTTTGTTGGGAATAGAATTCCAGGTTGAGAGTATTTTCACTACTTTAAGATGTTATTCTACTGTCTGTCTGTATTTGTTTGTTTGTTTGTTTGTTTGTTTGTTTTGCAGTACTGGGGATTGAACCCAGAGGTGCTCTACTGCTGACCTATATCTCTAGCTCTTTTTATTTTTTGAGACAGTTTTGCTAACTTGCCCAGGCTAGTCTCAAACTTGCCATCCTCCTGCCTCAGCCCTCCTGTATTACTGGGATTATAGGTACATGCCACGATGCCTGACTTTATTATTTTCTTATTTAAATTGGTTCCATTAAGAAATCTTTTCTTATTGTTATCTTTGTTTTATTGTATGTGATGTGTTTTTTCTCTGGTTCCTTTTAAGATTTTCTCTTTAACGCAAGTTTTGACATGATGTGCCTTGGTGTAGTTTTCTTCAGTTTCTGTGCTTGGCACTCACTGAGTTTCTTGGATCTGTGGTTTAAGTTTTTATCAAAATTGGAGAAACTTTGGCCATTATTTCTTCAAATAGTGTTCCTATCATCTGCACCTCTCTTTTGGAAACTCTAATTATATGTATATTAGACTGCTTAAAGTTGTCCTACAGCTCATTGATGAACTATTTAGTTTTAACTAGTTTTGGATAATTTCTAATTTTTTTATGTCTTCAACTTCACTAATCTTTTCTTATCTGCCATTAACCCCATTATTATTTTCCATTCCAGAAGCTTTAGTTTTCCCTCTAAAAGTATGTATGCAGTGTCTTGGAAACTTTTTTCATGTAAAACACATTTTGGTTATCTCAGGCAATAGGGTAAATCTGGTCCCTGTTGCTCTGTCTAGGATGGAACAGTATGGGAAGAATGTGGAGGAAGTGATGGTGTGTTGTTTTTGAGACTAGGATATAAAACGTATTCTGGCTTCTTCTTTACTCTCCCTCTCTTTTGAATGAATTAGTTGTTCGAGGAGAAGCCAGCTGCCACAGAATGAAGACATTCAAATAGCTCTACGAAGAGATCCAACTGGTGAGGAAATAAGAACTCCTGTCAATAGACATGTCAATATTCCATCTTGAACCTGGATCCCCCAGCCTCAGTCAAGTCTCCATATGACTACAACTCTGGCTGACACCTTGACTACAACCAAGGAACCACTGGCCTGAACCACATTTAAGCTGCTTATGAATTCTTAACTCACAATAACTGTGAGATAATGTTTATTGCTTTAAGTCATTGTTTTGGTATAGTCTGTTTCATAGAAATATACAATGAATAGAGGAACCAAATTCTATTCAAGCTGTAAAAAAAAATTGGTTGAATTCTTTAATTAATTTTATTCATTCCCATCCCCGAATCAGCCGAAGTAACAATGCACAGACAAAATCATTAGACTTGGCACTTGGAGCATTTATACTCAAAATGTTCCCTCTGTGACTCATTTTGAAAAGCCTAGTTTCTATGAGCCTAAGACACATCAAAACAATAAGGATATGTTGTATTTTTATAATGCTGAAACCCCCCAAGAAGCATAAAGCAATGTATATTGTTCTCCTTTCTTTTAGAAAAAACAAATATTATCCTTCTACTTTCAATGAGAGAAATAAGGCATTAATTAAAAATAAGTTGATTCTGGTCAGATATTACACAGCAATAATTCAGCAACAGATTTATGAAATTCCTCCTTTGGGAATCTTAAAGAACAGAATTTATGTCCATTTAATAAATATATTAGCAGCAAAAGAGGATGCATAGAACCTCTAGAAGTCTTTCTCATTCCTGTGATTCTGAACTTTTTATATAAGGGAGAAAGGGAAGAGTTGAATTTTGTTTAAGAATAGATAGTTGCTTGTGGGGGTGCTTTGTAAAACATTATCCATGGTCTAGCCATTGCCTTTTAAAACCTGAACAGGAGTTTTATCTAAAGGGAATTAAGAGTTTTGCCTGAGTGGAACATAAAGAAAATATTTTTATGTTCTTGCACAGTTAGGCTTTCTGAGCAAAGAAAACTGGCACCTGGGGTAAATGACAACTCTGGGAAGTTAAAGAGTGATTGAACAGACCCTTTAAGTTCAGAGACCTCTGAAGAGATTTAGAAACTTATTTCCTTATACATTCAGATTTCAAAGTAGATGAAAGGAGTCAGTTGTTTATATTTCAAAGTACTGTAAATGCCAAAGTTTTTCTCCTTCTCTCTAGAGTGGAGTGGGGCAGTGTGTAGCCTACTTCAACCCTTAAACATATCTGCAGGATGACATGGACTTTAATGGTGTCACTTGGGGGCTATTGGATAGGGGGAAAAGTGTGGTTTTTACTATAACTAATAATAACTGTGATATTTGCTCCAGAAACCTCATATTTGCTTTCAGGATAAAATAAATAAATATAGATGTACTCACCACAAAAGGGAGGATGCACTCATGTTGATTTTGTACCATGTATAAACTAAACAGAGACATGCGGCTGGGGCCCATCAAGCTGCAGGCTAAAGAAAAAAAGTTCTGCAGAGCCTCACAGAGGTTGGAGCAGATGTCAGCCCAGGTTGGTAAAGCGGTGTGCACAATGAGAAGTCGAGGAGGTTGCTGGTTAGTTTGTGTGGCAGTGGAGGGCCCTTTACAAATAGCTCGCCCATGATGCATGGCAGCCAAACCAGAGGTAGAAGTGTAGCCACTACCTGGATATTCTCTACACCTATAAGGAAGGAAAGAAAAAAACAACTGACTTTCATAATGCTGAATTAGGTGCTCTGTTAAAACAATGAGTACCAGCTGAAGGGTCTAAGTCCAGAAAGGAGTTACACTGGGTACTAAAGCATGTCTAGGCTAGCCCATATTAATAGTACCCAAGGGATATAGATGTTTGACTAATGTAAGCATGAAAATGCTTAGAGATGCTGAATGGCACCAATATAGAAGTTACACAAAAGTCAAACTTTAGCTTCAGAGTAAGCTATCAGCTCTCATAAACTTTGTTTTCTTTATTAGTAGTTATTATATTGTACAGTAATTGGCTTGTATCACTGACTGTCTCTCCCTTTATATTGTGTGCTTCCCAAGGAAAACTTGTCACGTTGACTTTATTCATCAGTGCCCAGTACAGTGTTTAGTACACAGTAATACTTAAAAATTAAATATGACCACTTTTATTCTCTTTAGGGTTCTCTTGGGTTGTTCCCATCACCTATAAGGTAAAATTTAACTTCTCTTCAAGACCCATCATGACTTGATGATCAGTTCACTGGAAGCTGTTCTTCACCTCAAGGTTTTCACTGAAATAATATAAAATATAACTTTGCTTTAGGGAATTTTTTCATGCTGTTTTCTCTGCTTCCAACAACCTTACTTTCCTTCTTCACTAACTATTTACCCTAATCTCCAGTCCTCAGATGAGGAAACAAGAACAATGAGAACACGGAACCAATATCAGGAATAAGAAGGGTTATCATTACAAATATTCAAACATGAAAAGGGTTACAGGAGGATAGAATGAATACCTTAGGCCAATAAATTTGATAAATAAACACATTCCTAGAAAAAGGTATTTAACCAACACCAAATAAAAATGAAATTTTAGAAACCCAAATAATCTATAACTATTAAATAAATTTAATTGATAATCAAATATCTTCCCACAAAGTAAGCTAGAACTCAGATGATTTTACTGATGAGCTCCATCAAACTCCCAAAGACCAAGAATTTCAATCTTAATTAAACTCTTTTTTTTTGGAACCAGGAATTGAACTCAGGGACACTCGGCCACTGAGCCACATCCCCAGCCCTATTTTGTATTTTATTTAGAGACAGGGTCTCACTGAGTTGCTTAGGGCCTCGCTAAGTTGCTGAGGCTGGCTTTGAACTCTCGATCCTCCTGACTCAGCCTCCCAAGTCGCTTGGATTACAGGCATGCGCCACCGCGCCCGGCTTAATTAAACTCTTTTGAGAGTAGAAGTGGGAAAACTCCTTAGTTCATCTTAGGAGGTTAGCATAATCTTTGATGTTGAAACCAGATAAAGATATTATAAGAAAAAAGTAAGATAACTTCACCCATGAACTTTAGATGTAAGCATCCAAACAAAAGGAAATTTAAACTAGCAATGTATAAAAATAACACATCATGACCAAGTTGAGTTTATCTCAAGAGCATATCAATGACTAATTCATTACATTAAAAGAGTAAATGAGGAAAATGACATGATCATCTCAATAAATGCAGGAAAAAGTCTTTGTCAAAACACAATGTTCATGCAAGAAAAAGATTCAATAATTAGGAATAGATGACAGGAATAATCTAATAAAATATCTACAAAACCTAGAGCAAACACCATTCTTTCTCTCACTTTCTTGGTATGAGGAGTAAACCCAGGACTTCATATGTTAGGTATGACTCTACCACTGAGCTATACCCCCAGCCACAAACTCATTCTTAACAGTAATAAGTTGACAGCTTTCCCTACTACCAAAGACAAAAAGCCTACTATCTTCACTTCTATTCAATACTGTAGTGAAAGTGGCAATAAGACAAAACAAACAAACCAAAGTCACTGTAATGAAAGAAAAAAATTCATTGTTTGCAGATGATTTGATTGTGTATATGGAAAATCTAAAAGAATCCATAATTTCCCAAGTTTTCCTTATTCTTTGTTAAATTTTAGTCTTAGGTGTTTGTTATTGTTTAAATATTAATTTACATGACACCTTTAAAAAATTCATTGCTAATTTCTGGCTAATGTATAAACTTGTAATTGATTTTACATATTGACTTTGCATTTATCTACACTGCTGAACTCTCTTACTAATTATAATAATTTATCCATAATTCTTTTTGGATTTTTTTGTTCACAACATACAGTCTGTGAAAAATGACATACATCATGTTACATGAACAAAGTCAGATACTGGCAGCATAAAGATTATACTAGTCTTGTTCCCAATTACCCCAAACTATAAGCAACACAAATGTCAATCTACATTGTGATGGTTATATCATGGTATATTCACATTATGAAACAAATGAACTACAGTTACATGCCACAACATGGAGGACTCTGAGAAACATAATATTGAATAAAAAGAAGACAAATAATTTGTGCACACATGGTTTGAGTCTACCTATGTAAATTTTAAAATAATAAAAATTAACTATACTCTCTAGGGATGCATACATAGTGGTAAAACCATAAAGAAAAGCAAGGAAACTATTATCACAAAAAATAGGGTAGTGATTTTCTCTAGAAAGGAAGGAGGGCATTATGACTAGAAGGGACAAAGGGATGTTCAGGAGTTTTTTAGTAATGTTCTATTTCTTGATCTTTATTGTGGCTAATTATTAAACTGTACATACATGTTTTATGACATTTTTTTCCTATACCTTGTTTATCAATGAAAATACTTCAAAGAGAACATTAGGACAATCATAAAAGAAAATATAAAAGAAACATCATGAAAAAGACAGATAAAGATTAAAACTGTCCATTACTCTGGGAACTAAAATGATTCTATTTTTTTTTTTTGCTAAATGATGCAGGGAAAATTAAAGTTTCTTTAAGAGAAAGATTATTATGATAATTTTCAGAAACACTTTGGTATTTAGAATCTTAAAAAAATGATCAGAGAATGCACAGATATGTCTGTTTCTTGAAATGAATCTGTGAAATAGTTCTTTTTATACTTCTTTCTATGGCTTATAGAAGTCAGCATTCATTCATTCATTTATTCAACTTTTTAAAATTGAGTTCTAGTTATGTTCTGGCTACAGCTGAAAAAAATAAATGAATGAATATGCTAATCTGTTGAAAGTACTCTTGAACTAGAAATCCAAATCAATGTGTAATATATTTACCAAGAAAACATATGCTATAACTTACAAATTTCTCTGAGCTGTATTTTTAAATTAAGTGCATGAGGCCAATTTCTATATAGAATACTGAACTTGAGACTGACAGGTTGACACAAATATTAATGCAGAGGTCTTATTTAACTGTCCATCTTCCTTTCCATCTGAAAACACTGTCATTTTAGGTATAGTCAGTCCTCAAAATTCCAATATACAGAATTCAGTTACCATAGTGTAAATAATTAACATTAGTCCTCTACCAACACAGTTCAAACTTCAGTTGCTAAGGAATATTAATTATGAGTAGTTATATACAAGTTGCATCTAGCTCTTTAGCCCACAAATCATGTAAGTAAAAGATGTACATAATGATCGGTGACCAATTATGTTACTTCTTTGAAAGTTTCTTAGACAATGGTCACTGCATATTTGCTATTCAGTTTGTGCACAGACAGTGGGTAATTGTGTTACCTTTTTGTCTCCATTGTGACAAGCCCATATAACATTTTATAAAAGTCAACAACTGAAAGTGGGAATTGGCCAACAACAACAAAAAAAGGTGAAGCAAAGAAACAAAAGTGGTAATGTTGACAGTGAAATCTAAATGGAACAGAAATGGAATTCCAGAAAAAATAGCTGAATGTGTGAATGTTGACATTGCCACCATTTCATAGACTCTAGATAAGCAGTGAGGAACTTCCTTTTTTTTTTTTTTTTGTTTTTTCTTTGGGTATTGGGGATTGAACCCAGGGGCACTGGACCACCGAGCCACACCCCCAGCCCTATTTTGTATTTTATTTAGAGACAGTGTGTCACTGAGTTGCTTAGGGCCTCGCTAAGTTGCCGAGGCTGGCTTTGAACTCGCGATCCTCCTGCCTCAGCCTCCCAAATGCTGGGATTACAGGCGTGCACCACCACCTCTGGCTAGCAGTGAGGAACTTAATGAAGGTGTACTTATCAACATAAATGAGGAAAGCTGTTGTGAAGAAAAGGATGAAGATGTCTCAGAGAAATCGTCACTGGCAAAAAAAAAAATTTATCAAAGGAACTCTCATGGGTATTTTACAAAATGGAAAGCACAAAGGATAAAATATTGGAAACTGATCCAAATTTGGAGTATAATACTTTGCCAAGGCATAGAAAAGATGTGTTCTCTCCTAAGTTATATCACGAGAGGAAAGCAAGCAAAGCACTGTTTGAACTACTGAGAAGTTTTTTGTTTAGAAAAACACTTTAGTTTTGTGTTTGTTTTACAGTATGCAAAATTAAATATTAGTTTGCATTTCCCTATACACTTAGTAATGAGAACTTTCAGTGTTTTGACGATAGTTTTCAGGGGTTAGGGAACAAATGTGCCCCATTGATTAAGATCTCTTTGCAGTTGCAGTTTGCAGTCATTTTTAGATGCCACACTAATGTGCAATTAGAAGACTGCTAAAGCATCAAATGCGGTAAGGGTATCCTCAAACATGATCAAATACTGCATGTGAGCAGGATCTGACTTTATTGCTGACCCTACACGTCTTACTTTTGCCAAGAACACCCGCGTAATGGTTTCTCCTTGCAAATTGGTTAAACCTGGAACTGGGCCTGAACCACCAAAAATCAAGTTACTCCACTACTAAAAACCCTTCCACAAAATCTAAAGTTCTTACCCCGGCCCCAAAGTTCTACTTGCGTCTTTTGCCCACTCTCCAGACCATCTCCTGCCCACCCAACAACCCCCCAGTCTTTCAGTTCCACAAAGGCATTCGGCTTCCAACTGGGGTTCCCGGGTAGGGCATTCTTTTCCGAGTATTTGTCACCCCTCCTTGACTCATTTTCACAGGTTGGGGCCCCTTTGCACTTCCTCATTTAGCCGCCTCTACTATTTTTATAGCCCTTAGGTCACTTTACATGGAATAAATGATTAAAATGATTCTTCCTCCCGCAGGGTTCCATTAAAACTTTCACTGGCCTGGGGATATAGCTCAGTGGTAGAGCTCAGGTCTAGCATGCATGGGGCCCTGGGGTTCCAACTCCAGCAACAAAACAAAACAAATTTCGGGGCCTTAGGCACTTTTGCCCTCACAGACCCCTTCCTCCATTTAAAAAAAAGTCGATTTTCGTGGGTCCTAAAAACTCAAGTCTTCCCCTATTGTGAGAAAAAAAATTAAAACGTTTTCTTTGACTTCAAGGGTTCATTGTTTTCTTCTGACCAAAGACGTTAAAACATTCTCCTGGCCTCGCAGGCCTGCAGCTTCCCGCTCAGGCGCCTCAGACGCCTCAGTGCCAAGCCGCGGTTCCGCGGAGCCTCCGGCCTTAGTCTTGGCAGGACTGCGCCGCCAACACCTGCCAGAGGGCGGGCCTGAGTTCCCGCCCCAGCCCTGAGTTCCGCCCCAGCTTTCGAGGCGCTGCCCTCCCTCTGCGAGGTCCCAGGTCCCTTCTCTTGCCCGGAGGTGCGGAAAACGCCGGGCCCCATTACCTGGCTGTGTTTACCTCAAGCAAAGGTACGCGGCTGCGGGCGCCCCTTCAGCCTGTGGCGGGGAGGAGGCGGGGCCTGGGCTGAAAGGGCGGGGCCTTGCTGAAAGGGCGGGGTTTGGGCTGAAAGGGCGGGGCCTGGGCGGGGCCGGGCCGGGACTCCGCTGACTTGGGTAACGTCAAGGTTCTCCTCAACAGAGCTATCCAGGTTCTCAGATCCCCGGAGAACAGTCTTGTTTGGGTCTTTAGGTAGAGTTTTGGATCTCTGTTGAAATTATGTGCTAAACCTGAGCCTCTTTAGCTACCCTCCTCCCCCCATGGAACCTGCCAGTAGCGCGCCTATAGTTTTCTTAGCTTTAACTTTTCCCTTCCGTATCGTTCACTCATTCACTCAGTCATTTTTTTAATTCAGTGAACATTTGTGATGAGCACACTGTACCAAATATTGTGCAGGGATTGGGGTACAGTAAATGCATAAAAACCCTCTCAACCCCCTTATGAAAGAGTTTAACCTACCCTTAGGCAGCTGTTTTTAATCGTGTCGAACCACTCCTTTCCAAAAGAGTGTTCCCCTACTGGATTCATTGTCACTTCCTTGAAGTCGATTCCTACAGCCCCTTCGACAAACTTCAGACGGGCTAGGAGCACCCTGATCTTATTGGCTGTTTGGTCTGGGATTCGAACTCTGGTGGAATAGAAATTCTCCTCTGAATTAGCCCACGGAAAGAAAAAAAAAAAATGCCAGTACTAAATCAGAAATGGACAAGCAGTGCCCCCCGACCTTCATTACCAGAGATGCAGGTTAGGTGGGGCAGTGTTTCAATGAGTGGCTCAGGACAGATTAGATGTTTCAATAGGAAAGAGTCACCTACCTGTGTTTTAGTTTTAGAAATATTTAGTTTTAGACATATTTAACCCAAGTGTCCTTTTTTAAACACTGTAGTCTGATGTCTAATAGGATTCCTGTGTTTCCACTTAAAGGGTAACTTCTCTATAGCTCTTCTTTTCCATATAGTCCAGATTAGTTTTCCTGTCTCCAATCTCCAGATTATCCTTTACACTGATGTCAGAATTATTCTTATAAAAAGATTTTACTCATGTCTTTTTTTTTTTTTTTGCTTAAAAACAGTTTATGTTTCCCTTTTAGTTACAAGGTCCATTATAACTGACCCTACCTACTTTATCAGACTCAACCCTAACACCAGCCTAACTTGAAAACATACCACTCAATGCTCTCAGCTACAATAAAATTTTTTCTGTACCTTCTATTCATCTGGAGTGGAATCTATTGAAAAATATATAAAGGGCTGTGCCAAGTGTGGGAGATGATTACATAATTCCTTGGCGAATTATTCTCTGAGGGTGACCAACTGTAATGACAGGAGAAAGTGCTTGAAATCCTTAAAGTATGAGTGTACCTTACCAGGGGCTTCCTTAGAAGTCCACTGCCATGTTGCCCAGAGGCTTCTCTTCTCTTAGGATGCTCTTAGTCAGTGATTGAGTATGGTGGGGGTAAAATAGACCTGTTCCTGGGAAACACAGGATTCTTTTAACAGGCAACTCTGACCCCATGTGTCCTCAACAGCCTTGCCTGAACATTCACAGTCTAGGATGCTTCCTTCCCTTTCTTCTTCCTCGGCAGTCTCTTGCATCACAGTGTGACAGCTGTCCTAGCCTTTCCTGACCCTTTCCCCATTTTCCTGTCAGCTATTTCTTCTGTTAAATCCTTAATCTTGTCTCAGTGTCTGCTTTTTGGAGAACTTAAACTAATACTTAAATATTAAGCAATGTAATAAGCACTGATGGGGGTATTAAGCAAATATTCTATTCACCAAATATTTGCTGACTTTCGAGTATATACCAGGCACTGATGGGCTCTGAGAATACAATCATTTCTGTCCTCCTGGACTTAGACTATAGGAAGTGGACAAGTACTTAGACAATGACAATGTAGCATTATATGTTTGACAGCAGAGAAGACACAAGGTTATGGGAGCACATAGGATGGCATTGACTTGAATGAAGAATTGGGGTGAACTTCCTGGTAAAAGGGATTATCATTTCAAGTTGAATGAACAAAAGTAAATGGGAGTTAGCTAAGTGTTATGGTTTGGTTATGAGTTGTCCTCCAAAAGCACACAATAGAAAACATTAGAATTTAATTTCTGAAATAGAGGCAAACATGATGGAAGTATGATTGGGCGAAAAATTCATTTCACTAATATGTTTTGAATGTATATACTTAAATGTGATTAGGTTGCAATATAAAATGAACTATTGTGTGTGGCTATAAAATTTGAGAAAAGATTTTTGGAAAAAAAAATTAAAGACTGAAAAATCAACACCTAACCCAATGTCAGAAAAGGAACTAAGATCTATAATTGTTGTGGAGCACCTAAGAAGAGGTATATACCGGAGCCAGAGGAAGAAACTAAGGAGGGTCCCCATGTATTGAGGGTGGCATTAGAAAAGGTTTCAGAGAGATCTGAGATACTGATTTCAAGAATCTGATTTTTCTTTGGTCTTGAGGACTGACCCCAAGGGTGCTCTATCTCTGAGCCACATCTTCAGCCCTATTTTGTATTTTATTACAGACAGGACCTCACTGAGTTGCTTAGTGACTCAACGTTGCTGAGGCTGGCTTTGAACTCTTGATTCTTCTGCCTTAATCTCCTGAGCCACTGGGATTACAGGTGTGCACCACTGTGCCCACAAAAATCCAATTTTTTAGAATAAGCAATTTGCATTCAAGGACTACATCATACTGTCTAGTACTTTGAAAAATGCCTACCACATAATAGATCCTTAATAAACTTTTAAATGAATAAACTAGAACTTGTGCTTTAGAAAGATTATTCTGACAGCAATCTGGAAGGGGAGATATTGGAGAAAGGGTTATTTTCATTTCGCACAAGTTTTATTTATTTTTAATTGACACATAATTGTAAAAGTTTGCAGGGTGTAATGTGGTGTTTTGATACATGTGTACAGTGTATAATGATCAAATCAGAGCAATTAGCATCTTAAAATGAAACTATTGCAGAGTCTAGGTGAATGATGATGAAGGCCTGAATGATAATGATAATGGAAGGAAGAGGACAGATTTAAGTTATTTATGAATCAGAATGACCAGGACAATGGGGGCTGTTTACATATTGGTATAGTAGCCAGCCTCCATGGCTGAGACCCTCATATTCCCCCTTGTGAAGTTCCTCTACCATGGTACATCAGGGGTGGACTGTGTAACCAATTGAATATGGCAGAAGTGATCATATATTACTTCTGAGGCTAGGTCATAAAATACAGTATGCTTTTTTCTTGCTTTTTTGGATTACTTGCTCTGAGGAAGCCATCTCATATTGTGAGGACATTCAAGCAAACTCACAAAATCTATGTGAAGAACAATTGCCAACATCCAGCACCAATTTGCCAGGCATGGAAGTAAGCAATCTTGGAAGTGGATCTCCAGCCCCAGTGAAGTCTTTAGATGACTACATCCCCATTTGCTATCTTGCCTGTAATCTCATTAGAAACTGAGAGCCAGAGTACCCAGCCAAAACACTCCTAAAATTCTGACCCAAAGAAACTATGAGAAAGAAATATTTGTTTTTGTTTTAAGCTACTAAATCCTGAAGTGAATTTGTTATATTTGTTATGCAGCCTAGATAACTAATGCAAAGGGGATAAAAGGGGAGAAAGCAATAAAAGCTATAAATTAGAGGCTATAAGTTAGAGGACTAAGTACTTGAGGGAGGAGCTAGGATTAGAATGTAGGGGATAGTAAGTTATGGTCAGGACCTGTATTTGCCTTGTCTGTAGGATATTCAAGTGAGCAGTTTTTGTCCCTCACTGTCAAAGTCCTACTCATTTTTGAAGGCTCAGTTCAACTATCACCTCGTCTGTGAAACCTTTCTGCTTTTCTCTGACAAAAATCTATCCCCTTTGGAACACCTTACTACAGCAAACATGCATCATTTTGTATTGCAATTACCTATTTTCTGTTATTTGTTTACATTTTGGAGTCCCACTACACCATGAGCTAGCGAAGGGTAAGGGCTGTGATTTTTAGTATTTTTTGTGTCGCGGTATCCTAGCACAAAATAATAATTTTGAGAAACCTGATGGGCGTATTCATTTACCCATGTATTTTCCCTACTAGTATAGTTATGGACATTTGGGTTTTTGGAGTGACTGCAGCAAACTCGCTACTGGAGGTCCTGGAGTGACAATGCCAGCCTCAGAGGCAGAACTCCCACCTACACCTGTGTCTGACTCCGCCTCTGCCTAGGATGAGCCTCTTTTCCTCAGCTCCGCCTCCCTTCAATTCCGATTGGCTGGAAAGAGGAAAAGGCCAGACATTGGTCCCTTTTTGACGGGTGGAGCCGGGCTGTGTTTCGTCTCGCGCCTCAGGCCGAGCCAGGCCGAGAGGACACGAGTGGGGCCGAGACCAGCGGCTCAGATCCGAGGCGGCTGGACGCGCCCCACCCTGCAGCCAGGCGGAGCCAAAGATGTTGGCCTCTGCCCGGCGGCCCCGCCCGGGCCTCGGTCCGCCTCGGGCCTTACCCTTCCCTCTGTTCCTGCTGGCGGTGTTGAGCGGCACGGTGTCTGGCCGCGTATCACGCTCTGTGCCCAGGACCTCGCTTCCCATCTCTGGTAAGGTGCGGACGCCCTCGTCCTCAGCCCTTCGCGCCGCGGGCAGCTCTCGCCCGCAGGTACTCACACCCACCCGCTTCCTGTCCCGGAGAGCCGCCCCGGCTCCCTCAACGCCTTGCACCGCGCACCGCAGCGCCCACGCCCCTCAGGGACCCAGACAAGACCCCGGCACTCTGTTGTTCCACCCCATCCCTAGCCCTGGCCTCGCGCTTCGGCTTCCAAGACATGCCCAGGTTGCTCCATCAGACCCTTATTTCCAGAACCGCTAGAGAGGTCAATCCCTTACGGTGCAGAGGCGGACACTGAGGCCCAGGGAGGGGTTGGGAATTGGCCGGGTTGTCCTTTTAGAAGTTCCTTCTCCCTTATTCCCCTAGGCCTCCGTACATATACCTGTGTCCACACTTCAGTTTGAAGCCCATTCTATTCCCAGGCCTTTCATTCTTTCTTTCTAATTCAACCATCGGCCTGGATCCCCAGCTCAGTATTTACATCTTCTGAACTTCACTTCAACGCCCTTTCTGCTATCAGGCCTCTTGCCCAGCTCACAACCTCTGTCTTCCAAACTCAGTCTCTTCACATCTCTGACACCAGCTCCCACCCTCCCATGAATCAGATTCACCTTAAGCCCCTAACTTCCTGAACCTCCTCTGCCCATTCCCTGCATTGGGTGTTGGCAAACCATTCTATCAGTTGACTTAAAGTTCTGCTTAAATGATTTTGAAAGTCTTCGGAAAGAAAAAAGAAGGAGTGGACCATGTCCTTGGAAAAGATGTGGAAGAAGCCAGGGGATACCAAAGGTTAAAAGTGGTCATTCAGCCGGGCGCGGTGGTGCACGCCTGTAATTCCAGCACTTGGGAGGCTGAGGCAGGAGGATCCGAGTTCAAAGCCAGCCTCAGCAACTTAGCAAGGCCCTAAGCAGCTCAGTGAGACCCTGTCTCTAAATAAAATACAAAATCGGGCTGGGGATGTGGCTCAGTGGTGGCGTGCCCCTGGGTTCAATCCCCTGTACAAAAAAAAAAAAAAAAAAAGTGGTCATTCACATTTTAGAGATTCTGTTGAGGTGGGTGTGAGTGTGTCATGGACTTTTGTTTTCTTCTTAGTGGGAAGGGTGGCAGACAGAACCAGTGAAACAAAGAGTACAATCTGTTGGCAAAAGCTTACAGCTGGGTAATAATAATTTAGGTCAGAAACTCAGGTCAGAAACATAGGGATGCTTGAATCTCAAAGGCAAAGTGTAGTCAGAGCCTGGGGTTTCAGTTTGTGCTGGAGCAATAGCTATAAAGTAAGTTGAAGTTGCCAGAGTGAGTTGATATCCAGAAATCCAGTGATGTCTAGAAGGCATGGTGAAGCAGAGCAGGGGAAACAAAGGAGGTTATGTAATTCAGAGTTTATACTAAGCGTGAGAGAGCTGGAAGAATAAACCAAGGAGACAAGTACCCAAGTACCCCCATGGAAGGGTGGAGTGGGTGGGGCTTACATCAGCATATCTAGGAATGAATGGGTTGATGGCTAGTTAACTATCTTGAGGACAGCTGAGCAAGCTGAAGCCAAAGAGAAGAGCTGTACTGGTGTAGGGATAGGGTCCTCACTGTTAGAGATTATGCTAAGACGGTAAATTCATGTGAAGTTATTTTTTAAATAGTTAAGAGTTTTGAATGCTGATAGGGGTTTAGAATGCAGAATGCATCTCAAAGGAAGAAAGGGACTGTTTGCAAAATGTGTAGTATGTGTCAGGTGCGTCCACATATGTTTATCTCATATGATTGTCCCAACAATCCTGGATGGTGGTGTTTACAGATGAGGAAAATGATGTTCAGAGAGGGCAAGTAACTTATTCAGGATCACATAGCTGGTAAATGGAAGAGTCACATTTAAATCCAGACTGGTTCATTTCTGAAACATATACTTTTTCCACTACACACTGTACCTGCTTGAGTGGAATGGGGTGGGGGAAGGTCAGGGAAGGAGGCTGAGAGAGGAGATAGACTTCCAACGTGTTGGTAAAAGAGTGAAACATTTCTAAGTAAAATATTAAGCAGTATTAAAAAATAAAAACCTGCAATATAGAATAGTACTTATACCTTCTTAGGTATTTTCAAATTAAGTATCATACTGATATGAATAGAAATCACAGACTTAATATTTATGCTGTTTATTATAATAAAGTATTTTATTTTTATGGAAGAAGCATACTTGACTGGATTGCATGCTAAATATTCTGACTTCATTAATTGTCATGGGGAACACACCTGTCAAAGCTATGTTTTTACCCCTGATGGCTGCCAAATAAATGGCATTTGGGGGAAAAACAAAAATTGGCCTTTCCACTTTGCTGTAGTAGACCCAACCCTTATGAAGCAATAGCTGATATCATTCTCCCCTTTCCCTCTCCCTTCCTGCAGAGGCTGACTCCTATCTTACCCGGTTTGCTGTTCCTCATATATACAATTACTCTGTTCTGCTTGTGGATCCTGCTTCCCACACACTTTATGTTGGCGCCCGGGACACCATCTTCGCTTTATCCCTGCCTTTCTCAGGGGAAAGATCCCGCAGGGTGAGTGATGATAGTGGGGAGGACCCCAGATCCCATAGCATGTGGTTATGGAATGTGGGTGGGGGAGTTTCATGATAACTCAAAATGTAACAGTGGTGATGGTAGAAGGGAGAAATTGTCTACTGTCTTAGCCAAGTGATGGGGGTGGGGTCATGATGTCTGAGGAGGCTATGGGAGAGGTTCAGGATGATAGGAAGGAGCCCACAATGACTTGGTTTTAGGGAACCATGAGCAGAGAGATCATTAGAATTACAATATTCCGGGGACATAGCTTTCAAACTCTTTTGATCACCCATTACTACTATATTGTTATGGGTACACAAGTGTGTACTGTAAGAAAATTTCCTTGAAATAGTATTGGCTCTTCTATATGTATGATACATTAGATAGATTTTATTTCATTAAGAACAATGTTGGTTGTGAGTTCACAAATGATTTCATTACTTATTCATGGGTGGGGACTTCCCATTAATAAGTTGAAAAACAGTGCTCTAGGGGGATATCAGAAGTTCCCAAATTGATGGAGGTTGTCAAACTGTCTCATCTCCTCTGATCTTGAGGGAGTTTGGGGTGGGGGACCTGGGGAAAATGGTCATTACTCTTTTCTCAGATTGACTGGATGGTGCCTGAGGCTCACAGACATAACTGTAGGAAGAAAGGCAAGAAAGAGGTAGGTGTAACTAAATCCAGGCTCTGTCCTCAGAGTCCATTGAAACCTTGGCCCAGCCCTGACTTGGTGTCAGTCCTCTGGAGTGCTCCCATCCCAGGCAGGGACTCCAATACCATCACCCGTCATCCCTGATTCCAGAACTGCATCTAACTGTCTTGATCCTACCTTACCCTTCCTTATACCTGCTGCTTCTGATTCTAACCATCTCTAACCCCCAGGATGAATGTCACAATTTTGTCCAGATTCTCGCCATTGTCAATGCCTCTCATCTCCTCACTTGTGGCACCTTCGCTTTTGATCCGAAGTGCGGGGTTATTGTGAGTGACAGGGGTGGGGGGAGGGGAGAGGGAGCCTGCACCAGTGTGAGTTATTTGGGGGTGGTGAGTGGGAGGATGGGAAGGGGTTTTCTGTGAGTGACCAAGTGGGGCATGGTTAAGACAAACACTGTGCATGATAAGCATTGGGGTAAGGGGTGTCCTCACAGGTTGGAGGCTGTGTCAACTACTGAGGGAGGGTAGAAGAAGGAGGGAGGCAGGGAAGTTCTCTGTAGAGGGGAGGTATGAAATGCAGTGAGATGGTAAAGGAAGTTAGGGGTGCTGCCTGGGCTGGGAAAAGGACAGATCCAAGAAAGACTTTAGAAAGCAGGAACTTAGGTTTCCATTGACCTATGAATACTTTGGCCAGGTAGCTTGGGCCTGTTTCTTAATCAGCATAGCCCATACCTCCTTCTGTCTATAGCATGTGATTGTTTCTTGCCCCCTTCCCTTCCCTCCACTGTCAGCCTCATTCTGTGTGGACTATGACTCTGCTGTCATGCCTTCTGATGTCACTGCCCACTAATATCATACCTGCTGGCTCACTACTATGACCTTCAGGTGGATACTCTGCCAACTACATTTTCTTCTAGATTTTGTTCATTGCTGCTGAAAACCTGGGCTTCACCACCCTCAATCCCAGGCAGTCTTGGGACACATGTACCCCTAGTAACATCTAGTCTAGACATGGCCCTGTGAGTTCCTGGGATGGTGATTGGTTTTGAACTTTCAGCTTTCTACATCAGTTAAATGTTGTCAGAACTAGTCCTCTAGCAGCACACATTTGTGCTTAGGCCTTGGGGTTAATCAGAAACCTCACATGTATTTTGTATACTGTGTAGTACAACTTCCTTTCTTGATCTGATCCTTAACTGTAGATCTCAACTGCACTATTCTGTAGTTTGTTGTGATCAAGAACTTCACCTGGATCAAGTCAGTATGGATCTCCAAATGCCTCTTTGTTATAGACCAGCCTCATATCTTGGGCTTAGGATGCTATAATTGCATATGCTTCATGTTCTAGTTCCTTTGGGCACCCTTGGGTTAATTGGACTTAAGTTGAGTCCTTTCCATAAGGCAGGTGATAGGTTCCTTACAAAGGTCTGAATAGTTCCCTCATCCTGGAAAGGTTTCCCAATTCAGGTGGTGCTGAAAATATATTCCATTTAGGTAATGTTGAGGGTCTACTTTCCTTTCAGTTCCCATCAAGCTTGTGAAGTAGTAGTGGTACTGACATTGCTGTATTTATTCTTTTCTAGTCTGCTTAGGGATTCCATGGGTGTGAATATCAGAGCCACAGTTTCTAGACAGTATAATTTTTCCAAGTTAGCCTCCCAGGCTAATAGTTGTTAGATATGCTATCTAGATGGAGATATATCTGTTAGGATTGGTGTGACTTGAATCCTTTATCATTCTTGAGGGATATCAGCAAGAAGAGTGAAGCCAATTCTGTATTCTGTACTCTCACCAGTCTGACTCTTTCTCTTGTACCCTCTTATCTAGCAGGCTTATGAAATGAGGGGCTATTCTTTGATCAAAACTCATTTATAGGAGAAAGATATTAGCTTAACCCTTCAAGCCACACCCTGAGCATGCTTTGTAGACTCTTTGAAGTTCTCTTCTGCCTTAACCTGCCTTATCTTGCTACCTAGCAACCCCAGTCTCCTTGACCAAGTTCTGGCTTTATCCTTAGGGCTGAATGGCTCATGTACTGGATAGATGGCATTGAAACTTTGTATAACTTTCTGAGAGCTTTGGTCTAGACACAAGAACTTGCTCAGAGTTGATCATGGAGAAATGAAGGTTCTTACAAAAAGGAAGTTCAAGTTCTGTATCTACCAGCTGCATCCATGGAGTACTGTCTTTCAGTGTCAGCTTATCAGATGGTAGAGGGAACATATTTTAATTTGATTTGTTGAAGGAACTTCAGCAGTTAACAGAGAAAAATTTGAGGCTTCTAACAACAATGATAACAACAAAAATGATGACTACTGAGTCCAGTATCTATGTCAGCTTGGCACTAGTTACTTTATATTCTTGTTTAATTTTTGTCACCACATCATGATATTTAGTTGTTATTTGCTTCCATTTTTTTTATTTTATTTTTTTCGATTGCTTCCATTTTGTAAGTAAGGAAACTGGAGTTCAGAGAAATTTAAGTACCATATCTAAGATTATATAGTTAGCAGAGACAGAACCAAAATTGAAACCTAGGTTTGTCTGATTCTGCTCTACTATTCTGTCCTACTAGTCCAGGCCAAGCCTCAAAGATCATATCTGGCTTCAATTTCTTGTGGCATTTGACATGTTTGATGTATCAGAAGCAATCTTTCTTATCTTTTTTCTTTACCATCTGGGAGAGGTCCTTTATGCCTTCTATCCATCTTGACCAAGGCCAAAGGACTGGTTCTAACTTCAGTGCTTTAGTGAGAACCTGCCCATCCAGCCATGACTTAAAGTTTGAGGGACTTGCTTCTGTCACAACTGATTTTGAGAGACTGTTCTGACTGACATGATGTTGATGCAATGAAGAATCTCAGCATATAATCTATATGTTCTGTATGGTCTATTTCTCTATATTCTGCAGAGAATATATTGGAAAGGTCTTGCCCTTTTCAGACCCCAGTTGAAGGTCATTTGAACCACACAATAATCACAGTGTGTCTAGTTAATAAGAGGCTCACTTTCTCAAAGACTAGAAGACTAGATGGCATGATGATGCCACAAGGGGGCTAGTTTTGACACATTGAGTTGTAAAGGGTTGATAAGCAATCCCTGTGACGAAGTTCAGCAGCCAAGTAAAAACATGAACTAGGGTTTGAAAGACATCAGACTTGGAGAGTTTGATGAATGATTTGCATAGGAAGACTAGAAATGCAAGAATGAATGAGACCTTTGACATATGTGAAAAGAGTTTTGGATAGATTCTTGGGATAAACCTGTAGGGGCTCAAAAGAAGGAGCTAGAGAAGTGACAATTAGGAGAAAGGACTAAGGTAGAGTTTTAAGAGCCGAGGTATAGAATATTTCGAGGAGAATGAATCAAAAGTAACAAATGGTACACGAAGACTGAAGAGAATGAGAACTGAGAAAAGACTCATCATTTTAGTCGTTAGTAAAATGTAAGGGATCAGTTTTAGGTATAGAGATGAGAAAACATAATTTGTTTTCTAGGTATAGGTATAATAGGTGATTTGGTTTGGATAGAACAAAGATAATTTTGACGAGCAATGGAAAATAAATAGGTTGGACTAGAATTTGTACTCTGGACAAAGGTGAGCCTTTTTGTCTTCCTTTCCTTCAAAGTCTACTGTCCAGTCAGTGGCTGATTCTTTGGAAGATTAATCTGGGGTGGATATATAGATATATTGGGGATGGAACCAGACAGAATGGAGAAAGGAGGGCACTGCCATTGTTCGGGTGAGAGGGAAGAAGGCAGCTGCATACAACAAGTATTTACTACATTTCCAGAGTGCCTGAACACCTCGATAATCACCAAACTGTCATCATTTTCTTCAGGCGAGGATGTTCCCACTGCCATGCAAGTGGAGCACTTGTGTCTCTGTTGGTTCTTCAATCCAGTAGGCTCTTTTGACCCAGTATCGCCTATTTTGGGGACCTCAGACCACATCTCATTTTAACAGGCCTTCTTCAAGGGTGTCTCGATTAAATAAAATCTTATTTGCATCTACAGAAAAGAGATGAGGAATCTGAATGGCAAGTAGGATGTTAAGCTCAGGGGATATATGTCTATATTACTCTTTCATGAAACTCTTTTATCTCTATCTGTATTTCTCTACCATCACAGTAAGTAAGCTGTAGCCACACCAGTTTGTGCTACAGATACATCTCTGGCATTTCTGTACTGTAACTTTGATTCCCAGTCAGCCACAGTTGACTTCCCTCTCAGTCTTACGTTGAAATCATCCATTATTTCCATTTTTAGATCTTATTTTGAAGGCTTTCTTGTGCTGGATGCTAGACTAATTAACTTCTGGCTGGCCCTGATAGAATTCTTAGGCCTCTCACCTCCTACCCAGGTCAGTCCTCAGAGGAAGGTACTGCCTGTCAAATCCTTGAATTCTTATCTAAGCTTTATGTTGTTCTTCACTGACCTCACAGATTCCCTTCTCCTCTTGGAGGTATGACTCTGGCACTGTCTTTCATCTTTAAGGTAGTAGAGGGAAGCTGGTCCTTTTCTTTCTAGGCCATGGGCTTCAGTTTGTCCAGTCAGTCTGAACTTTTCTTTGCCTTTTTTAAGGACTCCAACCCTCAAGAGATCTGCTTTCTTCTCTGGTCCTCTTTGTCCTGTTGCATATTCTCTAGCCAGTTG
>JAJEJO010001383.1:171407-212106 GCA_020662805.1 Glaucomys volans | reverse complement strand
ACTTCTCACCACAAACCTTCCCCATGACCCCTAAATCAACTGCCCCCTTCTGGTCTGTAGGACGTGTCCAGTTTCCAGCAGGTTGAAAGACTTGAGAATGGCCGGGGGAAATGTCCTTTTGAGCCAGCTCAGCGGTCAGCAGCTGTAATGGCTGGTGAGTGGGGAGAGACAAGAACCTGTGATTTCTTGCTTTGATTGCCTCCTTCCCCACCCCTGCTGTTGGAATTTCTGTGTCCTTTCTCTCCTTGGAATGTCTATTATTCCCTTGTCTCTTTTTAGCTTTTCCTGTTCTTCCCTGAGTGCCTGTGACCACCTGCTTTTTCTCACAGGGTGTTATTTCCCCAAAGTTCTCTCCAGAGACTATTTCCTCTGCATCTCTAGTGTGAGTGTTTCCTCTGTTAATATCATTTTCTTCTCTCAGTATTTATTTTTATGTTTATAAGAGGAACATACTACAATGCATATTGTAATAAATTTGGGAAAAGCATAAAGAAGAAAATAAATCTAGAATAGCACTATCTAAAAATCTTTATATGATGATGGAAATAGTCTAGATCTGCACTGTCCAATCCAGTTACCAGTTGCTATTGTGGCTATTGAACCCTTGATATGTGATTAGTGTTACTGAAGGAAAGAATTTTAAGTTTTATGTAATTTAATGTAAATGTCCCCATGTGTCCCACTGGCTACCAAATTAATGCAGTTCTAGAATATCTCTACTTAGAAAACTACTGCTAGTATTTTAGAATATTTTTTTTTCGCCCTTTAAGAGTGTGTACACACCCATATATACTTACGTGCTTACATTTTGCTGTCTAGTGCTTTGTTGTTTGGAGGAATTAGCAATGACTGTGAAATAAATTCCTGTGGCTGCTTTCTTTGAACATCTAGAGTTGCTCAAGTGTGGAATGTTTCCATCACAGATCATGCCTAAACCTCTTCTGGAAAATGACTGTCTAATTCTTTGGTAGCCAGAAAGCAAATTGTTTTTGTCTCACATGACCTGTATTTGAGGTCAGACCATCCCACATCCACCTTCCAAATTTGGGGAAAAGCCAGCTGTTTTCTTACAATTGTATAAAACAAATAGATTCATGGAAATTTTATATTATCTTTATATGTTTGAATTTTATTGTGTAAATTTCCACCATAGGAGTTTCTACATAATATAAAAATTTGTTATAGAAAGACTTTTTAATGACATCATTACTCATTCCCTGAGCATACCATAAATTAAACAACTCCAAATTTTTTTATTTAGATTACTTTGAAGTTTTTGCTATAGGCCATATTGCTATAGTAAACATTTTTATACACATTTTTGGTCCCATTTTAGATCATTTCCCTAAGATGTCTAGAAATGGATTACTACAGCAAAGGGTGTGAACATTTTATGGCTCATTATCTGTTGCTAATTGAGTTTTTAGAAACAGTGTACCAATTTACACTCTAAGCCAGCAATGTTGGAGAGGTGTTTTGTTTTCTCACATAAATTTCACTATAATGTATTGTTGCCATTTTAAAAGAAATATTTGTGAATTTGAGATGAAAATGGCACCTTGTTTTAATTGACATTTCTTTGAACATTAGTGAAGTTGAACTTCTTTGTGTTTTAGAACTTTTTAAAAATTCTTTTTTGACAAATTCTCTGTTCATGTTTAGACCAGTTAATAGAATATTAATTAGTGTTCTTACATCTTTTTGTGATGCTATGCTTTTAAACTCAATTCTTTTTTTTTTTCCACCATGGGAGGTTAAAGTAAGGGGTGCTTTACCATTGAATTACATCCCCAGCCCTCTTTATTTTTTAATTTGAGACAGGGTCTTGCTAAATTCTTAGGGTCTTGTTAAGTTGCTGAGGCTGGCCTGGAACTTTTGATCCTCCTGCCTCAGCTTCCTGAGTTGCTGGGATTATAGGCATGTGGCACCACACCTGGCTCAGTCCTTCTTCATTTAGAGAGCAGATAAAAATTTTTCTCACTAAAAAATTTTCCCCCAAATTTAACTCTTCGCTATATTTGGAACTTATTTTGATGAAGGCATGAAATGGACATCTAAATTAAATTTTTTCCTATCTAGTTAATCAGTTACTTAGCATCATTTATCATATTCATTTTTTCTTTCTTCACTGACTTGCTGTCAGCGTCATCATGATATTATTTTTACCTGTAGTTTTGAACAGTATTTATGTAAAACAACGTTAGGACACAGGATATAATGTTGAAGTTTTTTTCTTATGTATGACTTCATTTTTAGGAAATGTCTTAAAAGCTATTCAGATGAAATCATTCTTTAGTCATCCAGTTAATGACTTTCCTTTTCAGAATAAAAACTTTTGAAAGTGAGCATAAAGTATACCAACATTTGTGTTATCAAGATTATCATCATTTACTATTAAAATTGGTGAGACCTTATTTATGCTCATACATGTTTGAATAAAACAGTTAATATTTTTTCTTGGCTTTTTGTCAACATCTTTGGCAAAACTCTGAGCCAGCCATTGGTGTCATTAAGAAAGATTTCTGAGTTTTAGTCATTGTAAATGTCTTTTGATTCTGCAAAATTGTTAATTAACATAAATGACTCTGCAATTGCATTAATCTAAAGTAATCAGTTAATATACTTTGTTTCAAGCAATATCTTTAAGCATGTGCAAACCTCTATGAATAATTTCTTTATAGCCAGCAAGTAAATTTGTATTAGCATGTGGTTTAAGAAGACCAATTTTATAAATAAAGTCATTGTGTGACAGAGTGGAAAGAGCACTTTCAAGGTTTAAAATTATTTTTATTTTTTTCTGGATGATAACATTCAGCATTGCCCAAAGGAAGGGGGGAAAAAAAAGGAAAATAATTCAGGGTTGTTTCTTAGCTGAAGATTGATAGAGGTGATCAGAATTCACTTTCTAGTTTAGAACTGCCATCTCCAGTTAACATAGGAACTCTGTGTCTCTAGTTGCCTCAGATCCAAATCACAGTCAATGCCAGTATTTTAAATTTTCATCTGTGGTTCTTAATTTACAGGGATATCATTTAAATTTTTTCTTGGTTATATAAGTGCCAGTATTCACATGGGGCTTTTAGTATTGATCCATTGTGCCCTTCTGTTTTGAAAATAACACTATAGAAATTTATGCAAACACTATGTAATGACTAGAACCGTATTTCCCAGTTACAAATCTATGCCAATATCCTTAACATAATAGAGATATTTTGAAATAAAAAGAACTTTTAACAATTAAAATATTGTTAGAATATAACAACAGAAGTATTCATTTTAAATTATAAAAGTTACAATGTGCATTGTAGAAATACAGAAATGTATACAGAAGAAAGTGAAACTTATCTGTAGTTCTGTCATACAAGGTAATCACTTATTATTTTGGAATATATTGAGGATTTTCTTTAACTGTCTATGTGTATGTGGGTATTTATAAATAAAACAGAATTATCATGCATATTTCACTTGGTATTGTTAATGTTGAGCAATTTCTCATAGAAGTTATATTATTATTCAAAACATGATTTTTAGTAATTGTATACACTTACATTAATGTGGATAGTTTAATTATTTCCATACAAGTATACATTCAAGTTTAAAAATCAGTTACTGCTTTTATAAATAGTGTTACAAGTCAGGTGAGTTAGTGAATGCCTGTAATCTTAGCTACTTGGGAGGTTGAGGCAAGAGGATGCATCTCATTGTTGAGTGCCCTAGGTTCAGTCCCCAGTACTGGGAAAAAAAAAAAAAAAGCTGCAATGGAGATCTTTTCATACAAGTTTTCCCGTAAATTCTTTACATGAATCTAATTAATTGCATATGAATCAACCCAAGAAAGGGAATTGGTAGGTCAAGGGGTGTAAAGATTTTTTATGGTGCTCAATAGATTTGGATAAATTATTCTCAGTCCCACCAGCAGTGATAAGAGAGCCTGTTTCATCATGCCCTTGTCAGTCCCAAGTAATACAGACGTACAAACATAAAAGAAACAATGCCCTCCTCCAAAGTCCAATTTAATGTATATTTTAATTGGTATTTCTTCCTACTAGGGAGGTTGAACAATTTTTCATGTGTTCATTGGTACTTGTGTTTCTTTTGGGAAAAGCCTCATAAATCTAGATTTCAAATTTGACATTTATCTATATACATCTAGATAAAAGTAGCAACATGATCTTTATTTGTATTATTCAAATTTATAAAAATGTGAATATTTTGACAGTAACATTAGCCTAAAATCATTGGTGAGCCTTTTTTAGTCTTCTTGGTGGATTCTTTGTCTTTTGCTCATTCTTTAAATATTGGGGTTCCTCAGGCTTCCATCCAAGAGCTTCTCCTCTTCTCTAAGTAGCTGTACTCTCAGCCAGCCCTGCGGCTTTTTTTTTCCCCACTGCATTCAGATGCCTGTCCCGTCTGTACCTGTTTCCCAGGTCCCGAAGATACAGCTGCCTTTCAGATGTCTCTGCTTGGATGTCCCACAGGAATCTCAATATCATCATGCTCCAAACTCAGCCTGTTGTTTTCACTCACCTTCTCCAAACCTGCTCTTCCGCCTGCATTCCCTCCTCTGAGTGCCTAGTGCCATTGGGTACTAGCCAGGTAGCAGTCTTTCATCTTTGGTCTTCCCTTACTAAAAGAAATAAATCAGGCTTTCATCAAGATGAGCAGAAGCTTTTGCTTTTCATTTTGGGAACTCATCCTGTGATTTTTATCCACTGCTTTCACTCTCATTGCATCTTGTGATAATGCATCTGCCAAGCAGTGCTGCAAATGTTCCAGATGCCCTGGCTGCTGCTAGCGTTTTGGGGCCAAGCCTACCTCTTAAATCCATGTGTGTCTGCCCCAAGACTGACATTCATACACTGAAACAAGACAGTTAATAGAAATCCAGCATAGCCAATAGAGGGAAAAGAAGAATAAACACTCTATCTCATGTCCTATGAATAGGCTGTTAGAAAGAAAGAAGAAGGCATCCAAAAAGAAGAGGCCCAATCCTTAGATAAGGAAATGGAGAATATTCAAGTAGGAGATAACTATTCTGAAAAGCATCTGACCACAAGAAGAAAAGGAAATGGAAAAAGCAAGGCCAGGGCATGTTTAAAATCTTTTTAAAACCAATGAACAGATAATTCCTAATGTTAATCTCCTTTAAAAGTGAGCATTTTGACATCAGCAAATTGAAACCCCTATGGTGTAGTAAAATATTCACTGCCATAACTGGCCTTTCTGTTTGGGGTTACTAATACATTCAGAAGGCCCATTCCCATGCTTCCCATCTGGGAAAATAAGGATCTGTTTTCACACATAATTGTGATTTTCTTTGGCTATGATTCTTCATATTTTGGGATTTTATTTTAATTTTGTATTTCTAAAATGAAAATATCTTAATTTGGGGGTTATAAAAGTAGAAGATGCTGACTACGAAAAACATTTGGTAAATACAAAAAAAGTATAAAGAATAAAAATCACTTCCAATTCCATTAGTTAGAAACAAAGCATCATTAACACTGTAGAGTTATAACTCCTTCAACAGTCTTTCCTATGCTCACAGACATATATATATATTTTAAAAAATGGACTGAATTAGCTGGGCATGGTGGTACATGCCTATAATCCCAGCAACTTGGGAGGCTAAGGAAGGATTGCAAGTTCAAGGCCAGCCTTAGCAATTTAGTGAGGCCCGAAGCAATTTAGGAAGACCCTGTCTCAATATAAAGATTAAAAAGGGTTGGGGATTTGGCTCAGTGTTAAAGCTCCCTGAATTCAATCCCTAGTACCAAAATAATTAAATAAATAAATAATAGGGCTGAATTATCCTCAGTAGTGTTTTATTTTCCCTAACATGCTTTCTCACTGAATTCCATTGTGGACATCACTCTCTCTTGCCCATCATCTTTTGCCAATAGCTGGACAAGTACTTTAGTGTTTATTGACTTAATCCATTCAGCAATAATTTGCCAAAGAATTGCACATTAAAGGACATTTTATTACATGAACATTGCAATTCTATTGTATTGAAATTGAGTTTGTCTTGGAGAATCTTGGACCTGCACTGTCCTGTGTCCTCTTCTGGACTCCTGTCCTCATGACTGTGGTATCTGCTTACACCTATAGTGAGTGTGAAGGACTGTGACAAGGCCCTTAGTGTTTCTGGAGCATCTGAAGTCCTGCTATTTCCTCCTAAATTGTCTGATTCCATCTCCTTTGCCTGAATATCTGTGACCCTCTGCTATTCCACCTAGAGTGACTGTGTTCTTTTCTGCATTTCTAGGTTCCACTGTTGCTGGTTCCTCCATTGATTTCTTTAAATTTTGGGACCCTTTACCTCCATCTACTGCTGGATCTTTGCATGGTTTCCTGTGATCCTTTCCTGTTTCTAGAGTAATGATTGTTTCTCCCTAATCTTACATTCTAAGCCACGCTCCCTAAATATTCATAACTGTCTCCTCTAGATCATCTCCTTTCATTCTCAGGGTATCCACAACACAGTTTTGATGAGAGTTTGGCTTTTGAGTATTTTGTGTATCATATTCTTAAAGAATTTTTATTTTTGATACAGAAGATTTAATCTAGGGATGTTTTACCACTGAGCCACATCCCCAGCTCTTTTCATTTTTTATTTTGAGATGAGTTATTGTTAAGTTAGTTAGGGCGTTGCTAAGTTGCTGAGACTGAGGCTGACCTCTAACTTGCAATCCTCCTGCTTTGGCCTTCAGAATTGCTGGGATTACAGGTGTGTGCTACCATATCCAATTTTTAGAGAAAAAATTTTAATCCAAAGCTCTTCTGTATCCACTTTTTCCCTCCTTGTAAGTACAGAGGATTGGTTTATTTGCTGCTCTATTTGCTGCCAGAACCGATGACCAATATTTGGTTTTTATTTAGAGAAATTCTCTGGAAGGGAATGGGATGTCATTTTGTAGCTCCCACTCTTCTCCTAGTAGCCAGTCAAGCATATGGCCCTTTGAGGTTTCATAAGGAGAGGTAACTAACATGTATTGAATGACTGTCATGTGCCATGGCCTTGCTAGGGCTATGTAATTATTATCTCATCTCATCCTCAGCACTTGCTTTTACCCTATTCTAAATTTGAGGAACCTGAGGTTTAGGGAAGTTCATTTGCCCAAGATCATACTACAAGTATGTATTCAGGGTTCCAAGCCAAGTCTTTCTGGCCCCGAAACACTTGGAATCTTTTTTCACTTTCAAATGATGGAACAATCTCCTCTTCCCAACCCTTCCCCATTGTTTTCAACCCTCTACTTCCTCCTTCAGAAGTTTCTTGATCTTTTTTTGCTATAGAGTATATTTTTCAAGATTGGTTATTTTATCAGTGCCTGTGGCACCCAACTGCTCTGGAGCATCTGTGACTTCAGGATGATTTTGCTTTCCTCCATGTGTCCCTGCTCTCTTCTGCTCCTGGAAGCCAGTTTGCTCAGGCCTCCATGGTCCTTGTTAAGATTTTTGTGCACCAGCTTCCAGCACACAGCCTGTTTTTTTTAATTAAAAACTTATTGGTACATTATAATTATACATAATAGTGGGATTCATTATGCCATATCATACATGCACATAACATAATCTGATCAATCTCATTCATAGTACCTTTCCTTTTCCTCCCCTCCCTCTTCCCCCTGATCTGCTTGCCCTACTCTACAGATATCCTTTCTGTTATTATTATTGTTTTAATCAGTGCTTTATGCTAATACACACACCCACACCCACACATTCATGGTGGGATTCATTGTGTGGTACATTCATACACATCAGCCTCTCTTGCTTCTTCAGTCTCCTGACCTTGCTTTACCTTTCTTTCTGGCTCTTACCTTCATGTCATTCGTGCTATAACTTAAGAAGGATGTATGATGACTCCAAGTTGCTGACTCTGACCTTGTTTCCCAGACCCTTCTTATTAATTGCCTTCTGGAATCTCTGACCCTTGTCCTGAAGCCACTTAAACCTTAGTCTGTCCAATAGCTGAACTCACTTCCTCTATACCTTCCCCCATCATGGGCCTCTGCTGTCATTTCCTGGCTTGGTTAATAATACCACCTGTTATCATCCATCTTATAAGCTAGAAACTTTAAGAGATCTCATTTTACTCCATTCTCTTATATTTCCTATTCAACTGATTTTCAAATCTTGTTACTGGATTCTACCTCAGACATATCTTCTGAATCCATCCCCTTTGTTTTCTCTGCCTTGCCTTAGTTCTGGCCTTCCACTCTTGTCTGGACTGTGTGAAGAGCCTTTAACTAGCATTATATTCTTAAAATTGATTATGTCACTCTCTTCCTAAAAAAACGAAGTCTCTACAGTTTTGCCTTCCCTGTAGGTAAAGCCAATGGCAGAGGAGACTCTTCAAAATTGGGTGCCCATCTCCACCCCTCCAGCTTCATCTCTGCTTACTTGTCCTGTGTGGCAACTCCCTCTGGCCTTTAGCCACCAGTGTCCCATGTCCCCAAACATGGCTCTGCTCTTCATTCTCCTCTTTATTGCTTGCAAAGTCCTCCTTCTACCTGGCAAAATTCTTCAGAGATACTACTCCCTTAAGTAGCTGGGTCCTTCCTGCCCATCTATTAGTTCATGCCTCCTGGTGTCTGACTCAAGGCAGGTGTCCATGATCTGCTGCTGCCCTGATTCAGTTTCTTTGTACTTGTGTCTGAGCCCTTGGCAGTGTTGCTCGAGGTGGCTATAGTTCTTTCCCATTCAGCCCACAGAGCTGCACCTCCCTCCTGTTCCAGAGTGTCTGCAATTTTTCTCTTCAATACCCACTATTTACAGGGTGCCTCTGCTCCTCCTCTGTGCAGGAGGAAGGACCCCATTCCTCTGTTGTTTTCCCAACTGTTTGTGAAACCTCCATTCATTCCCTGGGCTGGTGTTTCTCAAAGGAGGACTGAATCACTTGCATCAGAATAACTGATTGCTTGTTTTTGAAATGCAGGTTGTTGCAATGCACCCCCTCAACTTTGAATGAGAATGCTGGGCCCAGGGATCTGTATTTTGATCAAGTCCCCTAGCGACTCTAGTATAACCTAGATTTGTGACTTGACCTAGGCCAGTACATACCCACTGATGTTCAGAAAGAATACTAGTTCCCTTAGACTTGACCATGGTGGAGAATTGAAGTAAGATTGGAATATGCTATGAAGCTAATGGCCCTCCTAGAGGCTCACAGTATAGTTAGTTAGCATATTACAACAGCACAGAACCCCCCAAACAAACCTGATTTCCACAAGAGAGGCCTTCATTCTCCCTTCATACCAGTGGACACTCCAGCACAATTTCCCCTTAACCCTGGTTTCCTTACTGCCCCTAGTGGTTTATTTCTACATTTTCAGTAAATCAGGGGATTCCTGTGATGTGCTTAGTGGTATCTGGTGCTTAGTGGGCGCTCAGTCCTGAAAGTTGCTGCCCTGCTTTATTCCCTGCTCTACCTGTGACCCCTTTTGCTTCCCTCAGCAGGTCTTTGACACCCTGTCTCCTCCCTGTCGTCCTGCAGGGGGTGTCCTTTATGCCGCCACTGTGAAAAACTACTTGGGGACGGAGCCGATTATCTCCCGGGCTGTGGGTCGTGCTGAGGACTGGATTCGCACAGAGACCTTGCCATCCTGGCTTAACGGTGGGGAAAGGGAGAGGGGTTCCCTGGGGCACAGACTGGGTGGAGATTGGGTGTTCCCAACTGTATCTGTGGGGATCTGAGGCCACTGGTCTCCCCAGCCCCAGCCTTTGTCGCAGCCGTGGCCTTGAGCCCAGCCGAGTGGGGGGATGAAGATGGAGATGAAGAGATCTACTTCTTCTTTACTGAGACTACCCGAGCATTTGACTCATTCGAGCGCATTAAGGTCCCACGGGTGGCCCGTGTGTGTGCGGTGAGACCCCTATTCCTGCTGTCTGTCTGGTGTCTCCTACTCTCTTCTTCCGGTCTTTTTCTCTCTGGGCCTTTGCATCTCTCCTCTCTCATTTTTTTTTCTCTGCCTTGATTTCTTTCCTGGGAGCTTGAGGAGTGTGGGGGAGGGTCCCTGGTATTTCTCACCCCCACAATTACCCTTGAGTCACACTTTCCACAGGAGGTGGATGTGTGTAGAGGTTAAAGGCATGAACTGGTGGCACACAGACTTGGGTTCAAGTCTTGCTCCACCACTTACTGCCTCTCTGACCTGGGGTAGGATCTTTATCACCTTTGAAATTCATCTGTAGAGTGAGGATAATAACAGTGTTGACCTATAGGGTTAATCTGAAGGCTGAACAAGCTAACTACTATTATACTAACTATTATACTACTGTATTTTATAAGTACACAATTGTCTTCATCATTGTCGCTGTAATTTTGACCTCATCCACCTCTGTATCTCATTGTCCTCACAGTTCCTCTGTCCCTGTGTCGTCCTGACATTTTTGTACATCTGTCTCCCCATCTGTCCATGGCTGCCCTGAAATCAGGGAGGAAACTTGCATTGGTCTCCACACTCCTTGCTGGATATTAGTCTTCTAAAGAGAATTTTCCATGTGCTTGTTACCCCAGGGAGACCTTGGGGGCCGGAAGACCCTCCAGCAGAGGTGGACAACATTTCTGAAAGCTGACCTACTGTGTCCAGGGCCAGAGCATGGCCGGGCCTCCAGTGTCCTGCAGGACATGGCAGTGCTTCGACCTGAGCCTGGAGCAGGGACCCCTATCTTTTATGGCATCTTTTCCTTCCAGTGGTGAGCTCTTCTGGTGTGGAGGAGAGTTACAGGGTGGGAGATCCATGGGGTTGGTGCAGTGTCAGTGCTGTCCCCTTCAGAGGGTGTACTCTTCCTCCCCTGGCTGTGTGGCTCCCAGCATATTTCTCGGAGGGGAAGTCCTCTCTTCTGACAAGGAATGAGTTGCTGTCCCTCACCTCTCCCCAGATATCTGGTTCCAACCTGTGATTCTTTCAGGGAAGGGGCTGCAATCTCTGCTGTGTGTGCCTTCCGGCCACAAGATATTCGGACAGTGCTGGATGGCCCCTTCAGAGAGCTAAAGCATGACTGCAGTAGGGGACAGCCTGTCATGGACAATGATGTGCCCCAGCCCAGACCTGGAGAGGTGAGGGGGAGGGGCCAGGTTTTCATCACAGGCTTGAATTAAAGAGCAAGAGGCACACTAAGCCCTGTGTTTCCTCTAGTGCATCACCAACAACATGAAGTTCCAGCAGTTTGACTCATCACTCTCCCTGCCTGACCGTGTGCTTACTTTCATCCGAGACCACCCACTCATGGACAGGCCAGTGTCTCCAGCTGACGTCCACCCCCTGCTGGTCACTACAGATACAGCCTATCTCAGAGTCGTGGCCCACAGGGTGGTCAGCCTCTCAGGAAAGGAGTATGATGTGCTCTACCTGGGGACAGGTACATTTAACAATCAAGCATGTTGCCCACATAGTACATACTGTCCTCACTGAGCGAGTCCCCTAATACGTACTGGCATCAGAACCTCATGCACAAAGACAGTTATGCCATAATTCTTGATCCTTGCTGCCTCCCAGAGGATGGACACCTCCACCGAGCAGTGCGTATTGGAGCCCAGCTCAGTGTCCTTGAAGATCTGGCCTTGTTCTCAGAGCCTCAGCCAGTTGAGAACATGAAATTGTACCATGTGAGTTGTAGATCTGGGGGAATCTGGTGGAGAGACATCTGAGTCTAGAGCCAGTGATATGACCCTGAGGTCTGGGAGATTCAGCATTTCCCCTTCTGTAGGGCTGGCTCCTGATTGGCTCCAGTACTGAGGTGACACAAGTGAACACAACCAATTGTGACCGTCTCCAGAGCTGCTCAGAGTGCATCCTGGCCCAGGACCCTGTCTGTGCCTGGAGCTTCCAGCTGGATGCGTGTGTGGTCCATGCTGGGGAGCACCGAGGGTGAGTATAGCGGGATTGGTCTCTTGTCTTTTGTCCCAGAACTCTGTCCTACCATGTGTCTGTTTCTCAGTCTACTAATGCCACCCTGTCTCTCTGTGTCTTTCTCTTCTGTTAGTGTCTGTATCACTTGCATGTCCATCCATCAGCCCATACTGACTCATCTGTCTGTCCATCTGGTGTTGTCTCACTGATGTCTTTGCCTCTGGGCTAGACCTGTGCTGATAGTGACACTGAGTCCCTGTTAGTCAGTGACAGTCAATGACACTCCATGTCAGACAGTGGGACTGAATCCATCTCTGGTAGATGCTTCTCACTTTTCGTCTTATAGGAGCTCTCAGAAGTGTTTTCACAGTCACCCACTCTCTCCTTCCTTGAAATCCTCTTTTCTCTTGCCTTCTGTGACTGTGTTTTCCTGTCACCCTATTGATTCCTTTCTTATCTAGCTGCTGAGTGTTGATATTCCTCAGGGCTCAGTCCTGGACCCCTTCTCTTTATGCTTCTACACTCTCTCTAGGTGATTTCAATGCTGTCTGAGTGCTAACGATGATCATAAATATGTCTCTAGCTGAGCTATAGCCCTCCCTATCCAACTGCCTACCTGATGTTCCCCTGGGATTCTTCACAAGCAACACGCTTAGCAAGTCTGAGATTGCACTGTTGTTTTCCTCTTTCCATCTCATGCTCTTCCTCTGGTCCTTATCTTGATAAACTGACACACTCCCTCCCTCCCGCCCTTAATTCCTTCCTTCCTGACAGACCTCACCTGCATTGTATTGCAATTTGTACTGATTCGAGCTCCAAAACCTATCCTAGGTCCACCCTCTTCCCTTCACCTCTGCTGCTACCACCCTAGTGCAAGCTCCTTCTTAACTGGACTGCTCTAATAACCATCTGGTCCATCTTCTCTTTCCCATGTTGTGCTCCTACCACCTACTTGCCATTCAGCAATTAACTTGAAAAGACACATCACATTTCAGAAGCAAATCCCTGACATTGTGTTCATCCTAAATATTTCAGTGTAGATCTCTACCAGATAAGGTGTCTCTTTAAAAACATTTTATTGTAGGAAATTTCAAACATATTCAAAAGTAGAGGCTAATATAATGAATTTCCATGTATCTATCCTTCAGTTTCAAAACCATCTCCTCGTAGCCAATCTTGCTTTATCAACACCCTCACTTTCTCCCACCTGTTTTGAAGCAAACCTTAGACATCCTGACTTCATCTATAAATCTTTCTTCATGTATCTCTAACTTAGAAAGGCTCTTTTTTTTAAAAAAAAATTTTTTTAGTTGTTGATGGATTTCATTTTATTTATGTGGTGCTGAGAACTGAACCCAGGGTCTCATGCATGCTAGGCAAGTGCTTTACCGCTGAGCCACAACCCCAGCCCTAGAAAGGCTCTTTTTAAAAGATAATTATTATATTATGTAATGGCTAATATTACCATTATCATACCAAAAAAATTTTTTTGGGGGGTACTGGGGATTGAACTCAGGAACACTTGACAACCGAGCCACATCCCCAGACCAATTTTGCATTTTTAGATATAGGGTCTCACTGAGTTGCTTAGCACCTCACTTTTGCTGAGGTTGGCTTTGAACTTGAGATTCTCCTGCCTCAGCTTTCTGGGCCCCTGGGATTATAGATGTGAGCCACTGTACCCGGCTCCAAAAATTTAATTTCTTAATGTCATTAAATATTAGTCAATGTTCCAATTTCCCCACCTGTGTACACTTAAAAAATAATGTAAGTTGGAGTTCAAATAATGTCTGTCAAATTTGATGTTGGTTTATATGTTTTTTAAGTGATTTCAATGGGGTATTTTTGGTCAATTGTTTGGAAAGTGTATTTTTCTAACCTTGAGATTTCCCTGTTTGAAGCCCAGTTAATTTACAGTCTATTTGTGTACTATGGAACCTCAAGTGTGTATAAAACCATAGCATATTGTAGAACCCTGATGTACTGTAGAACCACAGGGTTACAAATCCTTTAAAAGTAAACAGATTAATTTACAAATGTCAAATGAGCATGAAACATTTAAAATGATAACTGACATAAAATCAGAGTAGTCATAAAATCTAATTTGTCTTTCTGATATTCATTTTTAATTATAAATGTAAAACCTGTGCCATCTCTTAATCAGACTTGACATTTTGCCGGTTGAGGATATAAAGTAACTCCAGGAGGGCAGGATTGGCCAGCTTTGTTTTTTTTTTCTTTGTATAATAGATTGAACCCAAGGGTGCTTAGCCACTGAGCAACATCCCTAGCCCTTCTTTATTTTGAGACAGGGTCTCATTAAGTTGCTTAAGGCCTTGCTAAGTTGCTGAGACTTGTGTCAAACTTGTGATCCTCCTGCCTTAGCCTCCTGAGTTGCTGGGATTATAGGTGTGTGCCACCATGCCTGCATTTAAAAAAAATTATTTATATATATATTTTTTCAGTTGTTGGTGGACCTTTAGTTTATTCATTTATTTTTTTTTATTTTTTAATTTTTTTTTTGGAACCAGGGATTGAAGTCAGGAACACTCAGCCACTGAGTCACATCCCCAGCCCTATTTTGTATTTTATTAGAGACAGGGTCTCACTGAGTTGCTTAGGGCCTCGCTAAGTTGCTGAGGCTGGCTTTGAATTCGCGATTCTCCTGACTCAGCCTCCCAAGTCGCTTGGATTACAGGCGTGCGCCACCACGCCCGGCTATTCATTTATTTTTATGTGGTGGTGAGAATTGAACCCAGTGCCTCACACATGCTGGGCAAGCACTCAACCACTGAGCCACAACCATAGCCCAATGCCTATATTTTTGATGAAGAACTTTGACCTGGTCTTTTAGTCTTTTGGGAAAACTTTAAATGCCTAGGATAAAAGTAAATGCTTTATTCTTTTCTTTATTGTAATATTTCTTAGAATAAGAATTTCACTGGCCTTTGGTGTCCTTTGTACCTGAGCTTCAAAGGTTCCCTTAGGATATGTGAGAGTTTGGAGGGTGTGAGGGGAGGAGCATGGAGTGTGTGTAGATGTCAGTGTACTGGTTTGGTACTTCTGAACATTCTGCCTTCCATACCTCAGTTCACACTGGAGAGAAAAAACAGACTATGAAGTTACTGTGGCTACAGCTGTACATATGGTCTTCCCATATTTCCCACTCACAACTAGACTCAACAGCCAGTCTTGTTTTACCCTGGAAACTTTCATTCATTCATATCATTCTTGGAGCTCATTTCAGGGACCTTAATTAATATTGAAGGAGTTCACATTCCAATGGAGTCTGCCTTTGGTCAAGCTTTCCAGTGTTCAGACTTTGGCCTCTCTACCCTTGAAAGCGATGCCAGAGAGCTCAGCAGTGAGTGATTCATCTTGCCATCACTGTCTGTCCGCATCTTGGAAATACCAGATTGTGTTGTTTGAAACATTAGAGGCCCATATATATTAACAGCTGTTGAAGAGAATGAGTTCCTCTGTAGACTAGCCACTTTTATGAAATGAAAAGTCTTGTCACCCTCCCAGAATTTTGATTATTATTTACAGAAAAGAAATTTGCTGTTTTTCTAAACAGAAAAAGAAGAAACAACTGTAGTTTATATATATGTGTGTTTATGTATATGTATATATGTATATATATCTATGTGTATGTTTGTGTGTGTATATATACATGCATATGATATACATACATATCAGTGGAGATGTACACACACACACACACACAAACACACTGAAAAATCTCTTGTGTTTGTGAACAACCAGGTCTATTTCTTAGAAGATTCCTTTCTTTTTTCTTTTTGCAGTACTGGGAATTGAACCCAGAGGTGATCTATCACTGAGTTATATCCCCAGCCCTTTTAATTTTTTGTTTTAAGACAGGATCTCACTAAGTTGCTGAGGCTGGATTTGAATTTGTGATACTCCTGCAGCCTCCAGAATCACTGAGATTAAAAATACGCACTATTGTGCCTGGCATTTTTGTTGTTGGTATTCTGTAGGAGATCAAAGGTCCCCAGTTTTTTTAAAGCTCACCCACCAAACATCTTTCCAACAGACCATGGGCTGCCAGAAATATGTGTAGAATTTGATATGGCAGATATCATGAGGAATATGAGGTATTGGGGAAAATTTTGGTGATTAGGAGAATGTTAACTAATTCTTGGGGTGATTTATTTGATGATAGGAATGTTATCAGTAAGTGAAAGTTCCATGGTACTGAGGAGGGTAGAAGAGAATGCTGACTATGAATTTACCAAGTATTCTCTTCTTTGTAGGCTGGTCCAAGACATAGAGTCAGCGGATGTCTCTTCTTTGTGTCCCAAAGAGCCTGGAGGTCTGTATGGTTTATGGAAATGTGGGTGGAGTGGCTATAAAGAAGTTAAAAGTTGTCCATTTTATACCTACTTTAAAATTTAGATCTTGGAAGACATGGCAGCCAGTGTCCCAGGGCCTTACCCTCTTTGGGAATCCCCTTTTCAGTTTTGTCCCCATGGTACCATCTCATGTCTTATATCACCCCACATTTCTCTCCCCTACACCCCCAGACTATAGCTTCATCACCTTTGTGCCTATGTGTCTCTCTGCAGAACACCCAGTAGTGTTTGAAGTTCCTGTGGCTACAGCTGCACATGTGGTCTTGCCATGTTCCCCCAGCTCAGCATGGGCATCCTGTGTTTGGCACCAGCCCAGTGGAGTAACTGCACTCACCTCCCGGCGGGATGGTCTAGAGGTGGTGGTGACCCCAGGGGCTATGGGTGCTTATGCCTGTGAATGTCAGGAGGGTGGGGCTGCCCGTGTGGTAGCTGCTTACAGTTTGGTATGGGGCAGCCAGCAAGCTCATGCAAGCCAGGCCCACACAGTGGGGGCTGGACTGGTTGGCTTCTTCCTGGGGGTTCTTGCAGCATCCCTGACTCTTCTCCTGATTGGTCGGCATCAGCAGCAACGGCGACAGAGAGAACTTCTGGCTAGAGACAAGGTGGGCTTGGACCTGGGGGCCCCGCCATCTGGGACCACAAGCTACAGTCAAGACCCTCCCTCCCCTTCTCCTGAAGATGAACGGCTGCCCCTGGCCCTGGCCAAAAGGAGCAGTGGGTTTGGTGGCTTCCCTCCACCCTTCCTGCTTGATCCTTGCCCGAGCCCAGCCCATGTTCGGCTAACTGGGGCTCCTCTAGCCACATGTGATGAAACATCCATCTAGAGCTGGGCAGGTGACCACTAGTGCATGAGTGACCACTGAAACAAAGTGACCACTGAGACCGGGGTCTCTGGGCCTAGAAGACCACCCTAGCCTCTTTGAGTCTGGGTGGTCACCTGGCTTTCAGTGTCTGCCCTTTCCAGGCCTTGATGGACTTTGGTCTTTGCCTGATATGTGATTCCCATGAGAAATCAGAACTGTTCTCTGCAGGGAATCCGGCTTTCCCTCCCCACCTCTGAGCCTTTGTGATCCTTCATCCCTAGCCTCCTATCTTGGGCCCATTAACTTTGGGGATGGGGCTTAGAGCAGTGACTGCTCTGGTTGGGCCCAGCCAGAAAGAAAAGCCATGGAGGTGGGTAGGGCTAATGTGCACTGAGTCCTCAGGGTGGTTGTGTTGATCCTCCAGTTTAGTCATTTTCTGTGGGGAGTGCATGATCCCTGTGCTTCAACATGATACCTCTGCCCTGAGATTCCTCCCTTCCCAGTTTCCCTTCTTCCATGAAAGAGCAGGTGTAAATATATTGGTGTTCATAGGAGACCTGGTCACATGTGCATGAATGACTGGGCCAATGCTTAGGTGTTTTGGGGGTGGGGTAGAGGAGGGAAGGTTGGAATGGGGCATTGCCTGCAGAACTTTATACCCTGTAGCCAGTGAGGAAATGGTTTCCGTCCCCAAAGGAAACAAAACACTCCCCTTCTCCCCACTTCCCTACACCCTTCTGTAAAGTTGGGTAGAGAAAAGCTCCCAAAGTGACCTTCTAGGTGGGAAGGGCAGAGGTACATGTGATGCCATCCTACTCTTTGTTTTTGCCTTCTGGCTGCCACCACTGCCATGCCACAGCTGCTCTTTCCCTGGCTGCAGTGTAGGCTGAAGCCCCTTTCCTTGGCTCCCATTAAAATAAACTTCACAACATTCTAAATATTAGGGATGACAAAAGGGGGAACAGTCACAGGAAATGTAAGCAGCTTAAAGATAGGTTTGCATCAGTGACTTTACTCAGGGTGATACCATTGCCCTAAAGCAGGAGTCACTCACCTGGGGCCTATGGACTCCCTAAAACTGTATGCTAAATGTTGTCTGTACGTGCATGTCTGTATTTTTCTGGGGGAGGTTTTATGGCTTTCATCAGAAAAAGGCCTTAACAAAGTTAAAGGACCACTGCCTGAGATGACCATTCTTGGGCCAAACCAAGATGGTGCCACTCTGTGGCAGCTTCTCCTAGCCTTGCCCTGCTGCCTGTGGCCAGTCCGTGGACTTATAGCTGCTGGAGACCTGTTTATCCTGTCCACGGAAGCTGGGTTCTGTGCATATTTGAAGAGACTGTCAACTCCGACCCAATGCCCAGACCTCTTCCTGCTTCACAACTCCTGCGTGCTCTAGGCTTCTCCTGCTCAGTTCTGGTCTTGGCCTATGTATGTGCCTCATTCATCCCTGGTGAGGGTACCCTGAAGCTCCAGTGAACAATTCAGCCTTTACCAGTTTTCTGCTCTACTTTCCTTGGCAGCAGCCTGTGAACTACTGGAGTCCCCTTGGGTTTGGTGTTACCAGTGGTATTGCCACTAATAAGTGTATGATCTTTGACATAATCTAACCTAGGGATATTGGTTTACTGTAAAGTGGGGATAATAATACCTACCTCAGGGTTGCTGCAAGGATTAAATGAGAAAATGTGTAAACAATAAAGCACTATCTGTATCAGTCGATGCTTATTGTAAACAATGACTTATGCCATAATCATGGCTTACTATGTGATAACCATGACATATGCGACCACTGTGATTCCCATGCAGTGGAAAGAGGCTACTGTCACACAGACATCTTGTCCTGGGTCATCTCTGGCCAGATCTTAGCCAGTGTCTGGGTTTTAGGCAGATCTGTGAGTTCTATAAACTTCAGATGTGTCTGACCCTTGTGACCTGCTGATCCTTGTATGGGAGTGAGGGAGGTTCCATGGTCTTTGGTTAATCCTCACTGCAGCCCTATTTACTTAAGGTCATGAGTTGATTCCTCTTTGGGGGAGAAGGGTGTGGAGATATCCAGGGGGACAGGGGTCTGTGGGGTCAGGGTGGGGAAGAGTTTTTTTTTAAAAGGAGAGGAGGAGCTAGATCAAAGTGGATTTGGGCCCTGTGGTCCTTGAACTGTGGCTGTGGTTGGAGAACTATGGAGTGAGGAATGTATGAAAAGCAAGAAAGGCTAAACAGGTGTGAATGGAGGGGAACCACATCTTAGTGGAAAGTTCAAGTCCCAAGAGTGAGGGATAGCATGGGAATGCAAAAACAACTTTGGAAGAAATACGGCCAATTACATCATCTTTGGACTGGGGTGTGGGAGGGAGAGGACCGTGGACAAGGGCACTGAAGGAGGGTGCAGAGTTGGGGAAACCGAGGTCTTATCCCCTGTGTCCCAGCAGGAAGGATTGTTAGGATTCTGGCAGTCAGGGGCCTGCTGGCTTTGCACACTTTAGCAGCTGTGAGGTTGAGTCTTGTTTGTGTTACCTCCCAAGATTGCCCACTTAAGACCCTCAATCTCAAATTCTCCTCTGCTTTTGGCTCTTGTCCTGGGCCCATAAACTGATTCTAAACTTCTCACCCCTAACCAGTAGTCTGCTGCCAATGTAACCTTACTGATGCAGAGCTAGAAAGAGATGCTCATTATTGACTCTTATATGCCAAAGCAGTTCTAGCACATCACTACCCCTAATGCCAAAAGGAAGCAGACCCAATTCCTTTCCTAGGAATCCGCAGCTCCTTCACTTTCCCCAGCAGCCCTGAAAGTTGACTGGCAGCCTTGATGGTGTCAAGAAAGGGCTCATTTCAGTACCCACTAGGCCCTGACCCTTCTGGCCCATCTGCCCCTTCAGAGGAGGGCCAGAAATGGCCATAGATGGTTATTCTCGGTCAACTGGGAACAGATCTTCTCTTAAGGGTGAGAAAATAAAAACTTGCTTTTTTAATTGTGGCAGAGGCAATGATGGAATTTTTAAGGAGTGTTTTCATCAGCTGGAGAACAATAAAAGCAAAAAAGAAGAAATCTTTCTGCAGTTTTTTGGTTCTCTTTGGTGAGGCCTGTCGGTAACATAGCAAGTTGTATGGCCAGTTAATATCAGGTTCAGAGGATTGATGTAGAATACCAGGTCCAGTTGGGATTTGGGAGTGAAAACAACAGAGAATGATCCAACTCCCTGGGGATGTTAGGTGGAGGCAGAGATGTTTGGAAGAGCCAAGATAAGGAGTCAGATTTAGAGGGCTGCTCCAGACCCTGTGAAGAAATAAGTACAAATAAGGGACTCTTGTTTTCAAGGGCTCCCAGCCTTGGGCCTGGATTTTAGGCCTACAGATGAATCCCAGACCTCATTTATGTCCCAGCTGGCATCATCTCATGGACTCTAGGACGTGGCAGTGCTGCACTGCAAGCTAAGGCTTTCCGACCTGCACCTGGAGCATGGTGGGAACAGGAGTCAGCAACTGACACTGGATCCAAGGACCAGTTCCTCCTTGGGTACAATCAAGTCCTTTGAGTTGAAGAGATGGGGAATAAAATCCTCCTAGGACTGAGGTTCACCCCAGGTATATTCATTATGCCTTTCTATCTTGTATATTTTTTAAAAATGAAATGATTTAATGAAGTTATTATATAGCATTCTGATGAGATTTTTGTTTTGATTTTTGTTTTTGTTTTGGTACTGGGATTGACCACAGGGATGCTTTACCACTGAGCTATATATATCCCCAGTCCTTTATTATTATTATTATTATTATTATTTATTTTGAGAGAGAGTGTCTCTAAATTGCTGAGGCTGGTGGTGAACTTATGATCCTCCTGTCCAGTCACTGGTATTACATACAGATGTGTGCCACCATGCCTGACCTGAGGAATTTTAAGGTACATGGTGATTTCCATCTATTCATATATATATATATATATATATATATCTCATACACACACATTTTAAGCAGTACTGGGGATTGAACCCAGGGCCGCTCTGTCTCTGAACTACATCCCCAGCCCTTTTTTTTTCTTATTTATTTATTTTGATGCATTGAACACAAATGGAGTACAGCTGTTGTTTCTCTGGTTGTACACAAAGTAGAGTCACATCATCTGTGCATTCATACATGTCCACAGGGCAATGATATCCGTCTCATTCTGCTATTATTCTTACCTTGCCACTCCGACCCCATCCCTCCCTTTCCTCTATGCAGTCTATCTTTCCTCCCTTCTTGCCTCCCTTCTACTCCGCATTATGCATCATCATTCACTTATCAGAGAGATCATTCGGCCTTTGGATTTTAGGGTTTGACTAATCTCACTTAGCATAACAGTCTCCAACATCATCCATTTACCTGCAAATGCCATAATTTTATTCTTCTTTATGGCTGAGTAATATTCCATTGTATATATACCACAGTTTCTTTATCCATTCATCTATTGAAGGGCATCTAGGTTGGTGCCACAATCTAGCTACAGTGAATTGGGCTGCTATAAATATTGATGTGGCTGCATCACTGTAGTATACTGATTTTAAGTCCTTTGGGTATAGGCCAAGGAGTGGGATAGCTGGGTCAAATGGTGGGTCCATTCCAAGTTTTCTAAGAAATCTCCACACCGCTGTCCAGAGTGCCCAGCCCTTTTTAAAAAAAAAAAAAATTTTTGAGACAAGATCTCGCTAAGTTGTTGAGGCTGGCCTCAGCTATTTTTGGTATTTATGACACTTTGTCATTTGGGGGCTTGCTGACTCTGGAGACACACTCCCCCTCCATGGGACAAAGAACTTGCCTGCAGTTGAACTTTTGTAGCAAACCAGTCAATCCAGTGACCCTTCTAATCCAGTGACCCAATTAATCCCCGTAATTGGGAGCTCTCAGGGCTCTTAAGTGCTGGATTTCTATCCCTCTACTCTATCACCTCAGTGCCAGGTACCAAGCAACTAGAGACAAATGCTATACCCCAGAGACCACTGAAATTATTCAAACTAGCCAATTCTAAACTTGCTCATCCTGCCTGTCCCATCCCTTCCCACAATAAAGGCTCTAGCCCAGGTTTTCCCTTGTTCCCTGAGCCTCCTGACCGATTCTGGTGCTTCCCTTGTGGCCCCCTTGGTGTCAGGTCTCCTACTTCTAGGGATCTCTAAGTATAAATTTCTTCCTTGAAGATAGTTGTTTCCATGTCTGTGTGTTTTATCATAGCTGATTAAAAGAAATTCAGTGTTCATTTTGAAACACCAGGGACTCCCTAAAGGTAAGATGTTGAGGAGGCTGATTGGATCTGTATAGTCAGGAAGTTGAGGCAGAGAACTAACTCATGGTGAAAGCTCAGGCCTTCACAAGCATGTTGCATGTCTGTCAAGTATGGACTTCGAATCGTCTCACATGGACTCATCTGAATTCTTCCCTGCATGCCTAAGAGTAGGCGACTTGGCACTCATTCTCACCATTTAGGCTGAAACACACATTAACTTGCTTGATAGATAAGCTCCAATTCCTTCCTTGTGAGAAGTGAGAAGGCAGAAGCAGCCCTTCCTTGAGGTGAGGAAAGGGAAGAGTGCTTTATTCTTTGAGTGACGTAGACCTGTGCCCTGCTTCCTTGCAGTTTCTCCACAGTGACAGATAGAATGTCACTGCGTGTCTACTGCAGACAGTGGTGCTCTGGAGAATTGTGGGGAAGTGTTCCCATGTTTTGGTATGGAAAAAGGGAGCTGCCCTCTCTTTGCCTGTGTGGGCTCTGATAATGAGCTTCTCAGCAACAAACATAAGAACCAGAAACTTCTACCCTTTTCTGAGACAAATGAGTTCCTTAGATTCTTGTGCAATTCTAAGGAGAAGCATGATCACACTCAAGAGGGCTGAGATCAAATATCTCACCCCTCAGGTGACCTGGGGCTCAGGAACCAGGTGGATTTGAGTGATAGAAATAAAATAACTTTTGAACTCATATGAGTTTGTGGAGAAAAATTCCTGTTCACTATACTTAATGTCAGCATTTCTCAAATTATCTCAGTCTGGAGTAGGTACATTAAGAAACTGCCTATAGATTGAGAGGGCAGATGGGATGAAATTGATTGAACACTAGGTGCTCAAAATGAAGAAAGAGGGCTTCCCCCTAAACCCTTGGCAGTAGCCATCCCCACTAAAACAGCTTTTGTCCACACATGCCCACAAAATTAATCTTTTCCCAGTCTAAAATTCCTTCACCTCTCTGATTTCTGGATTTATGGGATCTGCCTATGGTTTCGTCATAATACTTTATCTCATCATGAATTGTGATCACTTTTTAATTCCTCAGCAAACCTCCTCAGAAAGAAGGGAACATGAACATATGGGGTTCTAGTCAACAGACCAAGTTGTCCACATGCAGCCTCTATGATAAAGCTGTTGTTAAAACTTTGTTAGATAAGTTCTTATTCTTTTGGGTATTTTTTGTTGTTGTTGTATTAGGACAGGCTTTGTTATAATGCAATAACAAACAACCCCAAGCACCTAGTGGATTACATGATGTGTTTATTTCTTTACTCATGTGTATCATAGGTGACTAGTCATTCAGAAAAACCAAGGCTCCTGGAGGCTCTTTCTTTATATGAACTTCCACAACTGTAAAAACATGGAAAAAGGAACTTCGCCAGCCATATGCTGACACCTAAAATTTTTGTCTAGAAGTAATACATCTTTTCTGATCACATTTCAATGACCAAAGCAAGTCACGGGGCAATGCCTGGGTTCAAGCAGATGGAGAAGGGCTATCTAGCTTTGTGCCCAGACAACAGTCCTAAACATTTGTGAACAACCTTAATGTTAGTCATAGTTCCCTTCTGCTGGACCAGGAGCTGCTGATGTTCTCTTTGTTTCTTTACTGAAGGGAAACATACTAAATCTATGTGCTCATAAACCACTTGCCTGTTCTATTGGGGACGTACCAATTCCTCTCCTCTCTCTCATCTCTTTGAATGGAAGTGAATTTCATTTTAGAGAAAAGGAGACTAGAGATGTATTAGTCAGCTTTTTGTCACTGTGGCTAATACCTGAGAAAAACAACTTAGAAGAAAAACTTATTTTGATTCATGGTTTCAGCAATTCAGTCCATGGTTGGCTAGCTCCATTGATTTGGGCCTGAGGTAAGGAAGAATATCATAGTGGAAGGGCGTGGCAGAGGAAAACTTCTCAGTTCATGGAAACCAGGAAGTGGAGAGAGAGTGGAAGCTGCCAGAGACAAGATATAATCCCCAAGGACATGCCCCCAATGATCTACTTCCTCCACCCTACCACCCATAATTTCTACTACCTCCAAGTAGTCCAGTCAGTTATTAATGAATTGATCCACTGATGAGGTCAGAGCCCTCATGATCCAATCATTTCCCAAGAACCCCACCTCTGAATATTGCTACATTAGTTGATTGCTGTCTTCAACACAAGAGTCTTTGGGGGACACTTCATATCCACATCACAAAGAGAAATTTAAAAACAAAACAAAACAACACAAGAACGTGGGCCAGGTATGGTGGCACATGCCTGTAATCCCAGCAGCGCAGAAGGCTGAGGTAGGAGGATAGCGAGTTTCAAGCCAGCCTCAGTAACTTAGTGAACCCCTAAGCAACTTACTGAGATCCTATATCAAAATAAAAAGTAAAAAGGGTTGTGGATGTGGCTCAGTGGTTAAGTGCCCTTGGGTTCAGTCCCCAGTACCAAAATAAATAAGTGAATGAATAAATAAATTTTAAAAATTTAAAAACCTGGGCAAGAAAGAGCTGCTGAATTGGAGAGGACTCTTAATGGTAATAAGACTAAGTACAAAGGAAAATTTAGTGGCTCACTTAGTAAAGAAGTTAAGGAGTAAGTAGCCCTCAGGATTGCAGGAAGAACTTCTAGGAGGTAGGGTGTCAACCACTGGAATCAGGACTCAATGCCACAAGGATTCTCCCTCTCCCATTTGTCTGTCATCTCTACTGATTCTGCCTGGTTTCTTTCTCTCCCAAATATAAATGGTTCTATTCCTGAGAGAGGAAAGTTGATACTTTCACATTTTTTCATCTCTGTACCCCAGAGACAGAGCTACTTCTTTAACTCCAAACTAAGAGTCTCAAGGAAGGAGTCTGATTGGCCCAGCTTAGATCATATCCCACATTGAACCAATGACAATGTCAGAGGAAATGGGACACTATGATTGGCCAGGTTGGAGTCACAATGCATGCCAGGGAAGTCATAAATAAATTTTCAGAAGAATGGGTATTGTAAAGTTGGCTGGGCAAATAAAAACAAGAGTGATTGCAGTTTACTATAGCCCTCTTATATATGGACAATAAATCAGATCTTGTTACTTTTAAATTAAAATGTTTGTATTGTTTTCATGACAGAATAGAATCCAAATTCCTTCTTCCAATTTACAGAGTCTTACCTGATAGAACCCTTGTCTACCTAACCAGACTGTGCTATCTTCACCCTCACTCAGGATAACAACCACATGAGCATTTGCAGAAGCTTTGGACACTCCAAGCTTGTTCCTACCTCAAGGCAACTAAACTAGTTGTTCTCTCTGATCTTTGCAAGCCTGGTTCCTTCTGGTCATTCAGGCTCCATAGTAAATACTGCTTCCCTAGAGAGGCCCACCTTGATCATAGTATAAAATAGCTGCAAGTTACTCCCTATCACATCATGCTATTTTTCAGCATAGCACTTAATTAACATGGACATTTTTGTTTGCTCAATTATTGTATCTTAATTATTTTTCTGAATTTATTATTATTATTACTGGATTGTAAACTCCATGAGCACCTGGACAATGGCTATTTTGTTCACTGATATCTTGACAGTGTCTATCATCATCATCATCATCATCATCATCATCATCATATTTGTAAATAAATAATAAATACTTAATAAATAATCATTTATTTTTTAAAAAATATTTTTTAGTTGTCAATGGACCTTTATTATTATTTTTTATTTATTTGTATGTGGTGCTGAGAATTGAACCCAGGGCCTCACACATGCTAGGCAAATGCTCTACCCATGAGCCACAACCCCAGCCCGATAAACATTTATTAAATGAATGAATGTGGCCATTTCTTGTTTGTTTGTTTTTTGTTTTGTGGTACTTGGAATTTTTTTTATTTGTTCCTACTAGTTGTACATGACGTTGAATGCATTTTGACAAATTGTACACAAATGGAGCATAACATCATTTCTCTGGCTGTATGTGGTGCTAAGTCACACCAGTAGTGTAATCAGACATGTATATAGAGTAATAATGTCTGTCTCATTCTACCTTCCTTCTCATCCTCATCACCCCAACCCTCCCCTCACTCTCCTCTGCACAATCCAAAGTTCCTTCATTTTTCCCTACCCACCCCCCAACTATGGATCAGCATCCACTTATCAGAGAAAACATTCAGCCTTTGGTTTTTGGGGATTGGCTTATTTCACTTAACATGATATTCTCTAGTTCCATCTATTTACCTGCAAATGCCATATTTCATTCTTCTTTAAGGCTCAGTAATATTCCATTGTGTTTATGTACCACATTTTCTTTATCCATTCATCTGTTGGAGGGCATCTAGGTTGGTTCCATAGTTTTGCTATCGTGAATTGAGCTGCTATGAGCATTGATGTGACTATGTCACTGTTGTATGCTGATCTTAAGTTTTTTGGGTATAAACCGAGGAGTGGGATAACTGGGTCAAATGGTGAGTCCATTCCAAGTTTTCTGAGGAATCTCCATACTGCTTTCCATAGTGGTCGCACCAATCTGCATTTCCACCAGCAATATATGAGTGTACCTTTTTCCCCACATCCTCACCAACAAGTATAATTGCCATTCTGACTGGAGTGAGATGAAATCTTAGAGCAGTTTTGATTTGCATTTCTCTAATTGCAAGAGATGATGAACGTGTTTTCATCTGTTTGTTGATCAATTGTATTTCTTTTGTGAAGTGTCCAGTTCCTTAGCCCATTTATTGATTGGGTTATTTGGTTTTTTTTTGGTGTTAAGTTTTTTAAATACTTTATGTATACTGGAAATTAGTGCTCTATCTAAGGTACATGTGGTAAAGATTTTCTCCCATTTTCTAGGCTCTTTCTTCAGGCTACTTATTGTTTCCTTTGCTGAGAAGAAGTTTTTTAGTTTGAATTCATCCCATTTATTGATTCTTAATTTTACTTCTTGTGCTTTAGGAGTCTTGTTAAGGAAGTCAGGTCCTAGGCCAACGTGACAAAAATTTGGGCCTACTTTTTCTTTTATTAGGCACAGGGTCTCTGTTTTAGTGCCTTAGTCTTTGATCCACTTTGAGTTGATTTTTGTGCAGGGTGAGAGATAGAGGTTTAATATCATTTTGTTACATATGAATTTTCAGTTTTCCCAGCACCATTTGTTGAATAGGCTATCTTCTCTCCAATGTATATTTTTGACACCTTTGTCTAGTATGAGATAACCACATTTATGTGGGTTTGTCTCTATGTCTTCTATTTTGTACCATTTGTCTACATGTCTATTTTGGTGCCAATACCATGCTGCTTTTACTATTGTGCTATAATAGTAAATTATATACTATTATATATATAATAGATTATGATAATATTACAATATTACATATTATGTAATAGTATATATATTATTTATACTATTTATTACATAGTATATGTATTATAGTAATATTATAGTAATAGTAAATTAATTTACGGTCTGGTGGTGTGATGCCTCCTGCTTCATTCTTCTTGCTAAGGATTGTCTTGGCTATTGTGGGTCTCTTATTTTTCCAAATGAATTTCATGATTGCTTTTCCTCATTCTATGAAGAATGTCATTGGGATTTTAATAGGATTTTCATTAAACCTGTATAGCACCTTTGGTAGTATGGCCATTTTGACAATATTAATTCTGCTTATCCAAGAGCATGGGAGATCTTTCTATCTTCTAAGGTCTTCTTTAATTTCATTCTTTAGTGTTCTGTAGTTTTCATTGCAAAGATCTTTCACCTCTTTTGTTAGATTGATTCTCAAAATTGTTTTTGAGGCTATTGTGAATGGGGTAGTTTTCCTAATTTCTGTTGCAGTGGATTCATTGCTTATGTGTAGAAATGCATTTGTTTTATGGGTATTGATTTTATATCTTGCTACTTTGCTGAATTCATTTATGAGTTCTAGAAGTTTTCTGGTGGGATTTTTTGGATCTTCTAAATATAGAAGCATGTCATCAGCAAATAGTGATAGTTTGAGTTCTTCTTTTCCTATTTGTATCCCTTTAATTTCTTAAGTCTGTCTGATTGCTCTGGCTAGTGTTAAAAGGACAATGTTGAATAGAGGTGGTGAAAGAGGGCATCCCTGTCTTGTTTCAGTTTTTAGAGGGAATACTTTCAATTTTTCTCCATTTAGAATGCTATTGGCCTTGCGCTTAGCATAGATAACTTTTACAATGTCAAGGTAAGTTCCTACTAGTTTTTCTAGTGCTTTGAACATGAAGAGGTGCTGTATTTTGTCAAATGCTTTTCCTGCCTCTATTGAGATAATTATATGATTCTTGTCTTTAAGTCTATTGATGTGATATATTATGTTTATTAATTTCTGTATGTTGAACATTTTCATATGTTGCATCCCTGGGATGAACCCCACTTGATCATGGTGCACTATCTTTTTAATATGTTTTTGTTTGCAATTTGACAGAATTTTATTGAGAATTTTTGCATCTATGTTCATGAGGAATATTGGTCTGAGGTTTTCTTTCCTTGATGTGTCTTTGGTTTTCATACTAGGGTGATACTAGCCTCATAGAATGAGTTTGGAAGTGTTCCCTCCTTTACTAGTTCATGGAATAATTTGAGGAGTATTGGTGTTAATTCTTCTTTGAAGGTCTTATAGAACTTGACTGAGAATCTGTCTGGTCCTGGGCTTTTCTTGGTTGGTAGGCTTTTGATGGCATCTTCTATTTCATTGCTTGAAATTGATCTGTTTAAATTGTGTATGTCCTGCTACATCAGTTTGGGTAAATTGTATGTCTCTAGAAATTTGTTGATGTCTTTGAGGTTTTCTATTTTATTGGAGTATGAATTTTCAAAATAGTTTCTAATTATCTTCTCTATTTCAGTAGTGTCCATTGTGATATTTCCTTTTTCATCATGGATTTTAGTAATTTGAGTTTTCTCTCTCTCTTTGTTAGAGTAGCTAAGGGTTTATCAATTTTATTTATTTTTTCAAAGAACCAAATTTTTGTTTTGTCAATTTTTAAAAATTCTTTTGTTTCAATTTCATTTATTTCAACTCTGATTTTAATTATTTCCTCTCTTCTACTGCTTTTGGTGTTGATTTTTTCTTCTTTTTCTAGAGTTTTGAGATGTAATGTTAGGTCATTCATTTGTTACTTTTTATTCTTTTAATATAGGAGCTCAATGCAATGAACTTTCCTCTTAGCACTACCTTCAGAGTTTCCCAGAGATTTTGATATGTTGTATTGGTGTTCTCATTTATCTCTAAGTATTTTTTTACTTCCTTCCTGATTTCTTCTGCTATCCATTCATCATTCAATAGTCTGCTATTTAGTCTCCAGGTGTTGGTATAGCTCTATTTTTTATTTTATCATTGATTTCTAGTTTCATTGCATTATGATCTCATAGGATGCAGGGTAGTATTTCTAATTTTGTGTATTTGTTGAGAGTTGCTTTGTAGCATAACATATTGTCTGTTTTAGAGAAGGATCCATGTGCTGCTGAAAAGAAAGTGTATTCACTCAATGATGGACGAAATATTCTGTACATGTCCATTAAGTCTAAATCATTGTTTGTATTATTTAGTTCTGTAATTTCTTTGTTTAGTTTTTGTTTGGAAGATCTATTCAATGGTGAGAGAAGTCTGTTAAAATCACACAGTCTTATTGTGTTGTGGTCTATTTGATTCTTGAAATTGTGAAGGATTTGTTTGACGTACATTGATGCTCTATTGTTTGGGGCATATGTATTTATGATTGTTATGTCTTGTTGGTGTATGATTCCCTTAAGCTGTATGAAATGTCCTTCTTTATCCCTTTTGACTAACTTTGGTTTGAAGTTCACTTTGTTGTGAGGATGGAAACCCCTGCTTGTTTACACAGTCCATGTGAGTGATATGTTTTTTCCCAGCCTTTCACCTTCAGTCTTTAGATGTCTTTTCCTAGGAGATGAGTCTCTTAAAGACAGCATATTGTTGGGTAAAAAATCCCAATCTGCCAGTCTGTGTCTTTTGATTGATGAGTTTAAGGCCATTAACATTCAGGGTTATTATTGAGATATGATTTGTATTCCTGGTCATTTTGGTTTGTTTTTGGTTTTTAACTTGACTCAGTTTCTCCTTTGATTGACCTTTCCTTTAGTGTAGTTCCTCTCTTTGCTGGTTTTCATTGTTTTTTTCTTTCTTCTTCACTTCCTCCTCATAGAATATTTTGCTGAGAATGTTCTGTACTTCAGGCTTTCTAGTTCTGAATTCTTTAAACTTTTGTTTATTGTGGAAAGTTTTTATTTCATCTTCAAATCTGAAGCTTAATTTTGCTGGATATAAAATTCTTGGTTGGCATCCATTTTCTTTCAGAGGTTGATATGTTATTCCAGGACTTCCTGGCATTGAGGGTCTGCGTTGAGAAATCATCTGAGATCTGAAGATTACTATATCTAATTTGTTTTTTTTTTCCTCTTGCAGCCTTTAAAATTTTATCATTATTCTGTATGTTGGTCATTTTCATTTATAATGTGCCTTGGTGTGTGTCTGCTATGATTTTGTACATTTGGGTTCTTGTAAGCCCCTTGAAGTTGATTTTCCATTTCATTCTTTAGATTTGGGAAGTTTTCTGGTATGTCATTGAAAAGATTGTGCATTCCTTTGATTTGTATCTCCATGCCTTCATCTATTCTGATAAATCTTAAATTTGGAGTTTTCATGTTATCGCATATTTCTTGAAAGTTCTGTTCATGGTTTCTTACCATCTTCTCTGTGCAGTTGACTTTATTTTCAAGAGTATATATTTTGTCTTCATTGTCTGAGGTTCTGTCTTCGAAACAGTCTAGACTGTTGGTGATACTTTCCTTTGAATTTTTAATGGAATTAAATTAAATTCTATTGAATTTTTGGATTATTGTTTCCTTCATTTTTAGAATTTCTGCTTGATTCTTTTTTATAATCTCTGCCTCTTTATTAAAGTGATCTTTCACTTCCTGTATTTTCTCTCTGATATCATCCTTTATTTTGAAGATCAGTCTAACTATGTACCTTCTCAACTCCTTCTCTGACATTTCTTCTACCGTGTTGTCTATGAATTATTGTTTTTGGAACATCTTGGTTTGTTTGAAGTGCTTTGTTTCCTTGTTTTTTCATGTTGTTTGTGTGTCTTCCCATCTAGAGGTATGGATCTGAGGCAGTACAGTTTCTACTCTGTAGCCTTTACTTTCCCTGAAGGCTTCCAGTACCTCAACTTTTAGGAGGAAACTAATTTTAACAACACCCAATGAAAACAATATACCACCGTGAAACAAATGACTCCTATTAGGGCATCTTCAGTTTTGTCACAATAAACAGAAATGATGTGTTCAATTATTGTCTACAGTATAAGCAGTAAGTTTGCTAAAAGGGTTAACCATTTCAAATGATGGACAATAATGGAACCAAAGTAGTGTAAGATGTGATGTTTATGAGGGAGAAGGAGAGAAAATAGAATTAAAAATTTGTAGGAAGAGCTAGGGAGGAATTAATAGAGGTTGGCTGTTAGTATGAGAGAAGTGAGAATGAGAATCCAGTGGTGGTGATGGTGTCAAGAAAGGGCTCATTTCAGTACATACCAGAAAAGGTTACTATAGCTAAAATTCCCAGAGCAAAGAAGAAATATGGGACCAGAGTGTGTGGCCTTGCAACTTTCAAAATTGATCTTAAAGAAGCACAAAGATTTTTTGCTCAAAAATTTTCCTGCGGTGCCTCAGTAATGGGAAGATAAAATCATCATTCAGGGGGATTTTACAGATGATATAATTGATGTTATTTAAGAAAAATGGCCAGAGGTAGATAATGACAGCATTGAAGACCTTGAAGACAGCATTGAAGAAGTAAAGAAGTGATTTTGAAAAACTCGTATATATTTAATGATCTGGACTGAACTGATAGGCCAAAGAAAGAAGACTTATATATATACATAGGTATGTGTATTTATATATGTATTTAATACATATATACATATAAATGTATATATGTACATATAACATATAATTTATATGTATATATGTACATATAAATATATATATATAAATATACATATATATGTCCTATAGTAAAACTGTAGATAACCTTGACATTTTCACTGTCCTGTACAAAGCTGCTTAGTTTTTTTATTGCCAAAGTCAACAAAAACAAAAGTAAACAAATAAACAAACAAAAAAAGTAAAACAAACAGAGGAGACTGTCAAGCTTATATCCTCTTACTGAAGTAGCCCACAGTTCTCTGTGGTCTGCTTTCTCCCTCACCACAAAGAGGAGCAAACCCAACTTGCAGACTACAACTTGATTCTGGTCCTGGTGCTCTTTGGCTGGAGAACAACAACAAAGAGAACTGTCGTATTATTGTTTGCGATGTTGTGCATTTTGACTCAGAATTTAGTCAAATAAAAAATTTTGGTCATTTAAAAAAAGGACTTAATATTGACATGAAAAATGTCCATCACATTCTTTTTTATTTTTATTTTTTTAAGTGATGATTTTACTAAGTCACTTGATCATTTTATTGCTATAGCAAAACAAGGCCATTAAATTATAACACTTCTCATTTTGGATTTTAACTGATTGTCTCATTGTGTTCATTCATTTTAAGTTTAAATGCAAGTATAAAATGTTTACCAAAAAATTTACAGAGCACTTGAATGTTTATTTTTTTCTGTGATCACAGGAGTTGATTTAAAAAAGAAGAGAAAAAAGATCCTCTGTTTCACAAGACCCCTTCTCTCTTTGCATCTTTAAACTCTTCAGTAAAGTTCTGTAAAATTCTGTAGAGGTAACAGCTTTATAAGACAGAGCTTGGTGGTCACAACACAAAAAGTTAACACTGAATACAATTAGGAAATTAGTATTATGTGTTTCAAAGTATAGCAAACTTGAACTACACATCCACTAATAATTTGGCAAGGACAGATCCCATGCTGTTCACCTTTTCTGTTATTTATACTCAAAAGTGGGGGCAGGGGAATGGGAACTAATGTTTCACCTACAATAAAAGCTATTACTATACATATCATTTTGTGGCATGAAATTTAGGAATAGTAATTAATAAAAGTTTTCATATCAAGAGCAAATACTGGAAAACTATAATAAAGGAATAATTTTTCCCTCTAATTTCAAGCTTGCTTGGTTTTCTTTACTATTTGGTCAAGGGCAGAAAAACCGAGAGAACGTCAATGACTTTTATATTCTGAGAAGTAGGCAAGCCAAATATACTAGAGAAAAATGACCAAAAAAACTTCATGAATAACCTGAAATCTGGGTAGGGATAACTTAGTATATCTTCCAATGGAAAGCAGAAAGATGGTATCTAGGATGCAATATTTTTATTTTTACCTAAGGGCTATAATTAACCAATGATTTAATTTATTTAGCAAGGAAATCATTCATTTGACTAACCATTTAAAAACAAAAGGATATACGCAAAGGACTTAAAATCAGCATACTACAGTGATGCAGCCACAGCAATGTTCATAGCTGCTCAATTCACAATAGCTAGATTGTGGAACCAACCTAGATGCCCTTCAATTGATGAATGGATAAAGAAACTATGGTATATATACACAGTGGAATATTACTCAGCCATAAAGAAGAATAAAATTATGGCATTTGCTGATAAATGGATGGAGTCGGAGAATATCATGCTAAGTGAAATAAGGCAAGCCCAAAAAACCAAAGGCCGAATGTTTTCTTTGATAAGTGGATGATGATACAAAACAGGGGTCAGTGGGGTAGGGCAAGAGAAGAATGGAGGAACTTTGGATGGTGTAGAGGAAAATAGGGCAGGAGGGGGTGGGGGAAGGAAAGATAGTAGACTGCGACAGATGGTATTACCCTATGTATATGTAAGATTACATGAATCGCGTGAATCTACATTGTGTACAACCATAGAAGGTGAAAAGTTGTACTCCATTTGTGTACAATGAATCAAAATGCAGTCTGTAAAATAAAAATTAATAAAAAAAGCAAAAAGGAACAATTTTGTTTAGTAGTGACTTCATTAGAGGAACCCAAAAACATTAAATAGTTAAAATTTATACACTCTAAAAGCACAATTAGCTTTCCCCCAAAGCCCACACGTTGTGAATTAAACATTAAGTAATTGTGTATCGGCATTTCTATTTCTTTCTACTTCAGTTCTCTTTTATCTCTTTTTGAAACATAAGACAGAATTTCATTTACACAAGATTTCTGTACTTTAAGATTTAAAAACACAAAGAAAAACATTGGTTTGGTGGTTTAAAACAAAAACAAAAAAACGGAAGCATGATAATTTGGTAATCATTTCCTATAGTACTATGCTTGAAGCCTATTTTTTTGTTTGCAAATGAAAAATTTCAAAATTTTAAATTAACCCACAAGTCTTTAGATATATTACCTATAGATATAACATTTTGAAATGTTCAACTGTTCATAAATGAGTCTGAAAAAATTGTTGATTCACCTGTTCTGTGAAAATGTTTTTTTCAATATGGTCAACTATATTTGGTTTAAATAAGCTGTAAGGTTATATTTTATGATATACTAACATTCTTTCTAAACTTTTAACCTAAATAACATTCCAAAATATCACCAGGAGTTAGTTTGCCCTATTATGTAAATTATGTACTGTAAAACCTGAGTATTTACTAATGATAGCTTGTCCCAGTATGACACTTTATATAAGGTTCTGAAAAGACTTGGGTTTCGTTTTCCTGCTATTACCATTATTAAAAGTCAGAGGCAAGAGCACAAAGAACTAATATCACATTCCTAAGTAAAAAGGAGAAAAAGAAAAATGCAGTCCCAGAGGGCTAGGGGCAATCACGGCTAGACCTGGGTGTTCTGTTGAACTTGACGGACATCACAGAACATCAACACTAATAAGGCTACTCGGTGCCAATAATAGATCAAGATGAAAATGAGACCACTCCATGATCATGTCTGAGCACAGACACAGGGTACACACAAGAAGATTGTCCAAAATACAAAAATGACCAAGCATCTGCCTGTCCCCGCTAACATGAATGACATTGCTTCTTGACTGGCTTTAGTCTTGTCTTCCCTTCTTCTAGATGAGATTTATTCAGATATCTAATCATAGAATTGCCCTGCGTCCTGATGACATTGCAAAGCAATGCCCTGCTTTCTTAAACCTTTCTTCAAGTCATACAGCATAAGCCTGGGTTCCATAATGAGTTCTCTTTTATATCCTCTTACTGAAGTAGCCCACAGTTCTCTGTGGTGTGCTTTCTCTCTCACCACAAAGAGGAACAAACCCAACTTGCTGGAAGACACCATGTTTCTGGTCCTGGTGGTCTTTGGTTGGAGAACAATGACAAACAGTACTGTCTTATTATTGTTTGTGATGATTTGCATTTCTAGCATAACACACACCAAACTGTTAGCAATCGTTATCCCTCATCAACATCAGGGATTTTTGCTTTTGATCAACTTTAAAAAAAATAATGTGGAGAGAGGGAGAGGGAGAGAGAGAGAGAGAGAGAGAGAGAGGAGAGAATGGGGAGGAAGAGAATGAAGAGAAAGAGAATGAAGAGAAAGAAAAATGATAGAGGTTGTGGCAGTGTCTTTAAACTAAGTGTTAAGTATTGATAAAGATGTTATTGGAGGGCCTTTACTTTCTTCCACTAGTAAGCATTACACTGGAATACGAAAATGTCATTTTAAAATTTATTGGCATGTATTAATTATACAGATTAGTGGGTTTCTTTGTGGCACATTCAGATACGCATACTACATAATTTGGTCAATCTTAATCTCTAATAGCTCCCCTTGCTCTCTGCCTCCCTGTATCCCTTTCTATTTTTATGATATTGCCTCCCACCTCCCGCTTTTTTGGTACTAGAGTTTGAACTCAGGGGGGATCAAATCAGTGAGTTACACCCTCAGCCCTTTTTATTTATGAGACATGGTCTCACTAAATTGCTGAGAGTCTTGCTAAATTGCCTGAACTGGCCTCAAATGTGCAATCTTCCTGTCTTAGCCTCCTGGGTCACTGGGATTATAGGCAGGCACCACCACATACAGCTGGGTTCCAAAATTTATTTTTAACTGGAAGAATATTGTGGTCTTTCCAAAGAAGATATTAGTTGGCCACTTTTAATTTTAGTTTCGTAGTGGTACCGTAACTAAAACTTGCATAGGTCATGCCTGGGTTTGAAGCCTTCTGGGTCAGCTGCAGTACAGTTAGGTGCGGTAGGTGTCGCTCTTCCCCTGACAATGTCCTTTTGCTAATATTGGCGGGAAGTCCCCTCTGAACTGTCAATTATTTTTGTCAACGAGTTTTGCCTAATCCCTAACCTTTGATAAAAATGTACTTGTAGTTTTTCTTCTTCCTGTAATATTAAATCATAAAGGGATTAAATTTAGATAAGGGGAATTGCTATAGTAGAACACAATCTTTATTTCTTTCTATAGAACTTCCACAAACATCCCATAAGATCTTTATGGAAATCTTTTAAGTGCTCTGGCAGTATTATTAACTCTATTTTTCAGATGAGAAAGGTGAAGTTAATCAGAAAGCTTGTCATTATGGTTAATTGGTCCAGCTTTCTTTCCCTTCTTTTAGCTAGTTCTAGGAATAAGCACATGTGCAGTTAGACCCTATTTGTACTTTAAGTGTATTAATATAGAAATAGATCAGTAGTAGAAATATGTTCTGATCAGGTTATGAGAACTGCCATACAAATTATGAGAACTTACTTGTGCTGCGATTGTAGATGTCTGCACAAAATCTTTTGGTGGAGGTATTCCAAGGAGGAGCCCTCCAACTTTGAGCAGGGTAGGCAGCCTTCAGAGTTCTGGGACTTCTTTGGAAACACCTGGGTAGCTTCAGAGAGTATGCTGAGGGTTTCCCATGTCCATGTGTGGGTGACCAGGGATTCCCGTTGTGAACATGAGTTATGGTGCTGTGTGATGACCAGTGGTATGTCAGAGGCATGCGAATGGTGCTTCGCCTTGGAGTTTTTGTACTTCCAACCTTCCATGGTATTGTTATCAGCCTGTCATTTCTGCTGCCTGCCTTTTAGCTTCTGCTTTCCCCTATTCTAGTTTGCTTTTCTTTGTTCTGGACTTAGAAATCAAATAACCAAGCTAGGAAGAAATGAGTATTCAGTGAAGTTCACCAGGTTCAAGGCAACACTATTGGAAGGCATTTGTATTTATATACTACTTCTGGTTCATAACTGAATCATGCAAAGGGGAGACTGATAGGGAGCAGGTTCTGGATAGACAACGAATGCCTATGCCAACATTTTTTAAAATCCCAAGGTGATCAAAGGCCAGACTTGATCTCAGTCTACTGAGTCGTGCTGGGACACTGGTGTGACTTGCTCACTCACTCAAATGTTGCAGTTATTTGAAGGGAATGCTCCTGGCTGGTGTGAGGATGTGCAGCCTTGTGGAGCTGGCCTGACCAGCTTTTAATGTTGTGGTGGGTACTGGGCCAGGAAGAAAGATGGCAGGATGTGGGGTAAGTGCAAGGAGGCTCTAGGAAGGGCTTCTCGATTCTGACTCAAGTTTATACAGAGAGATGATCAATCCAGTCCTCTCCCTGGAGGAATTCAGACTCACCTAGGCCTTCCAACAACTTCAGGGTGTAGAATGGAGAATCAGAGGACCCTATGTTCTACACATAGTAGCCACCTGTGCCAGGCACAGTGTCTAACATAAGGTAGGAAGTGGCAGCAGGCATGGGGTTTATGAAGTGTGGTTTGGGCAATGAGGTAGCAGAATGAACCAGTTCTCTGAAGCACAGGAAGGGGGACAGAGGTGAGGGATATTTAAGTTTTTCAACATGGGAGGAGGTGGTTGGACTTGGCATGGTGTGTCCATGACCTTCAGTCCAAGTGGGACTAAGAAGCCTGGTTTTTGGAGGCTGGAGAGTGCCAGTGACCTCTACACACCCACTGGGGAGGCAGAAGCTTCAGGTGGCTGTATTATACCTTAACTCTGGACAAGGTGGGCAGCCTTCAGAGGTCTGGGAGCTTTTTTGCAGAGAACTGGAATGGGCCTTGGACTGGGTGACATACCAACACAATAGTCAACTGGTAGACCCAGACTAGGCTTTTTTGGAACCCAGTGATTTGAGGCTTCCCTTCAGAGGGGCAGGAACCAGGTCAAACAAATCAATCTGGTTTTCCAGGGAGATGGGGATGAGTTGGAAAAAGACTACGTCACAAACACTCCCACTTAAGGAGAAAATCACCTCATCCCAATGACCTGTTGCGTATGCACAACCCATTGGTGTTTTATTGGTTGTTTAAAAGTTTTATTGGTTTTTTAAAATTTATTATAAAAATGGCCATAATAAAGCATTCAAGAAGTACTGAAAAGTATAGAAAAATAACCCCCATAACCCAGGGCTATAATCTCTAAATATGTTTTAGTGAATTTCCTTCCAAATTTTTCTCTATGTATATATTCAACGATATAAATATATATTTTAAATGAAATCATAATATAAAACTTGCAATCTGCTCCCTCCAAATGCTACTACATCAAGATAAAAAATGTAGTTCTATTTCTGCATCTTTGGTAGCTGTATAGGATTCTATTGTCTGATACTTCTTATTTTAGCCAGTCGTCTATTGGTTAACACCACATGATTTGAAAATAATAATAGTTTCTTCTTTCTTATTCTTGTTTCAGTCCATTGGCTAGAACTTCTAGAACGTGCTCAAATAGAAGTCATTCTTTACTTGAATTTGATTTTATAACAACACCTTTATTATTTCACCATATTTCCTGTTGGTTTTCAATAGGTTTATAGTATTAAGGGAGTCCCTTTGTATTATCTCTAATACGCATAGGGGTTAAAATTCTTTTAAGAATCAGAACGGGCTTCCTTCAGCTGCTGCCAAGGTGCTCTGTCCTTCCAAGAAGCTAAGGCCGTGTTGGGGTGAGGCCCTCACTTCATCCAGCATCTAGCACTGCACTGGGCAGTCAGCACCATGGCCTCTGTTTTGGAGCTGGCCTGTATCTACTCTGCCCTCATCCTGCACAATGACGAGGTGACTGTCACAGAGGATAAAATCAATGCCCTCATTAAAGCAGCTGGTGTAAACGTTGAATCTTTTTGGCCTGTTTTTTTTGCAAAGTCCCTGGCCAATGCCAACATCGGGAGCCTCATTTGCAATGTAGGAGCTGGTGGGCCTGCTTCAGCAGCTGGTGCAGCACCTGCAGGAGGTCCTGCTCCTTCCACAGAGACTGCCCCAGCGGAGGAGAAGAAAGTGGAAGCAAAGAAAGAAGAATCTGATAATGACCTGGGCTTGGTCTTTTTGACTAAATTCTTGTAACATGTTGAATAAAAAAACTGAACTTTGCTGTTAAAAAAAAAAAAAAGAATCAGAATGGATGTTGAATGAAACCAAATAAATTCTTACCATCCATTAAGATGATGGTATAGTTTTCCTCCTTTAGTCTATTAATATCGTAGTGTGGAACCTGCCTTGGTTTCCAGGGATGAATCCTGTGTTAGTGATTTTGCAGCTTAGGAAGGGGAAGCTGCTGCTCTTGGAAGTCTTGTTGAAAAGGTAGCATTTGGTATCACCTGTGCTACACCTGTTCTTTTTACTTAATCATAAACCCCAGGAAATTGTCCCCTATCAGTTTAGAGCGTGTTTCCTCATTCTTTTTTTTTATTTTTTATAGCTACAGAGTGTTCTTTTGTGTGGTTGTGTCAGTTTATTCAACCAGTTCCTATTGATGGAGATTTGAGGTGGTTCCAGTTTTCCATTGTAGGTAGTAACTTCATAAATACATCAGAAATGATCAGAAATGGGAACTGCCCTGTGTGCGAGAATAAACAGGAAAGTTTTCAGCCTTTTAGAGACTGACAACTAAACAGATAAACTGAGAGACTCAGATAAACAGTTTAGAGGACTTGGCCAGGATCAATATCTTAGTATGCCCCTAGTGTCTTTAGCAAAGAAAGATGGGCCTGGAACTAGTGTGTGTGTGTAGTGGTAGTGGGGTGAGTGTGTAAATGGTTCTTCTGTACCTATTACATTTCCTTCTTGATATTCATTCTTTCCCAGGGGTATGTGCATTCTCCAGCCTCTCCATGGTTTTTAATGCACTTATGTTTTCTAGGACTATAGAAGTAAGGAGGATGATCGTTGTTAGCCAGCACTTAGCACTTTCTCAGGGCCACACACTGTGCTAAGTGCTCTGACTATTATTTCTAACTGTCCTTTGGACCATGATAGGAGTTTTGGGTTTTTGTTTAAAAATGAGAATCCCAGTTGGGCACGGTGGCACACGCCTGTAATCCCAGCGACTCAGGAGGCTGAGGCAGGAGGATCATGAGTTCAAAGCCAGCCTCAGCAACTTAGCAAGGCCCTAAGCAACTCAGTGAGACCCTGTCTCTAAGTAAAATACAAAATAGGGCTGGGAATGTGACTCAGTGGCTGAGTGCCCCTGAGTTCAATCCCCGGTTCCAA
>JAJEJO010001383.1:146458-171307 GCA_020662805.1 Glaucomys volans | reverse complement strand
CCAAAAAAAAAAAAAAAAAAAAAAAAAAAAAGAGAATCCCAGAGCTCAGATTGCCCCAGGCCTCTGGTTAGGAAGTGGTAGATGCATAAATTAGAAGCTGAGTCTGTCTGCTCTACACCAGGCCCTATTTATTAACTGTGCTCACCCCAGTTTTGCTAGGTTTCCATTCTGCATCTAATAATGTACTGGGAAAGGCCAATCAGGGAGGATATTCTCAGATGGCTAAAAGCAATATCCTTCGGCTTTCATTGTAGTTTTTCAGTAATTGCTCACTTTGATGTTAAATCAGGTCAAATTAACACACACTTCTGGAATATCTGTCATGTGGAAGACCTGGGGCTGATTGATAAAGGGAACATAGAAATTTAGGTTAAGACTCAAGGTCTAAGGATGGTAGATCGAGATAGACATTAATACCCTATATACATGTATGAAAAACATTTTTTTAAAAATATTTATCACTGTCAAAAAAAGATAATAAAAAATAAATAAATATAAATTTAAAAAAATAGAAGCACATAAGGGTGATAGGACCAAAAAAACAAACAACAAAAAATCCAAACTAACAAACAAAAACAGACTCAAGACTGAACAAATTTAAGACCAGTCTTGTTGAGGAAAGTGTAAGTTGACTAGTTAACCTAAAAATAACTACCTCCACTGGATAATTTATGTTGCCCAACTGACTGGCCAAGGAAAGGACTGTATATGCTATACAATAAACAGTCAAGCAAGACTGATTCCTGCTCCTTCCTGGGGCTTTGTACCACACACCAAAGCAAACTTCAGGTCTAGAAGTTTATTAACATCTAAATGAAGTCATGGGTGGTACATATACATAATGGAATATTACTCAGCCATAAAAAAATGAAATTATGGCATTTGCCAGTAAATGGATGGAACTGGAGGCTATCACGCTAAGTGAAATAAACCAATCCCCAAAACCTAAAGGCTAAATGTTCTCTCTGATATGCTGATGCTGACTCACAATAAGCTGGGTGTGGGGGTGGTATGGGGGCAGGGAGGGAGGAGTGGAGATTTCCTGGATTGGGACAGGGGAGAAAGGGGCTAAGGGAGGCGGGGATGGGAATGGGAAAGACATTAGAATGAACCAGACAAGCATAACTTTCCTATGTTCATATATGAATACACAACCAGTGTAACACTACATCATGTACAACCACAAGAATGGGAAGTTATACTCCATGTATATATGATATATCAAAATTCATGCTACTATCATATTACCTAAAAAGAACAAATGAAAAAAAGATTAAAATAAATGAATCAAGTCATGGAAAAACTACAAAGATTTTTCATTTTTATTGTAGAGGAATAATTTTATGACAAGTCTATAGAAAAATGATAAAGGATTGATAGATAACAATGGAAAATTTCAAAAATGAACTCAAGAATATAGTAGATTATATATGTCAATGTTGTAGCATTACTTTTTAAATGAAAAAAATGGTTACAGTAACTTAAGCAAATTTTAAAAAGTTTATTAAAGTACATAGGAAAGTAAAATCTTGACCCCCAAATAATAGCCAAGATACATAAACCTATAATCTGGTTAATTATATTAGTAAAGTCAATGGCTATAGTAGGATAAAGTTGAGAAAGGGAAAAAACAAGAAAGTAACAAAAACATCCAACATGTTCACATCCTTTAATCTAGTTATGCCTCTCCTGAGAATTTATTTTAAAGAAAATTGTCTAAGGATAGGAAAGCTAAATGTACAGGGAACTTCATCATAACAGGAAAATAGTTAAATAAATTACAGTGTATCTATTAAAATAATCATTATAGCTAGGTACAATGGCACACACCTGTAATCCCAGTGGCACAGGAAGCTGAGGCAGGAGGATTGCTAGTTCAAAGCCAGCCTCAGTAACTTAGTGAGTCCCTGTTTCAAACTTAGCAAAACCCTGTATCAAAACAAAAAATAAGGGGCTGGGGATATAGCTCAGTTGGTAGAGTGCCTGCCTTGCACACACACAAGGCCCTGGGTTCAATCCCCAGCACCACACACACAAAAAAAAATTAAAAATAAAAAGGGCTGGGATGTGGCTCAGGGGTTAAATGCCCCTGGGTTCAACCCCCAGTACCAAAAAAAAAAAAAAAATTATGATGACTCTGAAGTCATAGGCTTATAAGGCAATGCTACATGAAAACAGCAGAAATTTACCTACACAATTATTTCATTTCTAGAAAATTAAGTTCTTATGATCAGGGTCAAAAGTAAATATGGAGAAAAACAATTAGCTTTTGAGTGAGGGTAATTTGGATATCCTTTAAAAAAGACACTTTATTTTTGAGTAGTTTCAGGTTCACAGAAAAATTGAGAAGGTACAAAGATTTTCATACACCCTCTGCTCCACATAGGCACAAACTCCTGCATTATCAATGTCTACTACCAGAGTGTTAGAATTGATGAACCTGTGTTAATGCATCATAATCACTCAAAGTTCGTAGTTTGTTAGGATTCACTTTGGGTGTTGTGTATCCAGTGGTTTTGATGAATGTATAATAGCTCATATTCACTGTTACAGTATTGTACATATTAATTTCACTGTCCTAAAAACCTCCAACCTCCTATTCATTCCTCCCTTTCCACTAACCTCCAGCAATCACAGGTCTTTTTTCTGTCTCCATAGTTTTGCCTTTTTAGACTGTCAAATAGTTGAAATGATACAGGATGAATCCTTTTTAGACTGGCTGCATTTAAGACTGCGTTTAGACTGCATTTAAGTTTCCTTCATGTCTTTTCATAGCTTGATGGCTCATTTATTTTTAGTGCTGAATAAATACTTCATTGTCTGAATGTACCACAGTTTCTTTATCCATTCACCTCCTGAAGGATATCTTGGTTGATTCTAAGTTTGGGTAGTTATGAATGAAGCTGTTATAAACATTCATGTGAAGATTTTGTGTGGACATAAATTTTCAACTCCTTTGGGTAAATACCAAGGGGCATGAAGATTGAATTGAAGATTTTATTTAATTAAAAAATCTTAAGATTCTGGGCAAAAATGGTTTTTAAAGGAAAAAAGAGAATATTGTCATGCTGGGATTACTGAGCATCTCAGGGGGTTAAATCAATACTGTTCACACCAGCATCAGGCACTTGGCCAGATGTGACAGTCCAGCTGCCTCCTTATGACAGATGAGCTGTTATCTTATATCACAGAGCTCCTCCATCTTCTTTTAGCCTAACTGCTGTCTCTACACCTCCTACATAGAGGCTCTTCTTCCCACAGCCTCAGGGCATAGCCATGCTTCTGTCCTGCACAGAACACTGAAACCCTAGACACAGTGTACTACCCTGTCTGGCTCCTCTTTAGTCCCCAGCTTTGCTCTTCTCTCTCCAAAGATACAGCAGAGCAATCCAGCTGGCCTCATCTTCCATATTCTATGTGCATGGATTTCTATTACCCTCACTCCCTCACTCCCATGATTTTTAACTGAAGTAATTCCAAATGAATGAACAAAACAGAACTGGACTTTGTCATGTAGAGAGTAATTACCTGAGAATCAGGAAGCTCTACTAAACTCTTTTATGCGTGACTTTCATATGACCAAATTGCTTTCTAAAAGGATTATTCCAAGTTAAAGTGCAAATTTAAAAGCCTCTAAATTAAGCCTCAGGGACGCATGTGAACGTGGACAACTGACGAATACAATCCTAGAATAAAAAGTAACTAAATATGGACTGGGAGATGCTGGGAATTCTCTGGAAATTGGTGCCAAATATGCTCAGTCAACTTGCATTTGTCTGTACAAACGAAAGGGCACAGAAGGTAGCAGTGATATAGAACAGGGCATGATCCAGGAAAGCATCTTATTTATACAAGAGGAGAGCTGGAAGGAACTGAAAACAGACAGGGTCACCCCCTCCTGTCTTCCAGCTGAGGAAATTCAGGGCAGCCAGGAACCCAGCCAGGATCAAATCATATCCTGTGCCAACCAGTTCAGGACTCTACCATTCTGTAATGCATTTCCTTGTTAGTTTCTTTCTTTGCAAAGTTCAATTAGTCACATGGTTTAAAAATAAAAACAATTTAAAAATGTGTAGATTTTGAAAAGCCTGCTTCCATATGGAGATTCCTCAGAAAACTGGGAATGGACCCATCATTTGACCCAGCTATCCCACTCCTCAGTTTATACTCAAAAAACTTAAAATCAGCATACTACAGTAACACAGCCACATCAATGTTTATAGCAGCTCAATTCACAATAGCCAAACTATGGAACCAACCTAGATGCTCTTCAGTCGCTGAATGAATGAAGAAACTGTGGTATATATATGCAATAGAATATTACTCAGTCTTAAAGAAGAATAAAATTATGGCATTTGCAGGTAAATGGATGGAACTGGAGACTATCATGCTAAGCAAAATAAGCCAATTCCTCAAAATCAAAGACCAAATATTTTCTCTGATAAGAGGATGCTAATCCATAATTGGGGTGGGGGAGTGGCTAGGGAAGAATGAAGGAACTTTGGTTTGGGCAGAGGGGAATGAAGGGAGGAGAGGTGGTATGGGGGGGGCGGGAAGGATGGTGGAATGAGATGGACATTATTACCCTACATACATGTATGATCCCATGACTGTGTGACTCTGCATCACGTACAGCTAGAGGAATGAGAAGTTGTGCTCCATTTGTGTACAATGTGTCAAAATGCATTCTGCTGTCATGTATAACTCATTAGAACAAGTAAAAAAAAGGAAAAAAAAGAAAGGCCTGCTTCCCACCTCTGTTATTAATTTCTCACACATCTTTCTGGAGTTTTTTAATGAAATACAAGCAAAAGTAAAAACATTAAGATGCATTTCTATTTCAAGTTATTTCTTGCACAAATAATATATCAAGGAGATTTTTCCATATAAATGCATAGAAAGTTCCCTTGTTCCACTTTAAGGTATTGTGTTGTAAGGATGTATCGAAGGATGTATTAGCCTCTTTTATGGACTCTCAAGTTAATCCTAATCTTTTGCTATTCCAACCTCTGCTGCCATAATTAACCTTGTACAAATGTCATCTCATAGGAATGCAGCTGTATCTGTGGGATAAATTCCCAGAAGTGGGCTTGCAAGGCTAAAAGGTAACTGAGTGTGTGGTTTTGATAGATATTTCTGTCCAAATGACAGAAACTGTCCCCAAGGTCTGTGCCATCTTGTGCTCCCATCAGAACAGTAGAAGTGTCCCTGTTTCCCCACAGCTAGCATTAGTCCTTGCTAAAGATCTATCTTCTCAGGTTATATGCTGCTTGGACTAATATTAAATTTTGTTTCATTTCTTGGGCACATACCTATTGGCATGAATTAAGGGGTATTAGTATAGAGGCATGTTAGGTAACAGGGGAACCAGCTCATACTTAAAAATTTGGCACAGCTAGCATATGTAGTCCAGAGTATTAATGTCTCTCACCCCAAATTAGCTCTTCCATGCATTTCTCTTTGAGAGGCCATTGCTTAGAATAGACTTGGATGTTGGGAAATCAGGCAGTCAATTCTAAATTTGTCCTTAAAGTGATCCTGCAGTATATGAGAGGTAGTTATTATGATTTCCACATAACAGATGAAGAAACTTAGGCATAGAGGGATGAGACAGTACTCTCTTCCTGCCCCCTCTCCTTCTGGGGTGGGGTCAGATTGAGCTGGAGAACATTTTGATAGGGAAGCACTTTGAACTTCAATTACCTCCTGCCAGGGAGGTGCAGGTCATTCAGAGGAAGTAGAAAGTAGAATATTGAAGGCTGGCTCCAGGCTCCAGGCTTATGATAGTCTTTAGTTTGAGTATTACCTTGAGTTCTGGTTTGCTTGTGTCTTTGATAGTCCCTGGGATCAGGGACAGGACCTCATTCGTCTTTGTACCTGGGACATCTAGGATTTGCAAGGCCCAAGGTGAGAGTGCAAATGGAAGACCCCAGTCTCTAGTCCGCCTTCTTCTCTTCCTGGTTCCATCCTTAATTTCAAGGTGCTTTGTGCACTGGTCTTAGCCACTCATCAGGCCTAGGAGTCCATTCACAGGCAGCAAGGCTTACCCTCCAGACCCAGGGAACAGGCTTATGTAGGCCCTGGAAGTAGGCTCAGGGCTGAAGGACAGGAAATTCTAGGGCCCCAGGTAGCTGGAGGATGATCCAGAGGGCAGTTTAGACTCCAGGGGACGTACCCCTTTAGGCTCACAGAGTCCTCCAGAACAGAGCCTTCTCAAGGGCAGGCCCAAGTCTAAACATGGTACTATGTGAAAGAATCCAGTCAAATCATTCATATGAAGGCACCAGGTAGAGTTGAAAATATCCCGGTATAGAAAACCAATGGAAGCCAGAGAAATGTATTCATAATAAGAAGGTTTACATGGGAAGAAAGCAGGAAAAGTTTTTAGGAGCCACTTAAGCAAGAGAACATAAGTATAATTACACATCATGGGATGGGATGGCCCAGGGATGGAGCTGTCACAGTGTTGGGGTACGCTGTCACATAGAGATGCACAGAGCTGGAACCACCCTTCTCCTGACAGCAATTTCAGCCCTCTACCCAGAAAGTAGAGATAGCTGTAGACTCAGGCACAAAAGTCTTTCCCTGCCAGGCTCTCAGGTCACTATGCTCCACCCAGATTCAGGGATCTCTACCAGTCCCTGGTTAGGTTTGTTGACATAGAACTTTAACACAAAGGTCCTATTGCAATTTGGGTAATACAAAATCTGTATCCACTGGTTTCCAAACACCTGAGTACAAATCTCTAAGAGAGGGCGCTATGATGAGTTTTCTTTTACAGTCAGTTCCTCACTTGAGAACTTATTCAATTTTTGCTGTTTCCTCAGGTATCCTAAAATGTTCCTGCTGTTATTTCCATTTTAGGGGTTTAAAGCCTCCAGCCAGCAAACAGCTGCCCAATTGGCAGCAGCATCACCAGTTTTTAAATGAAAACATAATTGAATCTGCATAAGCTCAATTTTGCATTCTCAAAGAATTATAGACTCTTTTTTTTTTTTTTGGTAACAGGGATTGAACTCAGGGTCATTCAACCACTGACCCACATCCCCAGTTTATTTTTGTGTTTTATTTAGAAACAGGGTCTCACTGGATTGCTTAGCACCTTGCTTTTGCTGAGGCTGGCTTTGAACTCCCCATCCTTCTGCCTCAGCCTCCTGAGCTGCTGGAATTACAGGTGTGTGCCATTATAACCAGTAAAATATAAACTCGAAGTTTGAAGGAATTTAAAGCTGGTGTTTTAATGCCTCAGTAACCAAGGTCTCACAAACTTACAAGGTAGCCAAATCCACCGTTGAGCCACTCTGATTTTCAAAGAGTCTTTAGGTTCATCAAGAATTTATCCTTTCCAACTATTGACCTTCATTTGGCCCTTCAGGGTACATACAGGGTATCTCCAGTTCCTTTCCTTGTTGACCTCTAGGGTCCAGTTCACCACCCTAACCCATTAGACCCACCGGGGATTAGACAGCCCTCGTGTCTCCAATTATTCTCTATAGTTATGGTATTAGAAACTCCCTAAACCCACATCATGTATTTGCAATGCCTCAGGAGGACCTCCAAGTGAAAATGCCACTTGGGCTGTTGGATGGACAATCTGATATTCAGGGAGGACTGAGACAATGGGTATAGAGGTGAGAATCATTAGCTTTTGTAGGGGGTGGTTGAAACCTTGAAGTTAAATGAGACCATGTCAAAAAACTAAAAAATAAAGAGAGGGTGGAAATTGTTGGAAGATGGATCATTCAAGAATAAGTGGAAAAAGAGGAAGAAGCTCACCAAAGACTTTTGTAGGGGGTGGTTGAAACCTTGAAGTTAAATGAGACCATGTCAAAAAACTATAAAATAAAGAGAGGGTGGAAATTGTTGGAAGATGGATCATTCAAGAATAAGTGGAAGAAGAGGAAGAAGCTCACCAAAGACCTGGAGAAGGAGTGGTAGGAGAGTCAGGGGCATGATTGGGGAAAGTATTACTATAGAAACCTAGGGAGGAGAGAGTTTCAAATAGGGTTAGCAGTGATGTCTAATGAAGCAGAGGCCTGACATTTGGCAAATGCTGGGAGGTGTCCATTTTTTTTTCAGGTGAATGGGAAGTGGAGAACAGATACTGGAGGAGAGAATGGAGAGGAAGGAATTGGAGAGGAAGAGGAGAATTGGAATGGAGAGGAAGGAATCTGTGAGTAGAGACAACTCTGAGTTGCTGGTGGAGAAGGTAAGTGGAGACCTAAAGAAATGGGTCAAGGGAGAGATGTTTGTCTTTGAGTGTGAGAGATCTGTGCTTGTTTCAATGTTAATCAGAAGGGGAAGGAAGAGGTGGAAGACCTGTTGGGGGTGGGCAGAAAGGGGATGGCTGATGGAACAACAGTATTCAGGAAGAATACGAGGGCATTAAAGGACAGTAGGAGGGATTTTTCTTAAATTGGAGAGGACACCTTCTTTACAGGGCTGAAGGAAAGGTAAGGGATGGATTTCAAAGCAGACATCTGAATGTAGGAGTAGGGGAAAGAGCAAAGTGCCCCGTTTTCTCTCGATGTACTAGGTGGGTGATTTGTTGAGGGTAGGGGGAGCAATGGTAGGACAGGGTCTGAGAGGAATAGAGTCTCCTGCTCCTAACAAAATGGTATGTTTCCTGCCTGACACTGAGTAGCACCATAGTTCCTGCTGTCTCCTGACCCCTGTCCATGACATTGGATTCCTGGGGATTCCACTATTAGCCTGAATGAGACCCTAGCTTATTACTTTTCTAGGCAGCTTTTATATATCCTTGATGTTCATCCCAACCATTTGTTTCCTCTGCTTGAGTTCAGCTAGAGAAGATTCCACAGCCAGACTGGTTGGTTCCAGAACAAATTTATGATTTCCAATTTCAGCCGGTTTCTCAAGGATGCTAAAAAAAATCTTTTCATTCTTTGCTCGGTCAGTTATTTTTCAGATACCCATATCTACTGCTCTGAGTTCTGACCCCGCTCCTTGAGCACCCCTCTCCTGGGTGCCCTCATTTTGGGTAATCTCCACCTTCATTCACTGGGGTGGGGAGGGGGGGCTGAGCAGTGGTGGACTGTGTACTGACTGAGTAGTTAGCAAGGGTGGTACATTCTGTGCTCAGATTATAAAAAGAAAGGGAACTGGAGAGTCCTCAAATCATGCTATGAAATTATTGTCTCCTGTTTCAGATCAAAGAAAGCCATTGAATAGTTAGATCAGAGAAAGTGACTTAAAAGAAACAAGTAAAGGCTGGGGTTGTGGCTCAGTGGTAGAGTGCTTGCCTAGTGGGTGAGCCACACTGGCTTCGATCCTCAGCACCACATGAAAATAAATAAAATAAAGGTCCATTCATAAGTAAAAAATAAAAATAAAAAAAGAATCAAGTAAGACGCCAGGCCTGGCTTGTGGTTTTAACCTATCTAAAAGGAATGCAACCATTGACAAATGCTTTGAGCAGATGGAAGCCAAAGAAAAAGGGAATCCCAGGCAATCTCTGGGGTTAACCACTCCACCCAGCCATTGAATAACTGCAGTTGATCACATACACACTCTTTGGATCCCAAAAGAACCACAGCGAGAAGGGAAATAAGGTAAACTTGAGCATTTTCTAATGGAGCAGCTGTGGCAATTCAGGTCACTCTGAAACCCACACAGGGTGCTCATCAACTTTTCAAAAACATTTGATATATTCTTCAGGACTGAGGCTCTGACAGCTAAGAAGCAAGTTTGGCAGCCCTGAGGCATTTGCTTTAGACAAGTTTCCAACATGCTGACTCCCACATTTTTATCTCCTGACCTCTTGAACTTCAGAATGATATATCCAACTGTTCATAGAATATCTGCTTTTGAGGGCTGAACTGATAATCTCAAACTCAAGATGACCAAAGTTAACTCTTCCCCCTGCCCTGACACCTGCTCTGCCTGCAGTTATTTCCTTTTAGTTAATTTAGGGTGCCACTGAATTGTTCATCTGCACCTAATGAGACACTTCCTTGATCAGGAAATGTGGTTTTAGCTTCTTTCACTGCTATAAATTTATTGTCATAAATGTATTTAGTTTTCTGATTAGTAACTGACTTTCAACCCTTCCTGGGGATCTCAACCCAGAGAATGCCTACCTGCTCTGTCCTGGACTGGGACAAGCTCAAGTGAAGGAAGCTCAAACAGAATCCTGGAAACCAGGATTTTGTTCTGTGAGGAAAGCACATTGTTGATCAATAGCAACAGTCTGGGTTCAAGTCCCAGCTCCTTCATTTACTAGCTGTGAGACCAGTCAAGTTATTTGCTTTCTAAAAGATCCAGATCCTTATCAGTAAAATGATGGTTTTAATAGTATCAATCTAGGGGAGCAGCATGTTGATTAAATGAGAATATATGTAGTCACAATGTACAGCAAAAGCTCAGCTATTTACTGGTAGAAACTCTTTATCTCAGGATTTCCTGAGTTAGAAATGAAATTTAAAAAGAAAAAGAAAAAAAAAAAGAAATTGTTTTGGGATCCTAAGGAAATTTTCCTGAAACTCATAAAGAGAAATACATACAATTCTCATTGGAAAGTCGAAATGGAAAAGGGTCATTTTCCCATAAATATTGGTGCTTCACTTCATTATTCTTCCTCAATTCATCCATTAATTCAATATGTACTAGCTGAGCATGTACTTTATGCCAGGCACTGATCTAAATGCTGGAGAAAAACTAGGGAACAAAACAGACACAAATCCCCGCCCTAGGAATGAACCTAACAGGGTCAGATATTAAATAAAGTAAATAATTTATATTTCAGGTTGGAGGGGAGGAGGTGATTCAATTGGGGAGTGTTAAATAGAGTGACTAGGAAGATATGTTAACACCATGTTCTGAGCTGGGAAAAGAAACAAAAATATCTGAAGATATAGCCTAGCTCTCCAGAAGTGTTCAATCTGGTAAAGGAAACAAGGCAGCATTCACATGTCACTTGGTGATGGAACAAACAAGGCATTATAATTGCATGACTGATGGAGACAAGCAATGTTCTAGAAGGTCAGAGAAACTGCAGAGGAGGAGAGGGATGCAGTCCAAGGACTTGTTGGCAGGAATGGTCTGGAAAAGTCTCATTGAGGGAGCAGAACTCAGCTGGGAAATAATGAAGCAAGGTTTCCCGCCCTCCTTCTCCACCCATGAGCTGCTGGGAAGCAGTTTGTGTTGCAATGGGTCAGAATGAAACGCTAATCTTGGCCTTTTCCAGGAAGATGCTGTCTTGAGGAGATACTACTAGGAACAGAAATCTGTCACAGTAGCTTCAGTAGCTCCTTATGTGGCCTGGTCAGTATTGGCTGGAGAAGGTACAAGTCCTTCAGGTCAAGCCCAGGCTTTAAACCCACTGAGGATCAAAGCCCAGGACCCTCTGACAGCAAGTCTTTATGTCATGAAAACGGAAGGGACTGCAGCTGCCCTGGGTTAGCCACCAGTAGCTGCTGACAGAAGGTCCTCTGTGGCTTTTTCCTAAGGCTTTGAGTTTCACCTGTACACTAGGAATGTGGCCAAATCCTACTGTTGTCTGTGGGAGATGAGCCCCATGGGCAGATACAAGCCTAGGGGTTGGTAGCCAGGTGCAAATAGGGCTTGTGAAGTGTGAATTCCTAGTACCCATTATTTTTATTTTTAGTTTTTGCAGTGCTGAAGATCAAACTCAGGGCCTCATACATGCTAGGTAAGCACTGTACCACTGAGCTTTATCCTCAGTCACCTGGTACTCATTTTAGATCAGACTGTATGGGGAGAAAGCAGTCAGATATGTGAATCATGGAAGATTATATCTTTGAGCCTAAATGAGTGTCCAATTTCCCAAGAGCCAAGTACATTAAATCCACCCCTGCTTGGCGAGGAAGGTGCTGAATTGCTCTAACAAAGTAGATATTTGGATAATTGGACCTGGTGAAGGAGAGAGGCAGGATTCTTGAACTTCTTTACTCTCCATTGGAGTCTTACTTTTATTTTCTCATGACTGTTTGGCCTTCAACTTGAAATACAATCCAGCATGCTTATGTACTGGAAAAAGACAGTAGCCCCTGTAAAATATTGTGGTTACTTTGAAGATAGGCAGGTCTGGCAGGGTTCTTATCTTGGCTCCCCCTCAACCTTACTCACTGTTTGACCTTGAGTAAGCTGCTATATGTCCCTGAGCCTCAGTTTCCTTTTCTGCAAAATGGGGATAATAACAGTTCAGACTTCAAGGGGTCACTGTAAGCGTCAAGTGGATAATTCATGTAGAGCGTAGCACCTGGCATGTGAAAAATGCTCAACATGTGTTCCTGGTTATTATTTATCTGGCCAGTTTGGAATGAGGAAAAAATGATTTTTAGGAGAGCAAATATTATCTAAAGAGCTTTCATAAGAGCAAGCAAAAACTGTAACTTGTCCACCCACGTGGACTAGATTCAAATTTAGCCAGGCATCTTCAATAACACTCCCACTGGCAGAGCCCTAATTGCCTTCAGAATTGTCACTAAGCTTGTTCTTTCCTTTTCTTTCTTCTCCAAACCTGTCCCCATAATCCTGATCTTCACTGCTGCCATCACTGGAGTCCCATGATTTCCCCTGCTGCTCGTCAGTTTCTCTCAACAATCAGACGGCTTTGGTCTTCTACCCCTTTGGTCTTTGACTCTCTCTTAGGAAGGGGTCAGTCAGCTTCATGCAACGTATGATCATTTTCTCTTTGTGACCATTCACTCTAGACAGGCAAAACTTGCAAGTATGTAGATGGATTTGGTGTGAGGGTCAAGATGGATAGAGAAATGCACTCATTTAGTTCAACATTAACTAAACTCAGGTGACATTTTTCAAAAAAGGCATTAAAATAACAATTAGATACCATTTTCCCTATGGCAAAGACAAGAAAAGAATCACTATATATCATGAGTAGGACTATATATTGATATCAATATTCTGGAGGCAATTCATCGACATGTATCAAAAATGGTTAATGTTTTCACATTCTCTTTATCCCAGCAATTCCAGGGATTTAGTTGAGAATGAGAACAAAGATTTACAATCTTGATCATCACAGTGATTGCTTAGAGATAGTGGAAAAATTGCAAATGATCAAAATGTTCAAGAGTTGAGGGTTGGGGACTATGGATGTAGCTCAGTGGTAGAGCAATTTCTTAGCATATACAAGGCCTTGGGTTCAATCCAGAGCATTTTCCCCCTTCCAAAGAAGAGTAAGGGATTGGTTGAGAGAGTTGAGACATCCCTATACAGAATTACTCTGCAGCCATAATAGATGATATTAAAAAAAACATATTTATGGACAATGAAAGATGTTTGTTGTATACTATATACAAAAAGATAATAAAGTATTGTATACAGTAAAATGAATATTTATGTATAGACAAAGTATAACTTACAATGGCCTAACCTTGATTTTTTGACATTAAGATTGCACATGCATTTTCACATAACTATTCTGTTTTTTTTCCACTTTCAGTATAGTATTCAATAAATTACATGAGATATTCAGTACTTTATTATAAAATAGGCTTCGTGTTAGATGATTTCTCCAACTGTAGGCTAATATCACTGTTCTGAGTATGTTTAAGGTCAGCTAGTCCAAGCTATGATGTTCAGTAGTTCAGTAGAGTGAGTGTATTAAATGCACTTTGGACTTTTGATATTTTCAATTTAAGATGGGTTTATGGGCACTTAATCTCATTGTAACTTGAGGAGCATTTGTAGTCTTAAAGTTTTGAAAGATACGCACACACACAAACACAAAATTTATACACTAGTCACCTTGGGTTTGGAGATTAGAGATGATTTTCTACCTTCTTTTTGCCTCTCTATATGTTCTGATCGCTCAATGATGATGTGACTTAGTCATGTAATTACAAGCTGTTAAAATACGCATAAAAATTATTGGCAGCAATTTTTAGGCTTTGGGGATTCAAAAACGAATAAGAGGAGGAGAGCTAACATTTATTCAAAGTATCTAATGTACCAGGTACTGGACAGTCCTTGCATAATTGATTTTATTTCATTTTCACCATAATTATATGGGAAATTATGTCCCCAGTTTACCGATAAAGAAACATAGGATCGTAGAAGAGATTAGGAACAAGTCCAGGTCATACATTCGCTGGGATCTGAGACCAGGTCTGACTCCAAAGCACTGATAATTATTCACTCAGCTTTAAAATTATTTCTTGATACCACAGGAGCTTGCAGTCTGGGAGAGGCTCAGAGCTTATAGACAGAAAGACTTCAGGTCCAGGCAGACTCAGAGCCCTGGCACATGCATGACACAGAGGGCTGTGGAGATGCAGGTTGGGGTCCTTCTGGTTGCAATAATGAGGGAGGGAGATCTAATGTGGACAGGATGTCAGATTTCAGGAATTGGCAGTTGGGACTGGGGTTTTTCCAGAAAGCCAAGACATATGGGTGCCATGGCAAGCAGAAAGGATGGGAACTAATGGGGAGTTGGAGTAGCTGGGAGGCCTTTGGGACAGGTGGTACTGGATGAGGTTTGCTGCTCATATTTCAGTCCATCCCTTTGCACCTCATTTATTTTCGAGAAGATGGTTTTTGTCTCGTTGGTTTTCACTTCTGAGTTTGTCTATCTCATTTTCCTTAGCTTTTGGGTCCCATGGAGCACTTCTGAGCATTTCCACTTGACACCCATCATAGAGCCAAATGAGGAAGAGAAGCATTCTACCTGCAGGGACCAGGTAGACCATCCCAAAGGCAGTGACCAAGCAGGACTCCTGGTGTCCATTCCTCTTCCTACCACTAGGAAGCTTCCAGAACATAGGGGCATTGGAGAGGAAGATGGAGAGAGGAGTGGAAGGCAAAGGTAGACAATAGGGAAAAAGTGGGGGAAACTAGGGATGGGTTCAAATTTGGGGGTCAGAGCAGGCTGACATCTTGTCCCCTTGACTTTCTGGCATTTTATCAACTACAGACTTGTTTAGATTATATTTTAAAATATGCCTTTGATAAATAAGTGCATTTCATAATTCTGGATTGGAAAAATTTGCTATAAGGTGCATTAGCAAAATTTGAGTGTAAACTATATAGTATATAATAATTTGCTACCAATGCTAAATTTTCTGAATCTTTTTAAACTGCTTTGTATTTGCATAAGAGTATTCTTGCTGGGTGTGGTGGAGCATGGTTGTAATACTAGTGGCTTGGGAGGCTGAGGCAGGAAGATCCCAAGTTCAAAGCCAGCCCTGGCAAATTAGTGAGGCCCTATGCAACTTAGCAAGACTCTATCTCAAAATAAAAATGTAAAAAAACAGGCTGGGAATGTGACTCGGTGGTTGAGCACCACTGGGTTCAAGCCCTGGTACAAAGAAAAGAGAGAGAGAGAGAATTCTTGTTCTTAGAAAATAGATGCTGAAGTATTTGAGGTTAAGGAGCATGATGTCCACAACTTACTCTTAATTGCAAAAATAATAATGATGTGTGCATGTATGTTGATCTATATCTATCTATATCTCTTTACCTGGAGAGAAGACAAATAAGACCAAATATTAACAAATGGTGAATCTAGGGCAAGGGTATGTAACTGTTCAGTGTACTACTCTTAAAATTTTTATGAAAGTTTGATTTTCTTTTTTTAAAATAAAAATTAACTTCCCTAGGAGACTATTTCTTCTGACCAACATGAAGTAACATGGTTCAGATTTATCCTCTTTCCTGAAACGGCAGTAGCAGCAATGAAGTCATGAAGATATATGAAAGAATTTCTTTCAAGATGTGGACCTCAAGCAATGAAGGGAAGTGATTTCTGAGAGGTGAGAAACTAAGGAGGAGATTCCTTCAATTGTTCCAGCTTACTGCCTTGAAAGAATTCCCAGGCCACGTTCAGGGAGAGGGAATCCAACAGAAGCTTGAACAAACTCCCTGAGTTAAGGAAACAGGTGAGAGTCTAGGGACACTAAAGTAATTAGAGTTCACAGGACAGATGATGACAGCAGAGAACTGCACGAAGGGAATCCAGGAGATCTTCTGAGGGTCTCCTCAAATGTGGTTCAGCTGAGTTGGCTACCCAGTACTTGTGTGTGAGGAAACCACCTGAGGAGATTAGGGACGACAGGGTTCAGTGCTCACAGAAGGCTGGGGATAGTGCCAGTTTTCACCAGCCATACTGGAAAGCTTCAAGATTCCTGGGGCACTCAGTATGGAGCAAGGAGGGTCTTGACTCCATAGTGGGGAATAAATACCCTCAACTGAACAATTCTCAGGATCTGTTCAAAACATCATGAAATCAAAACCTAAGGCTCAAACTATTTCCAACAGCCTAACTGTATCCCAGAACCAAGTTCAAGAGTATTGATAGGAATACAAAAATGTGTAATACTCAACAAAGTAATAGCCTAGCATCCAAGAAAAAATTAACAGGTGTATAAAGAAGCAGAAAAATATGACCCATATAACCAACTATGGCCTTATGCCTATCATTGGAGGCTAATAGATAGTCTAGACTCCTACTCTTATCCAATTTATAATAGAGCACCCTCACCCTTCCATGTTGGGGTGGTATCCCCATGACTCCCCACCAATAATGTTGGTAGAAGCCGCATGGGGAGCTGGATCTCTCACCTTCACAGTAGTAATGAGACACCCCTTCTCTGTCCATGGAGGACAAATGAGAACGTGGACTTGTAATGAAGTATCAGCCTCCTGACAGTAATGAAGTATCAACCTCCCTTTCCTACTGACACAGTGTACAAAGAGGCCTGCTAAAGTAGAAATTTTACATAGCATCTAGAGTCTTATAACACAATTCTCCAAATGTACAGGATATAACAGAAAATCACTCAACATGTCCAGAACCAGGAAAATTTCAATCTGAATGAGAAAAGACATCAACAGATGCCAATGTTGAGATGACACAGATGGTAACAGTAATGTTTAAGAAACTGTGATGCCCAGAGCCCGTCTGTGGTGATGGCCTAGCATTGGCCCAGTCAGTGGAGACCCACTCAAAGGCAGCGGTTTTGAAAGCTGTCTTTCTCCTGGCTGGGGATATAGCTCAGTTGGTAGAGTGCTTGCCTCACATGCACAAGGCCCTGGGTTCGATCTCCAGCACTACACACGCACACACACACACGCACACACACAAAAGCTGTCTTTCTCTACAGTTATATAAGAACATTCTGGGGTCCTCCATGAATGGACAGTTGGACCTAAATGGGAAAGTAATTATCAAAGCTCAACTTAGAGGAGATATTTGAAGAATTCCCATTCATAATGAAGATAATACTTATGATGAATTAGTGCTAATGATGCAACAATGAGTTTTCAGAGGAAAACTAAGTAAAGATGAAGTTATAATAAAGTATAAAGATGAAGATGGAGATCTTATAACAATTTTGATAGTTCTGACCTTTCCTTTGCTATTCAGTGTAGTAAGATACTGAAACTGACTTTATTTTATTTTATTTTTTGGTACTGGGGATTGAACCCAGGGGCACTCCACCACTGAGCCACATCCCCAGTCTATTTTGTATTTTATTTAGAGACAGGGTCTCACTGAGTTGCTTCAGGCCTTGCTAAGTTGCTGAGGCTGGCTTTGAACTCACAATCCTCCCGCCTCAGCCTCCCAAGTGCTGGGATTATAGGCGTGCACCACCGCGCCCGGCTGACTTTGTTTTTTAGTGGCCAAACAAGACCCCTTGAATCAAGTCAGGTGAAATATCTCCGTCAATAGCTAATAGAACTTCTAAATAAAGTGCATTGCTTATTGGACAACTTGGAACCACCGGGAGAACCAGGACATTCCACCCTTATTCCTGAAAATGATATTGTGGATGGTAGGGAAGAAAAGCCTGTTGCTTCTGATTCTTCTGGAAAACAATCTACTCAGGTTATGGCAGCAAGTATGTCAGCTTTTGATCCTTTGAAAAACCAAGATGAAATCAATAGAAATTTCATGTCAGCGTTTGGTTTAACAGATGATCAGGTTTCAGGGCCACCCAATGCTCCTGCAGAAGACTGTTCAGGAACCCTGGACAGCATTGCTTCCTCCTCTTCAGCAGCTCACCCATCAGGAGTTCAGCCACAACAGCCTCCATATACAGGAACCCAGACACAGCAGGTCAGATTGAAGATAGATGTACCAATAGTACCAACAGCAAGCGGCTATGATGCCCAACAGCCTCTGGCTCCACCTCAGCCACTCCAGCAGTATGGTATTCATATTCAGCTAGCTACAGTCAGCAGACTGGACCCCAGCAACCTCAGCAGGTTCAGGGATATGGCCAGCAACCAATTTCCCAGGCACCAGCTCCTACCTTTTCTGGTGAGCCTCAGCAACTTGATGCTCAACCACTATAGCAGTCCACGCCAGCGGTTACCCTCCACAAACTTATACTACCCAAACATCTCAGCCTACTAATTATACTGTGGCCCCTGCCTCTCAGCCTGGAATGGCTCCAAGCCAACTGGGGGATTCTGAACCAAGACCAGATTTTACTCCACCTTCTGAAAGTACCATGACCCCTCCTCCAAGTGGGCCTAACCCTTAAGCACCAACCATCCTCCCTTTGTTCAGGGCTATTCCCAACCTGGACCTGGTTATCAATAAGGAAGTCCAGCTGCACTGATGAATGTAGCTGCTAGCTATTTGCCTCCCAAACAACTCCAATACTATTTTATTTTATTTTGTGTTGAAGTTCATAAATTTAAAAGGCAGAGCATTTTTTTACAATATCATTGGTAATTGAAATTATAATTTGCTAGAACAAAAAAACAGACCAAAATGAAAGTTGTTTTTCTTCCTCCCCTGCTTAAAAATGTAGCAGTTTTCCAGTTATTTTGGAACACTACACTTACATGTGTGTAAAGTGATTGGCTTTCTTTCTTTCCTTGTCCAGAGGATATTAAAATGCTAGGTTGAGTTTTAGCTATCTTACTTGGCTTTTTACTATTAATATGATGCACTAAAGTAGAGCCCATTGAGAAGATGACTAGATATTATGTATAAAATATAACATTAATAGGTTAATCACCCGGCCCGGTGGCGCACGCCTGTAATCTCAGCGACTCAGGAGGCTGAGGCAGGAGGATTGTGAGTTCAAAGCCAGCCTCAGCAACTTAGTGAGACCCTAAGCAACTCAGTGAGACCCTGTCTCTAAATAAAATACAAAATAGGGCTGGGGATGTGATTCAGTGGTGGAGTGCCCCTGAGTTCAATCCCTGGTTCAAAAAAAAAAAATAGGTTAATAAAGGTGACTGAATCCATAAAAAGCATGCCTAATACAAATAAAAATAATGTCTCAGTCAAGAAAAGATATAAAGATGAACCAGATAGAAAGTTTAAAACTGTAAAAATATTATAACCAAAATTTGAGAAAATAATGATTGGAAATTTTCTAAATTTTAAAAGATACATAAACCTAAAGATGTAAGAGGCTAGTGAACCCCATACAGGATAAATCCAAACAAATATACCCCAAGGCACATTATAAACTTCAAAATTAAAGCAGAGATAGAGAAATGACACCTTGCACATAGGAAAACAAAAAAAAGATTTGAACAGCAGAAGTGCCTCTTAAAAACTATGAAACTATGGAGAGCAGAAGGAAGCACCACATTTTCAAGTCCTGAAATTAAGAACCTATTAGCCCAAAATCCAATATGCAGTGAAACATTCAGAAATAAAGGAGGGAATCAGAATTCTTAGATGAGGGAAAATGAAGGGAAATTGTCACCAGCACACCAGTCCTATCCTAAAGAATGACTGGAGGAAGTCCTTCAAACAAGGATAAAAGGAATCTTGGGACATCAGAAAGGAAAAAGGAGCAATGGAAAAAGTAAAAATATAGCATATCTGTTCTCCCTATGTAGAGGTCATCACAATGCAGAGGAAGTAAGTTAAGGTGCTAGTCAAGAATAACATGCTGGTAGCTTGGCATAGTGGTGCATGCCTGTAATCTCAGCAACTCAGGAGGCTGAAACAGGAGGATCACAAGTTTAAGGCCAGCCTCAGCAACTTAGTAAGACCCTGTCTCAAAATAAAAAATAAAAAGGACTGGGAATGTGGCTCAGTAGTAAAGCACCCTTGTGTTCAATCCCTAGTACCACCACCACCATCATCACCAACAACAAAAACAAAACAAAAACAAACAAAAAATATTGGTTTTAAAAAAGACCAATGGACAATGCACATGGCAGAATTCAGAATGGCCATCAGCTTAGGCAGGAACCCAGCTGAGGCCTCGGGTCAACACATCAAGGGGGGGACATTAGCCTTTTATACCATTTTTATGAAGCTACAAATTTCACGTATGTTAAGGAAATGTGTCTTAAGCATGAGAGATATCGTTCCTGGACCTACTTTGGTTAACTAAATGAATATTTATACATGATAGGAAAAATAATAATTTATCAATAACTTTTCTGGGACTTTATGGCTTGCTATGATATTTTTCATGATTTCATCATTGTCAAGTGGTATAAAATCACAATTAGCCTAATGTGATTTTCCAGGCATTTTTGGGTCAGTTCTTTGCTTCAGCTTCTTTCTTTTTTTTTGTGGTACTGGGGAGTGAACCCAGGGGTGCTCTACTACTGAGCTACCTGCTCCCACTCCTTTTGATTTTTATTCGTTTGATACAGGACCTCACTAAATTGCCTAGCTGGCCTTGAACTTTCTATTCTCCTGCTCAGCCTCCTGAGCAGCTGGTATTATAGGTGTGCACCACTGTGTCTGACCTTTCTTGAAATAGAAAAAGTCATTTTACAAGCTAAATACAGAATAAAGGAGATCCTAATTTGTAAACCCAGTATACATGATGTGCACGTGTGGTGCACTCTAAAGCATTTCCCTGTAATAGTCAATCACATTGTGTAATCTGTTGTTTATGAATTGTTTTGTTAGTATTTGGTTCTTCAAAATACCTCTTTGTTATTGTTGTTTGTTTCCATTTAGAATTTGTTTCCTAGAGCTTGCTTTAATTTTGTTGATTTGAAACTTTGAACTTATATTTTCCCTTTATTTATTTATTTTTATTTTATTGTGGTGCTGGGGATTGAATCCAGGGTCTTGGGCACACTAGGTAAACACTCTACCACTAAGCTACAACCCCACACTCTCCTATGTTTATTTCTCTATTAGGTCCCAAAGAATAAACATTTGGTTTAAAAGTTATCTATGAACTGTTTAATAGTCTTATTCTATTATAAAGTGAAATTTCATGAGTTTTTCATTTGATTGTATTTTCTTTATCACTTCTGTGACTTCAGGGTAAAAAACATAAAATATGGAATGTTTTTATAAGAAAATGAATTAAATACACTGCTCTTGATTTAACCATGGGGACAAAAAGTTAGTTATAATAAGAGAACCCTTTCTTCTGCCATTTAGGCCAAATATTTGAACAGTCACTTCATCAAAGATGACATATGGATGGGAGATAAGTACAGGAGAAGATGCTCACCATCACTCATCAGCAGGGAAATACAAATTAAAACCATAATGAGACACTGCTGCTTATCCATTAGAATTACTAAAATTAAAAATATCAACCTTGCCGAGTATTTCAAAGGATGTGGAACAACTGACTCTCACACATTGCTGGGGTAAAATGGTACAGCCACTTTGGAAAGGAGTTTGGCGGTTTCTTTATCTTTTTAGTGCTGGGGATTGATCCCAGGTCCTCAGTCATGCTAGGTAAGCACTCTGCCACTGGACTACACCCCCAGCTCTAATTTGGTAGTTTCTTAAAAGCTTAAACATACATTTAATGTGATCTAATCAATCTACTCCTAGATATTTATCCAAGAGGAATGAAAATGTATATTCATAGAAAGAGTTTAGAAGCATTATTTGTAATAATAAAAAGCTGAAACAGCCCAAACATTCATCATCAGGTGAATGGATAAACAAATTGTGGGGTATTTATGCATTGAAAAGAATGAAGCTTTGATATATGCAGCAAGATAGATGAATCTCAAAATGATCAGGTAGCTGGGCATGGTGGCACACTTCTGTAATCCCAGATACTCAGGAGCTGATGCAGGAGGCTTGCAAATTCAAGTCCAGCCTGGGCAATTTACCAGGACCCTGTCTCAAAAAAAAAAAAAAAAAAAAAAAAAAAAAAAAAAAGAAAAAGAAAAATGGGTGGGTGGGGACTCAGGATGGTAACTCAGTGGTAGAGAACCTCTGGGTTCAATCCCCAATACTGCTTGTGCACCCTCAGCTCACACACACACAAGCCAGGAGAAGAAGAAGGAGGAGGAGAAAGGGGAAGAGGAAGAGGAGGAGGAGGGGAAAACTATTTTTTGTGAGTAAAGAAGTCAGATAAAAAAAAAAGTTATGTTTTCCTGTATATAAAATTCTATAAAATCCAAAGTTATCTATTTCAACAGAAATCAAATTAGTGGTTTCCTAGACATGTTAGAGGACAGGATGCAGAGGGAGGAGTTACAAAAGAGAATGTGAAGACTTCTGGAGATGATGGATATGTTTATTATTTTGATTGTGTGGATGGTTTCTCAGGTGTCTCCTTGTGTGAAAACTTATCTAATAGTACACTTTAAACATGGAAATTTTATTATATATCAATTATGCTCAATAAGGTTGCTTCATAAACAAAGATTATGAACTCTAAGTCAGTCACATGTTAATTAATTTTCAAATAGTTTTATTCTGTGGGTATCAGAAAAAATAATGGGAGGCATATTTTAAGTTCAATAGGATAAACATAATTCTAATAAAAGGAATTAAAAGCGGGATGGCCTGCTGTGGTGTTGCCTCTACTGGAAACATGAAAGAGGCTGCTGACGGCTTTCTGGAATGTGGGATTCAGGAGTAGTAGAAAGAGATTCATTTGTGGGGGGGATGTAGGATTCTGGGACTCTGGGGTTTTTTTCTCATTCATATTGCATCCTCTTTCTCTCCCCCTTCTGGCTTTTCTTCCTCTCTGTCTACTCCCTCTCTTTTCGTGCTCTGGGTCCATCTCCTAGTGGTTCTTGGTCTCTTGAGCAGCCTTTCTCTGAGTGTTATCTGTGGATCTCTTGCTTCAGGAAGGGGCCAGTTGGTCCTGAAGGTTCTGGGCTCTACTGCAGGCCCAAGGAACTAGAATCAGACTCTCTGATGGAAGGGCCTTGAAATCTGCATTTTAACAGCTTTCCCAGTAGCTCCTCTGCTCCTGGGAGTTTAGAAGCTCTTGCTTCTAAAAGCCTTGTAAGCTGCTCTGGACCCCATTTCAGAATCCTAGCCTTCTGCAATGCCTTCTCCAGATGTCCTTGCTTTTCCTCACGTTCGGGCTGACAGAGACTACCACATTGGCATAGAGCATCATGGCATTGGCCTGGTGTTCCACCGTCTTTCCTGCAGGTGTCCAGCATGTGATTGATGGTTTCTACACTCTGCCACAGGGCCTAATATTTATTTTAGAATCAAATATAACAAGAAAATGGATTTGGAATTCTGTTCCAAGCAACCGTTTAAGAGCTCTAAAAAATATCTTGGGCATGAGAATCCATTCAATATTTGGGTTTACTTGTATAGTTATTGCTGGAATTACTGGGGCTATTGAGTACCTGGAAATCACACTCAAGAAACGAAATTGCCCATGCTAGTCAGTGATAAAAGAATCTGATTCTGGGAGGTTCCATGGGAAGGGACAAATGGAGACATGAATAAAGGAAAGGGGGGAGGCTTTAGGACTGCATGATCTGAGTGGAAACATTTGGCCTTGGGGCCCAGGGACATGCAAGGATCTGCTCCCTGTGACCTGGGCATTTGTGACTGACTGACGGAGAGAAGAGACCTGGGCCTGGCGGACAGCCGAAGCCACTCGTTGTAGGCGTGATTGCAGTCTGCCAGGAAGATATGAGTGCCAGTCTGCCAGGTGGTCACATGGAGGGCTTTGCTGATCTCTGACACTGGATATTCCCCCTTGCTTTGGAGCCAGGGACAAGGGAAGAGAGCACTCTGGACCTGAGTTAGGGCCAGGAATGCCAGGCACAGCAGAGGAAGACGCCAAAGAAGATGACTCTTGTACAAACCCCAGTCACTGGGGTGGAAAATGAAGAGAAGGAATCCAGATGGTGCATGTAGGAAGCAGGCACACACTCACCCCATCAGATGCCTCCCCTGAGTTGGTTGCCACTTCTGCAGCTGCTCTGCCATTCCTGGGAGACCAGACAGGACTTTAAGCCTTCTCTCTCAGTGTTAGAAATGGATTTGAGTCTAAGTTCTTACATTTTTTATACTTAACTAGCTGTGTGATGCTGGTAAACCCAAACTCTCTTAGTCAGTTTCTTGATCAATAAAATGAGAATGTGTCTAGAGTACCTACCTCAATCATCCCTCCAGTGGTAGAGGTTTGGTTCCAGGACCCCCTGCTAATGCCCAAATCCATGGATCTCAAGTCCCTTATATAAAATGGTACAAAATTTGCATTTAACCTATGCACATCCTCCCATATACTTTAAATCATTTCTAGGTTACATATAATACCTAATACAATGTAAATGCCATGTAAATAGTTGTTACACTGTATTGTTTAGGGAATCATGACAAGAAAAAAAGTCTATATGTTTAGGTCAGACGCGGTTTTTTTTTCTAAATATTTTTGATCCATGGATGCCGAATTCGTGATACATGGGGCCAACTATATATTAGGTCACTCAACATATCAATATGCTTAGCATAGTGTCTGCTCATGGTTAGTATTTTTTAAACACTAAGGCTAGTTAGTATTTTTTAATCAAGGAAGGAAGCTAGTTCTTCAGTGGGATCTTTGGCCAAAATGATAAAATCTATTCCTAATCTCTTTCTCTCTACAGAGATTGGGTTAGATCTATTATTGTCTAAAAAAAGTCATCTTGTTTCTTGACTCCTTTCAATGAAAGATTTCTTCTCAACATTCCTTT
>JAJEJO010001383.1:134173-146358 GCA_020662805.1 Glaucomys volans | reverse complement strand
CTTAGGGCCTCCCTAAGTTGCTGAGGCTGGCTTTGAACTCGCGATCCTCCTGACTCAGCCTCCCAAGTCACTTGGATTACAGGCATGCGCCACCACGCCTGGCAGCATTTCTCTTTTTATAAAAAGAAAATCGAAAGAACTTTTAAAGAACTGACATGTCGTCAGACACCGTCCTGCTCTTCACAGAGCCCATAGTCTGTCAGGGAAGAAAGAGGAAGAAGGGGAGTAATTTCACTACACTGCAGGGGTTTTCGGAAACCGAGTGTGTGGTGCTGGGAATGGTGGAGGGGCAAGGCTCTTGTGGCTCTTGAGAAGCTGGCACCTCCCGGCTGCCCAGGCTGGCTCTGCTGCCTCCTGCAGCCTACCCTCTGAAAGCAACACCTAATGGGCCATTAAAAAGTCGCAAGGAAGGTTTGTTATGAACCAAGGATTGTTACTATATTTTAGTTTCCTGAAACTATGAGGTCTGGTTAGAAATTTACCACAACTTGAAAAACTTCGAAATTGTGTGGACACCTGGCAAAGGATTATAAAATAAAATGTGTGGTCATCATATTTAGAGGCACAATCAAGGCAGCTGGTGTTGGAGAGAGAAGCTGTGTGTAACCTGGTTCCACTTGCTGATGACCTCAGGGAAGTCAGCAAACCACTCTGAGCCTTAGTTTCTTCATCTATAAACTGGGCCTGAGGACACTTACTTCCCACAGCGGCGGCAGGATCACATAGATTGTATGAGAGACACATGAAAATGATGAACAAACAGATGAAGATTATTTATCTGGAAGTCTAAAAATCAGACTCTTCCGAACTACAGAATACTAAAGATAGCAAAGGCTAGTTAGGTTTATAAGACTAACATAAATTGAATCTTTACGGTGTCTAAGCATGGTAGACATATTACCTTATTTAGTCTTCATAAATATCTGGTGAGGTAGATACTCTTATCATCCCCATTTTTAGACCAAAAACCTGAGGCACAAAGGAGGGAAGGAATTGTATAACCTCAAATCATCAAGTTTCAAAACCTGAGCACACACTGGGATGTTTTGAGGGTAGAGTACATTATTTCTCAGTATGCTGTACTGCAAATGCTCACATGTATTATCTCACTTAAAATGCACAGCAATCCCTGAGGACTCTATTATGTTTTCCATGCAGCAGGAGAAGAAACTAGGGCACAGGGAGAATGAATAACCTTCTCAAGGTCACAAAGGCAGTGAGTTGGAGTCAGGATTAAAACTCTTAACCATCATTCTAATGGAATTGTTCTCAAATTATTTTTTACAGTGTTCATTCATTTCTGGAATCATGGTATTGGAATGCTTGAGGAAAGACTTGCTCTGGTGCACAGCAGGGTAATGAGGTGACTGCTGGGGTGCGAATGAGCAAGATGATGACCACTGGTGATGTTACATGGGTCATTCAGAGCAAAAAAGGCAGGGCAGAGCCAACTGTGATGGAAATCACAGTGACATCATGGCGGTGGCACTGCTAAGAAACCAGCTTTGTCTGATGTGCACCAATTACATGCTTTGTTGGTGAACATCTGTTTTACAACACTGGATTGCATTTGTGTAAATATTTGTCATCAATAATGAAAAAAAAAAATAACCAAAGGGTAACCTCCAGAGGATGTGGAGGCTGGATCAAATCTTTTGCAACTGCTGTGCTCTTTGGAAAAATATTTCTGAACGTGAGTAATTCCAACAGTTCGAGTAATCCGAAATACACTCTACCCCGTTCTGAAATCTTAACCTTTCAGTCATTGCTACCCAACTACAATTTCTCCTTTCATTTGTAGGTGGAAGTGCGAGCGCCGATCGCTGCCGCGTGAGGGCGCTCGCGGCCGTGAGTCGATCTGGACGTAGGAGATGAGAACCGGGTTATATACAGAAATAGGATCACTAGAACTATGACTTCGGATCGACCACGTCATTAATTTAAACTTCTCCAGTCTAGTTTAACCTGAAACTTCGCCAAACAGGCCTCGTGAGCCACGGAGACCTGCAGCTCAGGGCCGGTTCGTGGCAGGGCGAGCGCAGCATCCTTTGCCCAGCCGGTACCGAGGGCCCCTGTGAGCAGGGGGCTGAGCAATATCCTGTGTGGGTATGAGTCCCTTCCCTTCGCAGCCCCACTGCTGGTTCCAGGACCGGTCCTGCGTGTTTCATAAGCCCTTACATAACTGCATCCACCACCACCGAGGATCCGAGCACCGATAGTTGTCTTCCCACGTGCTATCCCCCCTGGGAACAGCGAGGCCTGACGCTCTGCACGTCCAAGGGTGGGCTGCCTGCGGGCTCCACCAAGCTGGCTTTCCAGTTACTGCAGGTTCCTGCAGAAGCAGAGGAACCGGTCTTGTCTGCGTCTTGAGACAGGGGCCTTTTCCCTTTAAGCCAGACAAGGTGTTGGTTATTTTGTCCCCCTCCTTTTGGGTTCAGGGAACGTTCCTCCTCCCCTAAAAGGAAGGTTAATCACATTCAAACTGAGAGATTTGAGATTTTATAGTGTGCCTTGTGCAAGAATGCTTGCATTCGTAAGAAGGGAAATGGATACAACTGCAAGATATATAATGGGGCAATTTCAGACATGCGGACAGGCTCTTGGTGGAGATCTTTTGGGACATAGGTTTCTTTCTAGGATTCCTAAATTGCATTTTATAACTCACAATGGGCCCATGCCTTACTTAAGACCATTTGTGACTGAGAGGCAAATTGGACTTCCAGGCAAATCCTCTTAGGTGTAGCATGAAGAAGTGACTTTGTTAATCTGAATGACAACTTGGAAACTCGAAATAAAGACTTAAACTCAGAAGCTTCACTAATCAAAGCTAATTCTCCAGGAGTTGCCTTTGCTTTTATTCAGCGACAAGGTTTGGGAGACACCCATTACTCACCCAGTCTTCTGACAGGTAAATATTATTCCCTGGTGTTTATAATTATGATAATTACCACACGAGAACAATGTAACTGGCATCCATTGTCATCTACTGGTAATCCAACACGAAGAATCATTAACTAAGTAGGTGGCAGACTCCTCTTGGTTTATCCTCTTTCCCTTCCTGCCCCCTGTGAAAACAGGTATAATTATTCTGTAAAATTATTTCAGACTCTACTTTCCTTACTGCATTCAACTGCCTTTAGCTCAGCACAACCTTCTAGTGAAGATTTCTGCCTCTGCCCCTCCCCACCTCACCTTCTAACTTCTACCGGCTCCTCCCAGCTTGACCACCCAGGAAACTGTCTAGATTACACATTATGGAATTTGATTATAGTTGATTAAACACATTGTTAAATATTGCCCTAACTTGTTCCCCATTTTCTTTGTGAAAGTATAATCTTCCAAACTAGGCTGTGAGCTTTGAGAGAGCAAAGATCCTATTCACGAATCCCAGGCTAATAAGATATGTTAATAAAATGTGCAAAATAGATGAGTATCAATATGAACTTCACTGATTAGAAATGGGAAATGATGGTTCCTTTTTTTCTTAAAAAAAGCATTTTGTGATGGAAAATTTTAAAACACATACTAACTGTAGAGAAAATAGTTTTATGAATCTGATTCACCCATCACTCAACATCATCAATTATTAGTACATGACCAATCTGTCCTGTATCCTCACCTACTCTGTTCTTTGAAGCAGTCATTATATCTGTAAATATTTCCATAGGTATCTCTAAAATGAATGTTCTTTATATAAACATTAAAAATCAACAATTTTTTAAATATCTTAATAGGTTTTATTTTATTTTTAAAATTTTTTATTTTATTTGTTCTAATTAGTTACACATGACAGTAGAGTGTATTTATACATTTTGGTAGTTCATATATAAATAGAGTATAATCTCTCATTTTTCTGATTATACATATTGTAGGATCACATGGGTCATGCAGTCATTTATGTACATGACGTATAATGTCCATTTCACTCTACTATCCTTCCTACCTGCAACCCCTTCCCCTCCCTTCACTTCCCTCTACCTAATAAATCTATTCTTCCCTATCCCCCCGCCCCATTGTGAATTAGCTTCAGCATAGCAGAGAAAACATTTGGCCTTTGAGTTTGGCTTATTTCACTTAGTATGAAAATCAGTAATTTTTAATATTACAAATACATAGTCACAGTTCACAGATTCTTAGACTTTTTTCTTGCAGGGCTGGAGTTGTGGCTCAGTGGCAGAGCACTAGCATGTGTGAGGCACTGGGTTTGATTCTCAGCACCACATATAAATAAATGAATAAAATAAACATCCATCAACATCTAAAAATAATCCCACAAAAAAAGAATTTTTTCTTGCAGTATATTTAAATTTGAATGCAAAGTTTACACTGGCAGTTGCTTACTCTATTTCATGAATCTTTTAATATACTGTTTTCCCTATTATCTCTTAATTTAAAAATATTTTTAGTTGTAGATAGACACAATACCTTTACTTATTTATTTTTATATGGTGCTGATAATTGAATCTAGTGCCTCGTGCATGAGAGGCAAGTGTTTCACCACTGAGTCCCAGTCCCACCCTTACTTTTTTTTTTTCTGAAGAAAACCACAGAATTTTGCTGACGATAACCCTATGTTGGTGGTATTTAACATATTCTTCTGTTCCTTGTATATTCTGTAAATTAGTTTCATCTCTGGTCAGATTGTGGGTGGTTTTATGTTCTTCTTTCCGTAATTCTATAGTTTCTCATTCTCTATTTGTGATTCCTTACTTTTACATTCAGAACTTAAGTTTTAAAAAGTTCTTTAAGGTGACTCAGTAAGAAGCTTTTTTTTAAAGAATTACTTTAGAAGTTAGACAATGGTGGGCTAATTGGTGAAATTCTAATAGTCTGTAGTTTAGTTAATAGTCTTGTAGCAATGTTAATTTCCTGATTTTGATAAATGGACTCTGTTTATTTAACCTACTAACATTTAGGGAAACTGGTAAAGGACATATGAAAAATCTTTTCAAATTTTCTGTAAATGTTTTTAAAATTGAAATTTATTACAAAATAAGAAAGTTAGAAAAACTAAAGATGAATTTTGGTAGAATGGGAGGGATTGAACTAGACCATAGGAAGTTAAGAAACAGAATAGCCCCAGGCATAGTGGTATATGCCTGTCATCCCAGGAGAGTGAGGCAGAAGGATCCCAAGTTAGAGTCCAACCTGGGCAACTTAGTGAGACCCTGTCTCAAAATAAAAAATAAAAAGGGCTGCAGATGTAGCTCAGCGGTAAAGTACCCCTGGATTCAATCTCTAGTATCAAAATAAACCAACAACAAACAAAATTCTTTTTGTTGTGCTTAAGGGTGGAGGAGACCTAAGCTTATAAACAAAAAGGACATGTTTGGAGATATAAAAAGTAAATTAAAACATATGAGTTTAAAAAGTTCTGTAATAAAAGGTTTTGTTGGTTTTAAATAAACAGCATTGGTGTTGTAATGAGGACTGAGATTCAGAGCAGAGGTGAGTTTGCCTGGACAAGGAACTGAAATCAGCACTTCTTCCTCTGAAATAGTAGGAACTCAGGAAAGGGCCTGTGGACAGGGAGAAGTTCTGAGGCGGCATATGCCTGGAGACTTTTACTTAACTGGAAAATGAAAGTGACATCCTCAGTTGAAAGTGAGAGGCATGGAAATGGAACTGGAGACTGTGGAGCCTAGAAAATTCTTTAAAGAGCTGTGAGGGAAGCTGCAGAAGGCCAACTCCAGATGGAACACTGTGAACCAGGAAGAGCTAGATGTGGTTGGGGAGTGGGAATACATAGCAGACCCTATGGTATCACAATTGTGATAACTTTTTCCAGCCGAACTTGGCAGCCCTAGAGTGAGCAGGTGGTAGGTGAAGGTTGGCAGGTAAAATGGTCAAAGGGCCAAAGATGTTTTTAAGGCCTGCACTGAGTAGTTGGCCATGGGTCCAGGCTGACGAAGAAAGTGAGGGAGGCTGGTTTACCCATCCCTGGTCTCATGTTACTATATCAGCCATCATGCCATTAACCTTAATATATTGAGTTCTTAGGAAATTCTTTGTTGAACCAAGGACAGTTATTTCAGTTTAGGTTAAACCACTAAATGACAGAGTCAATGTTTGCCTTTTTTTTTTAAGGTTGTTCCATGTCTTTCAGCTCTGCCTTCTCTGGATGAGCCACCAGTGGGATGTAAATGGCTCCACACAAATGAGACTCTCTTTTCTGGCTTTTCCCACAGTCTGAGATTCTTGGTGACAATGCCTTCCTCATATGGGAAGAATGGACATTGCTTCCCACACAAATAGCATCTTTTTTGTCCAGTCTCTGGAGTTGGGTTTTTGATTTTTCAGGTGGCTTCTGGGAGCTAACTGGCTGATGATTTGGGAAAGCCACCTCTATTCACTCTTCTGGTAGAAATTCATCCTCCAGTGTTGGAAACACATGCCTCCCTCTGCCAGAGCTTCCAGCCCTTTCAAGAAGGTGGCTTGGAGGAACCACTGCTCATGATAAAGTGAAGAAGAGGTAACTTGAATCTAGGGAGGTGTTCCCAAAATTGTGGTGTATTTATTTCCCATGGCCACCATAACAAAGTACCACAAACGGGGTGACTTAAACCACAGAAATTTATTATTATCGTTGTGCAGGTAGAACCCTGAGATCAAGGTGTCAACTAGGGAGAAAGTGCCTGTTCCAGGCCTCTCTCCTTATGGAGAGACTTGTATACACTGTCTTTTCCCTACTTTTTTTTTTTTTTTTTTTTTTTCAGATTTAGTTTCATGTGTTTATCAAGGGTTAGGCAGATAAGAGATGTTGATCCAATTACAGGAAAGACCAAAAAACCTATTTATAATTATGAAATAAAATGGCTCATTTTCCTATTGGATTATCATTTCCTCATTTAATATTTGCAAATATTAATTTAAATATAATTACATTTAAGTAAAATTTAAATTACACCCTTCTTCCCCAGATAAGAGACAGAACCATTTTTTTCTCTGAGGGATTTGTTGATCCCTCTGTAAACTGATGAGAAAGCCACACTCACAGCCAAAGTATGACAACCAAAATTTTCATTGTTTTCTCAGTCTTGTGGTATCCACAATAGTGAAGACGATCCACATCCACATTTCTGTTCACAACAACCATAAATTCTATGCTTCCTGTGTTATGAGTCCAGGGGTAAGAGGTGACAAGTTCACTTTTGGTATATTCAAACAACCCGGTAGGCCTTTCCTTTAGTGTCTGTCAGGATAGCTATACCCCAACAAGCAATGCCTCCTCACTCCACCACCCCAGCCCAAGTGGCAGCGTCCGGGCTGTCACTGATGCCGACGACCATCTAGGTAATAGCGCCTGGACCCGGGGCATATCCCAGCTTCATGGGCTTCTGCGCCCCTATCAGACCCGACCCCGAGAGCACCCGGCAGTTATTAAACAAGGGCGCTTGCGACCGGGAGGCTGGCGCTTCGGATGCATCTCGGGGCACCGGGGAAGAGGCCACAGGATGCTCGGCGGCCTTCATGGGCTCCAGAGACCCGGTCGATGAAGAACCCATGTTCTGGAACTCTGCCCAGCCGCGACAAAACTTCGGTTCGAACTGACGGAAAAGATGTGGCCCTTTTCCCTACTTTTCTTCACGTATCTTCCTGCTATGTATGTCTGCCCTGTGTCCAAATTTCTGATTTTTTATAAGAACACTAGTCAGATTAGGACCACCCTAATGTCCTCATTGTAACTTAACTAATTACATCTGCAATTGCTGTCTTTCTAAATAAGGTCACATTCTGAGGTACTGGGGATTAGGACTTCAGTGTATGAATTTTGGGGCAAGGACACAATTCAAACCATAACTGGCAGACTGTCATAATCTTTCCTTTCTGTTTCCATGAGCACTTTCCTCCTAGAGGCCCTCTTGACCATCTGTGTGATATTGAAATAACCTCTCTTGAGTCCCTGTCTCCTGTCCTTTCACCTACAGTTCACCTTGAGTATTTCTATCCAATTCATCTTTCTAAAGTTTCCAATTTTATCATGATTCCTGTTTACAAACCATCCATGGTTCTCCATTGCCTAAGGAAGTAGTTCCTAAACATGCCAGCTTATCAGAAGTGTGTGGGAAGTTTAAAGACAAGTACATTTCTGGGAAAGCCTGGGTGGGGTTCATGGCATTTTTAAAAAGCTCTCCAGGTGATTTTAATCATCAGATCTACTGGATTAGATAAGAGATTGAAACTCTGCATAATCAGGCCCCAGTTTACTCTCCACCTTCATCATTCTTTTTTTTTTTTTTTTTGAGAAAAAGGAAAAAGAAGGTTTACTGCTTTGCTAGCAAAGGAGAGTAGAAACAGGGGCTGTTAAAGAGGTGACTCAAAGACTGCATTCCCATGCTCCGTGTTGGAGTTGTATTCACTTGTTCCACCTTCATCATTCTTTAGAATTCCCTATTGACTGGGCCCCACACATGCTGTGGAGCTCCTGTAGCAGTATGATCTTCATGTGGGACCACCTGAGTGGCACTCCTCTCCTCTACTTCTTCAATCCACTTTTATCCTCTCGAGTCCTATCTTTACTTTGATGTCTTCCATCTGCTCCATCCCATTGTCAATTTCTGCTTCTTCACCTCCTGTATCTTCCGGTCTGTGTTACTCACTAGACAGAGAACTGCATCTTCTGAAGGTCAGGGCCTGGGGGAGGGGCTGGAGACCTGCAACTTCTCAAAGGCCCTCAGAGTTGAGAGGAAGAAACTGAGGTCCTACACAATATCCTCAGAGGCACATAGTGGTAGATTCAAAAAATAATGCAGGGTGTGACTCCAAACAAGAGGATTGAATAAGACCCTTAGACTTCTCTATCGCCTCCCAACAAACAGTCAGCAAATTGTTCACTCTGGCAGGGAATGGGAGCAAATATATTCTCCATTCTCCACAAAGGCTGAACTGAAGAGGAGTAGAGACAATAGGGCAAAACAAAAGCACCATATTGAAAAAGATGTGATTAAGTAAAAAAAAAGTCATTATACCAAGCAGACCTCCTTCCCTCATACACCCAGTCCATCATAAATACCTAACATAAGAAATGAAGTCACTTCCCTCTGAAAAACTGGCCAGTCTAAGAGAAAATATTGAAAGGAAATTAAAAAATACCTGGATCTTGCCCAATCGTTCTATAACAAAGCAAGGCCTGCCAATCAACAAGCTCCACTCATACACATTGAACAGTCAATAGCCTTTCTGGTTCTCCTTTTTGCACATAAGCAAAAAGTCATGAATCACCAGAGAACAAAACAAACAAACAGACAGACAAGCAAACCAACAAACATACAAACACCACAGGAAACTAGAAAAGTCCTTAAGTCCAGAGGAGCACAGACACACACACACACAAAATAGGTTGTGTAAAAAGGATTGGGAGGCAAAACAACAAAGAACTTCTCAATAGCAATTTGAAAAGTTAGAAGACCATGGAACAATATCTTCAATAGACTGTGGTAAACAGTTTTCAACTTAAATTTCCTTGCCCAAACTATTCATCAAGTCTGAGAGCAAACCAATTCAAATATGGAAAACATCTATCTCCAGAATATTCTTTCTCAGTAAGACACTGGAGGATGTGAGCCTCAAAAATGATCCAAGAAAGAGGAAAATTGGGATACAGGAAATATGGAATGTGATGCAGGAGAGAAGGACATTCATGATGGAGAAGGGAAGTTCCAGAACAACAACCATGCAGCAGGCCTCCAGAAGAAACTACCCAGCTGGGAGCAGAGGGTCCAGAGCTCCTGGAGGAAGAAAAAGAAAAGAACTGATGAATGATCTGATGCACTTGACTTATATGAAAAATTGTATTGAGAGGCCGTTACAGAATAGAAGACTTAATCATAGGAACAAAGAAGCTAAAGCAATGAAAACACAAGGCAAGAGGACAGAGGACTGCGTGGAATGATGCAGCCCAGAGAAGAAATGAACTGATAGACTCTTGATGTGTCTCTATAGAGCTTTATATGAGACATTGAGGATAAAACTGAGATTAAATTGAGAAATAGAAAAGTAAGAAAATTAATAAATCTAGGAAAAACAAAGTTCTATAAGAAAAGAAACGTAAACTGGGTGCATTGGTGCACCCCAGTAATCCCAGTGACTCTGGAGGCTGAGGCAGGAGGATCACAAAGTCAAGGCCACCTCAGCAACTTAGTAAGGCCCTAAGCAACTTAGCAAGACCCTGTCTCAAAATAAAAAAATTTTAATAAAGGGTTGGGGATGTAGCTCAGTGGTAAAGTGCCTCTGTGTTCATTCCTTACTAGCATAAAATTATGGCATTTTCTGGTAAATGGATGGAGTTGGAGAATATCATGCTAAGTGAAATAAATCAATCCCCCAAAACCAAAGGCCAAATCTTTGCTCTGATATGTGGATGCTAATTCACAACAAGGTGGGGGGGTGCTAGGGAAGAATAGAGTTACTTTAGATTAGGTAGAGGGAGTGAAGGAGGGGAGGGGGTAATGAGGAAGGAAGGACAGTAGAATGAACCAGACATCATTACCCTATGTACATATATAACTATACAACTGGTGAGATTTTACGTCAGAAGAATGAGAAATTATGCTCCATTATCTATGATATATCAAAGTGCATTCTACTGTCATATATAGCTAATTAAAAACAAATTTTAAAAAATTTAAAATAGAAAAGGAAATGGAATAATGGTATATAACATGACTCAGCTGTGAATAATATTCTATGCTTAAAATAATGTAAATAATGTTGTACTCAAAGAAAATAAAATCATCCAAGCCGATCACATAAAGTCAAAAGAAGCCTTTATTTTAGCTGGCCAGCGACAATTGCCCTTACTCCTAAAAATGGGGTGCTGGGAAATTGCGTGTTAGTTCTTCCGCTGCCAACTTTTATAGGGCACAAGAAGGGATTAGGGTGGGGCTATAGGGCTGGGAGGGATTAGGGTTGGGTTATGGGGAGGGGGATTAGGGTGGGGCTGACTCTCTCCTGATGGCACTGGAGAATCTTTTTGGGAAGTATAACATTAATATAATATAAAAATCAAACACCAACCATATTGAGAAGATTAGTGCAGGATAATGTTATATGTGTGTATATTCTAGTTATTACATTATTGTCTCTCAGCTGTAAAACCACCCTTCAACACTCTATTGTATAATGCTGGGGCTGGAATTTTGCATATCACATTGTTTTCTTTGCTGCTGGCTCCATGGTAGGCTCTGTCAGTAGGGAAATTTGAAGGATGCTGCAGACCTGAAGGGGGATGGAACTTAATAGCTTCTGGCTTTCCTTTTCTCTCGAGGCACATTCATTCAACAAATATTTATCGAGTGACTATTGTGTGCCAGGCACTGTCTTCTAGGTTTCTGTCTTCTGGTAGGGAAAGAGAGATAGTAATATATAAAAGCAATCCATGAAAAACAGGAAAAAAAGAACAAAGCAGAGTAAGAGAGAATGGGTGTGCATAGGTAAGGTGTATGAGAGTTTAAAACCGTGTGGTTGAGCTGGGGCTGTGGCTCAGCAGCAGAGCGCTTGCCTTGCCTGTGTGAGGCTCTGGGTTCAATTCTCAGCACCACATAAAAATAAACAAATAAAATAAAAACAAAAACAACCATGTGGTCAGGATGTAGACTTTATTAGGAAGATGTCACATAGGCAAAGTCTGAGCAAAGCATTGGCCTTAAAGTGGTATAGGACTGGCGTGTTTGAGGAAGCATTCAGAGGCTGGTGTGGCTGGGTAGAGAGGAGAGGGTAAAAGGAGTGGGAAAGCTGACCTTGCTTGCCGTTGACAGCAGGGAACTAGAGGTGAGGAAGTCTTGGGCAGAAGACTGATTTTGTTATATGTTGTATCTGATCATTTTATTTTTTCAACTGGGAATATGTATAACTTTTATAAAAATAAAAATCATACTGAAAAACAATGAATCACAAAATGGAGTTTGTATTTTGCATTGGATTCTGGAACAGAAAAAAGACATTACTGGAAAAATTGGTGAAATCTAAAGTCTAGTTTAATTGCCCAATATTATTTTCTTAGTTTTGTTAACATTAGGGGCAACTGGGTGATACATATGTAGTAATTTTCTGTATTATCTTTGCAACTTTCACATAAATATAAAACTATTCCAAAATTAAAATGTATTTTGAAAAACCTTTAGAACAAACAAAATTGAATCAGGTGCTAAGATACTCCTCTTTCCCATTCTACAACTCCCATTCCT
>JAJEJO010001383.1:1610-128063 GCA_020662805.1 Glaucomys volans | reverse complement strand
TGTAATGATCAAATCAGAGCAATTAGCATATCAGCCAAACATCTATAATTTCTTTGTGGTGAGAACATTCTAAAACCTCTCTTCTAGCTATCTGGAAATCTATAATATGTTATTATCAGCTATGGTCACCCTACTATGCAATAGGATACTTGGATTTATTCCTCCTATCTAATTGTAACTTTGTACCTATTGACCAATCTCTCTCCACCTCCCACCCACGCCAGTCTCATCTTTGGTAACCACTATTCTATTTTCTAATTCTATGAAATCACCTTTTGAATTTCCACATATGAATGAGATCATTTGGTATTTGTCCTTCTGGATTTGGCTTATTTTGCTTGACATAATATTTTCCAGATCCTTCCATGATATCACAAATAACAGGATTGTATCCTTGTTTATGGAAGAAAAGGCATTTATCAAACAATTCAAGAACAATTCTTAGAACAAAAAGATACAAAAATTTTTAAAGGGCCTATCAAGTACCAGCACAAAGAATGTAATCTATACATGATAACATTTCAGAAACTTGGGATAAAACAGAAATTTCTTCAGAGGAAATAAGTCCCACCAAAATAACTAATAGTAGGAATAGCAATCTGGGGGCAAGGAAAGACTAGCTAGGAATTGAATAGTATTTCATAGTAGGTACATAATTCATTGTCATTCATCCACTGTTAGACACTTAGGTTGATTCTGTTTCTTGGCTTTTGTGAGTAGCCTGCAATAAACATGGGAGTGCAGATGTCTCTTCAACATACTGATTTCATTTCCTTTGGATATATCTCTAGTAGTGGGACTGCTGGATCCTAAGCTCTTTTTTAGTTTTTCTCTTTACTATTTATATTTATGTGATAAATATATGTATATTGTTGGTTTGAGTCATGAATTTTAGAGTTTATCTAGTGGCTTTCTCATAGAGATAACTTTCTTGCTGTCCCTCACTTCAGTTTTCTACCCCTCTTTCTACGAATATAGTTATGTTGTAATTATTGGTTGAATTCCATTCCAGTGTTAATATTATTACAACTATGTAAATATTGCTCAGTGTAGAACCAAAGAATGTTTGTAATTATGTTTCTTTTTTTTTTTTTCATTTGTTTCAACTTTTGGATGTTGACAGGGTTAATTGCCTCTCTGTCGCATTTGCTTAAATTACTTGGTTCCTCTTAATATGTTTATGCACTTGGTTACATTTCAGATGATTTAACAAATAACTTTCAGGTAGCCTTCCTGCCTCCATTCTCTTTCTCAAAGCTGACTTGTTGCTCTCAGGGCCAACTGTTTGATTCTCACCTACGTTTGATCCCCATTCCTGGATCCCCAAACTTTTTCTTGTTACTTGACTCCCTCATTTTCATGGGACACATTCTCAGGGAGTTTACTAAGAAAGAGTGCATGGGAGAAAATTCTTTTGAGATCTTTCAAGTCTGTGTATTTCATCATCCTCAAATTTGATTGATAATTTGGCAAGGTATAAAAATTTTAGACTGAAAACTACTTTTCCCTTAGAATTTGGAAAGCATTGCTCCATGTTTTCTAGCTTTGTATATTATAGCTAAGAAGTTGCTCTTCTTGCCAGGCATGGTGCCACATGTCTGTAATCCCAGCAACTCGGAAGACTGAGGCAGAATGATTGCAAGTTTGAGGCCAGCCTTAGAAACTTAGTGAAAACTTTAGAAACTTCATGAGACCCTGTTTCAAAATAATAAAATAAAATAAAATAAAAATGATTGGGGGGTTGGAGTTGTGGCTTAGTGGTAGAACACTTGCCTAGCATGTGTGAGGTCCTGGGTTTGATTCTCAGTATCACATATTAAAAAAAAATAAAATAAAAGATCCATTGACAAATAGAAAAAAAAAACACATTAAAAAAATGACTGGGGTTGTAACTCAGTGGTAAAGCACTCCTGGGTTCAATCCCTAGTCTCCCCCTGCACTCAAATTTGCTATTTTTACTTTTAGTTATTTTGGCGTGACTTTTTTCCTCTTAAGAAATTTCTATTTATCCCTGAGTTTCTGAAATGTTATCAGGTACATATTGTTTTCTTTGTGCTGGTACTTGATAGGCCCTTTAAAAAATTTGTATCTTTTTGTTCTAAGAATTTTTCTTGAATTGTTTGATAAATGCCTTTCCTTCTCAACATTTCTGTTGTACCTGTTTAGAATTCTTATTAATTGGAATTTTGATTCCCTGAATTGATACTCTATTTTCCCAGCTCTTTCTTTCCTATTGTCTACCTCTTTGTTATTTTGTTCTAATTTCTGGGATACTCTTTTGAATTTATCTTCTACCCTTTCTTTCGATTTCTTTTTCAATTTTGGATATCATTTATTTAATTTCCAAGTACACTGAGAGATGTCCTCCTCCTATAGTATTCTCCTCTTGTTATTATCTTTCCAAAGATTACCTACATTTTTTCCCCTAAACATTTTTTCTTCTTGATCTTTTCTCTGAGTTCCATTTTTTTTTTTATTTAATTTTGGCTGTAGTCTTTGTCTTTGACCTTGAAGATCTTTTTGAAATGTCTGGTATCCTTAGCTGTTCATTAATGTTTGAACTGATCAGTAAGAAGCTGATGAGGGTTCTGTTTCGTGAGGGTAGGGGAGCTAGGGCTTGCCTTTGGCCATCTTCACTGTAGGACAGTGGATCTCATTAGAAACAGCTCTTGGGAATACTGGAAAGTTGTGAGGATTTTCAATTGTCACAGTTATTGGGGGACCTGCTAACATGAACTGTGTGTGGGCTAAGCATGCTCGTTGACTTGTGGATCAGTTCCATTTAACAAAAATGGCCCTGTATCTAGGGTTGCAGGCTAAAACACAGGAACCCAGTTTTGAATTTTAAACTGACAATAAATGCATTTTTTTTGTATTTGTGTGTCTTAAGTATTGTATGTTTATTGGATGGAGACCCTATTTGTGACCTACTCTTTTTTCAATGTCATATTGGATAGTTTTGGGTACAAATCTGTAATTATTGGATCCATATCAACTCTGCTTTATATAGAAATACAAATGATTTTTCACACAATCTTAATATACCCTGTGATTTTTAAGAATGCAACCACTGTGTAAATTGAGATGAAACTGGACTTTTATCTATAACTTAACCAATGATTGTCACCATTCAGAAAAATACATTACTGGCAACAGAACTACTTGTGATTAAATATACCAATATCTGTGTGAAATTGTCCCCCTTCCTCAAGGGTATTTAAATACACAGATTTAAGAAACATTGCAAAATACAATGAGGAAAGTATCAACAATATTCAGTTTCATATGGTTGAATTTGCCTTTAATTTGAACCTTTTCATTGTAAGATGATTAAAGCATCTATTATGGCTTCCACATGCTGCACATCTCCTCACACAGTGAAACACATGCTAGTGTACCACAAATTACTTTTATTTCCCTTTCCTCTGGGCAGCATAATTTTCAAACAAAAATGGGTAGATTGATTATTTTAACTATGAATTTCATTTTAGAGAGCAAAGGGGACATTTCAAAATATTTATTTGAAAAAAGACTAAAGGTACCTACAACATGGTTGAATCTCAGAATGGTCATGTTGAGTGAGAGAAGCCAGATTAAAAGAGCATATACTCTGACTCCACTTTTAAAAGAATCTTGAAAAAGCAAGCTAACTTAGAGTGGCAGAAAGATCAATGATTGCCTGGGAATGGGAGGTGGGACAGAGAATGTCAAGAGGGATGATTACAAGGGAACCAAAGGGGACTTTGTGGGATAGTTTGTTCTCTTGATTGTAGTGGTAGTTTCATGAGTGTATGTGTATATGTACAAATTGTACACCTTAAATATGAGTAGTATATTACATGTCAATTGTTCCTTAATAAAGCTCCTAGAAGCTGGGCGCGGTGCACACGCCTGTAATACCAGCACTTGGGAGGCTGAGACAGGAGGATCATGAGTTCAAAGCCAACCTCAGCAATTTAGTGAGGCCCTAAGCAACTCAGTGAGACCCTGTCTCTAAATAAAATACAAAATAGGGCTGGGGATGTGGCTCACTGGTGGAGTGCCCCTGGGTTCAATCCCCAGTACCAAAAAAAAAAAAAAAAAAAAAAAAAAAAAGAATAAAACTGCTAGAAAATGAGAGCAAAAGAGAGAGGATAGGGAAGAGTTGGGTCTGGTAGAAGAGAGCCAACTGCTATAGGGTATTTGAATAACAATGGAACTTTCTCACAGAGATGCTTCCAAATACCAGTATCTGTAAAATTTGTAGGTCTTGCTTCTGGTATGACTCATTTCTGCAGACTAAGATCCTCCAATCTCTCTCTTGGGAGGTTTGAACCTGGTTGCCAACATTTTTGGAACTAGCAGGGAAAGGGTGAGGGGGTCTCAACTGTTCAGTGTGCATTTTTACTTAATCCCCTATTTTCAAGCCATCTCCTCATCCCACCTTCCCCTCTGTCTGCTATTTCCAGTTGACTGCCTCTCTTACTACTGGTAGTAGTTACAGGTCCCCTTCCCATAGAATATAGGCTTTAAACCTGTTCAAATAGGACATTTATAAAAGAAATGATTTTTCTAATAATCATTTAGATAAACTCTTGGATGACAGAAATATTTGGTTAAGTAAAACTAGAACAGACACTTGGGGTAAAGGATGGCATTTTAAGTTTGTGGAGAATGCCAATAAGACAACCTATCCCCTTGGCAGTTTTTTGCTGCCACTGCCAGAGATGCTGGGATTCTGTGTCACCTCTTCCAGGGACATCTGCATCTGTGCAATGAACAGCCCTTGGCTGCTGTCTCAGAGAAGTATTTTTTGCAAGTCAGGGATGCTTTCCCAATGCCTGGGACTTACCATCTTAAGTCTACCCAAAGGCAGCCCCTCCCGTGCTAGGCCATGGCAGCAGAGGGGTTAAAGAGCATGCTTTGTCCTGCTCAGACAGAGGGGTTGTAAGGACTTAATCACATTTCAGCTCTGCTGGCTGCTGTGACTCACTATTGCACTGTGATTATGTAAGTATGCGGGAACATGACATGTACGCTGGCAGGCGCAGGCCTCTCCTATCCCATGTACTACTATTTTTTATATCCTTTTGGATACAAACTTCTTTGAGTTCATCTTTGGAATGGAAATGGAAGCATTATTGGTGAACAGGCAGAACAGGAATTATCCATCAATTGGAGAGAGCCAAGCCTTTTAAGAAAAGCTGATATTAGAATGTAGAAGTCCCGGGCCGGCAGCCTGCCTTACCAAGCCCTCCCTGCCAGCTTCCTTCTCCTCATGTGACCCTCCATTCCTCCCCAATTCCCCAAAGTAGCCCCACCCCCACCAGGAGCCTTGGGCAGGAAAAGTGAGGCCCTGAGAAGGGACAGTCCCCAGGAACATGAAGTAAGTGTGTGTGTCCGGGGGCAGTGGGGAATGAAGTGCCAGATTTTTGAAGCCGGTGCAATGACCTCCATGATATTTCTGTGAAGGAAAGGATAGGAACCCACTTCTCAGATTCCCCTCTCAGATTGCACACTTCATCTCTCGGCTATTATTCTGAGGAAATCCCAGAACTTATATTTTAGCTTTCTCCCCATCTCCAACACCAAAGTCTCCTTCTACCTCCTGGTCTGTCAGTCCCTTCCTGCTTTCTCTCAGTGCCCCTTCCCAAGTCTGAAGCTCATCTTCCCTCTGTGTTTACATCCTGCCCCTAAAAAGTACAGCACAAATCTCACTTCAGTCATCATTCTTTTTCTCTTTCCCTTTGCAAATTTCTGGAAAGTGTGAGTCGGCCTTTGCTGCCTGCACTGCTTTATCTCCTACTTGTGTCTGACTCAACAGGGCAAAGAACTGTCCTTGTGGTCTCTGGTGACCTTCTCATCACTCAATCCCAGGGCCTTTTTTTAGTCCTCATCCAATTTAACCTCTTGGCAACATGTGACATGCTGATCAGCTGCTCCCTCTTCTAACTCTCCTCTTGGCTACTGTGACCCATCTGTTTACTCTGTCTACTTCTCCAATTCCTCCCTCCGAGTCTCTCTTGCCAGTTCCTCTTCCCAGGCCTGCATCTCACCTATTTGCACATATCTGTACACATGTGTAGGTAGAAAGAGGCCTGTCTCCTTCTATGGAGAATTTAAATAGTAGCAGACACATACACTTCACCAGGATGATAGAATCAGGAGTGGAATGCAAGTGGTAGAGAATTAAGGGTAAATTGCAAAACCGATAATAAATGAAGAATGCAAAACTTTATTCTAAAAGGCATTGTAAAATCATTAGGCCTTCTAATAAATCTTGTCATGTGACTCTCCCACTCAAAAGTCCTCAATGACACATCATTGCCCAACCCCATTTAAACTCTCACAGTCTAATCCTCCTTTGATTTTTTTCCAGATCATTTCCTGCTTCTGGGCCTTGGTATAAGCTCTCTGTTTAAAATATATTCCTGTCCTCTCTCCTTTTCTTATTTCCAACATTACTTCTTTTGTGAAGACTTCCTCAGCTCCTCTTTTGTATTTTTGGTAGTGAACAACTAAACTTCTGTAAGCCCCAGTTTCTGCATCTGGACAATGGAAATAATAATAGAATCCATTTCATCGTGAGGATTGAGACATATAGCACAAAATGTTTAACACAGTGCCCTGCATATCTTAAGCATCTACGAGATGTAGACTAATTTACATTTTTATAATTGGGGAGGACAATAGCCAAGAAAACTAAGATTTTTCCCAAGTTAATTAGGACCCCAGTGAAGTTTAGAATGAGCCTAACCCCTCCGACTGAGACCACAGGCTATTCTGTCACTGTCCCTGTCAAATGTCACTCTTCATTCACTGCTCCCCTCAGGAAAATCCTTTCTACCCCGAAGGTCAGTACCCTCAAGTTTTAGCACTACCAGCTTGTGTAACTTTCTCTGCATGCATGTGAGTACGGGTGCTGAACTTGACTGTCTTCAGCACTAATCCTGTTGCCTCTGTCTTGCTGAGGTCATTATCTCTGTAATTCACTGCTACAACAGTCTGGTCTCAGTGTGCACCAGGATTGCCAAATGAATTCAGAAGTCAGGGAGAAGGCGTCCGAGCTCCAGTAGCCAACCAGGTACAGGGCCACCAGCCCCAGCCAAGGCGTTTGCTGGCCCTGGATGCAGGAAACCCTGGTGACCTGAAGTCTGGTTCATGGGGGTCGATGAACTGCTGCAGCTATCAGGGATGGGTTATCAAGGACCACCCCTTCAGCAGCCCTCTCTATCTGCCAGTGCTTGGCCATGCACACACATGTGTGTCTCTGTGCATGGAACTCTCCTTTGTTGGATTCAGGGACTCTGTATCATTTTTTCAAGGTGTCACTTGAAAAAATCCTTGGACTGGACTTAGGTCCAATATCATAGTTGTTCAGCAACATGTCTTTAACTGGGATCTGGGGAAATCTCATAATAACTATTCAATACTAAGGCATAGCTAGTATTATCAAGAGCAAGAAAAAAGGAGGCTCAAGAAGGCCAAATACCCAGCTGGGGTTATGGCTCAGTGGTAGAGTGCTGCCTAGCATGTGTGAGGCAATGGGTTTGATTCTCAGTACCACAAATAAATAAATGAATTTTTAAAAAGTCTATCAAGGGGCTGGGGATATAGCTCAGTTGGTAGAGTGCTTGCCTCACAAGCACAAGGCCCAGGGTTCAATCCCCAGCACCGCAAAAAACAAAAAACAAACAAACAAACAAAAAACCCCAAAAAAACAAAAAACAAAAAAAAGTCTATCAAGATCTAAAAAATTAAAAAAAGAAGGCCTAATACCTCCCACAATGTCTCATTACTTATAAGTGATGTTTATCAGAGGGCCCAGTTCTTTTCTGCCTTGTGCCCCTTTTGGAAAAGCACTTGAAAATCCCTGGGAAACCATTTAAGGCAATGTAAGCTACCTTCCTGAGGCTCTGGTGCCACCCTGCACAAGCAGAAACGCCCCCGCCAGAACATGCGTGAGAAGATACATCTGTGACTGTACTTTCAAGCAGGAATTGCATGTTAAAGTTGGGAGAGTGGGCTTAGTGAGCAAGTGGGTGGCATTGTGTTGGGTTCCAACTCTAGGATCCCGAGCAAATTTCTCTGTTTCTCCATCTGAAATGACATGTTGGGAGACATGACTTTGAAGTTCCTCTCCCTTTTAAGGCATTTTCATGTGTTCCTCAAATCTCTCCCCTGAGTATTAAGAAATTATAGTGAGCACACAGCACCTTATTTTATATATGCCTGCCATTTACTTAACACTTTCCATCACATCCTCACAACAAGGAGTTCATTTCATTTTATCTTATATAGCACAGTATTTTTAAATACTCCATGGTAATTGTGTAATTTTTATGGTACCTCTTCACTCTGAAATGCTCTATGCAGAATACCCATGCCCTACATGGCTAAATTTTACCACCTACAGAATTCAAGGAGCAGAATGAACAGGGTGGTGTCCAGTGTGGGGATAGACAAGGCCAGGCCTGGAGAAGCAGGTATGGTCAGCAGGCACCAAAGGCTCCTGGGGGTGGCAGTCAGAGAGGGCAACTCAGAGCAGTGGCATAAACTGCTACTTGCCGTTGGGTCTGGTCTGGCCCAGCATTTTACAGAAATTCAAAAAAGTTTCTAAGATTGAATATTTCAGAATATTTTATACTAAAAAGTTAGTATTGGGGGGCTTCCATTGAAAAATGGACTGATTCTGACGAAAAACAGGAAGATGGGGCTGCTTTGGATCTGTATTCCCACTTGGTCACCTTTGACCAGCTGATCTTCCCTTGGGAGAGACACTGCCCAGTCTAGACAGAATCACCTGCTTCCCTCATCCTAGTCACCTGCATTTGTAGACACCTTCTCTGAGTACCCAGCTGATTATGTCCATTTATGTGGGAGTGAAATCATGCTCAATAAACTTATCAGCAATTAAATTTCCCAGTAAGTATGGCATGATGTCACACGCCTGTGATCCCAGAACTCAGGAGGCTAAGGCAGGAGGATCACAAGCTTGAAGTCAGCCTCAGCCACTCAGTAAGTCCTTTTCTCAAAATAAAAAATAAAAAGAACTTGGGTTACAGCTCAGTGGTAAAATGTGTGCCTGGGTTCGATCCCCAGTACCAAAAGGAAAAACACCCAAATTCCCAAGTGGGATGCTGCAAACTAATTCATTGTATTTGTATCACCAACAGACAATCCGTGAGATTTTACAAATTGGTAGACCTGGTTCCAAAAGAGCAGACCCTCTAGGCCTGGAGCCCTTATCCATGCTAGGCTGTTTAAGTGTTTAAACTGTCACAACCAGCTCATGCATGAAGTAGCTACTAATATCCCCATTTCATGCATGGTGAAACTTAGAAAGGTGAGACAACTTGCTCTGTGTGTCACACACACAGGCAGGAAATGGCAGGACTGGGATGGAACCCCAGCAGTCAGGTTCCATTCTCCCTGCCATGCCACCAGGTCATGTGACTTCTCAGCGACTGTCCTCTTGTTTGTGATGGACTGCCTGAGATGAAATCAATCAGGACTCCAAAAGTATGTGTGTGTCAAGGGGAAGGGGAGGTGAAGAGTGGAGGCAGGTGGAGCGGAGGGACGTGCCTAAGGGTAGGGGGTGTAATCCCTGCCTCACAGGGAGCAAGTGAGAGAATGCACGTGAAAGTGCGTGGCAAATTGCAACGTGCTCTATAAATGTTAGTTGTTACTGGTAATTATTGTAACCTGCAGGTCAGGATTCTAGCTGAAGGCTGTGGCTGAGCCTACCCAGCTTATCAGCCTCTCTCCAGCTATGGCTCTGGGGCTGCAAGGCTGGGAGGGGGTGTTTTTAGCACTGATTCTTGAAATTCCAACTCGGTGTGAACAAGAATCAATTATAGGCTACACTGCAGGGTGGCAACTGAGGTGTGGGGGCTGGTTTTAGACTTACACAAAGACTAGTTTCTTCTAATGCCACTTCCTCTGTCAGAGCTAAGCCCACCCACAGTCACTGTTGCTCATTGGGAGGTCTAGGCTTGCCCACTTCCAAAGAGTACAGGTGGGTGTACACACCCTCTCCCTGAGTAGTTCCCAGGACATCCATGGATGAACTGGTGGACACTGAAATCTAGCACATTCTCTGTTCGCATGTTTGCTCTGCAGTGGGCTGTACCTATGGGAGGAAGTGGAGCCTTTATTTTCCTATGAAGGTACCATCTATGTCTTTGTGGTATGTCTACAATATTGGTCTGCCCAGTGGGAGCACCATTTTTAGTTCATACAAAGGCTCCATGTGACCTAATGAAAGTGTTGATTGTGTAACCTAAAGAGGCAGAGGACAGATTCCTTGATGCCCAAGAACTGAGCTCCTTCCCCTGGCTCCCAGTTCTTCTGAGCCAGACTGATGGATCTTTTCCCACGCAGGCATCCAGTTTGTATTCATGACTTTTGCCATTCATTCCCCTTCCCCTCAACTGATCCTAGACAAGCTAACCAGAATCACATTCTAAAATCTAAGTCCTGAACCCCACTGTTCCCCTTTAACTTCTATTCCCAGGTTCCTTTTCTGGCAACCTCATAGGACCCTACCTCCAGCCATAAACTGGAGAATTCTCCTAAATCCTGGAACAAAGTTGTAGATTGCCCATAGTAGATAACCTGCTTGACCAGACTTCCAGGTCTCTGTTGAACCTGCCTCCAATGCCCTCTAGCCACCAGTGTGTCCAGCCCAGCTTTGGCCCCTGCTGTTCACTGTTTGCTTCACCAAAGCTGGAGATTGCCTGTGGCTGGTATCCAGCCTTTGGCTGAGTGTCTGGGATCAGGTTGGGTCAGTGGGTCACTTCCCCTGTTCCCCTTCCCACCCCAAAGGTGAATTTGGGCTGCTTTTGCCCCTGTGTTGTGACTGGACTTTCTTGTGAGTAAACAAATTGTCATGCTCAGACAAGCCCAAAGTGATGACACAAAGGCTCATGGTTCTTTACCTGTGCCTGTCCTCAGTACCTTCAAGGATACACATACACTATGTCAAGACAAAGGAGGTGCTCAATAGATAGTTACTGCATCTTTTGATTGTCACTAATACAGCCATCCATTTTTAACTAAAAGGCAATTCAGAATTTCCACAGGTGAGCAAGCATGGTCGTGAGTTGGTGGGAGCTTAAACAGCCCTCCTCCTGCGGAGGCATATCCTCTTGATATCACACAGGAGAGTTTCCTTCTTGACTTCAGCTGGAGTGGGACAATTCTCCACAGGAGCAGGGATGGGCTCATCTATGTCTAATTTCCTGCTTTCCATACCTTCTCTTCATTCCTGTCAGATTGGCTCTCTGTCTTTGCTCAGCCACTGGTTTTGGGGGATGGAGGTGATTATATCCTTCACTTGCCAAAATCTTGGGTTAGCTGAGGCCCCCATCCCAAGACTGAGCTGGGTTAGAGACTCAGCATCCCTTATTCCTTTCCCCTCAGGCCCAAGCTGGAGTGACTCCCAAGACCAGCCTCCTCAAGAGGGAGCCCCATTCTTCCCTGACAGCTCAGGGGAGCCCCTTGAGATTTACTGACGTCACCATCTGGCCTAGGAGTGCCAGGTGACAGTCCAGGTCAAGCCTGGGGCAGTGGGGGGGTGTTGGCTCTAACACTTCTGAGGCCCTCCTCTTACCCACAGGAGCAGACAGGATCTAGCCTCATTATTCCTGTAAATACACTGGTCCAGGAAATGACGGGGCACCTCAGAGGGCCCAGAGAGCTTGCTGCCTGGATCCCCTCCCCTCCCAGTTTTCAGAGGAGCCATTCTGGGCTTCTCAAGGCAGCTGCACTCCCTCCAGTGACCTCAGCAGTCCAGGCTTGTGCAAGTCTCCTGGGCTCCTGCCCATGCCCACACCCTTCCAGGCTGGCGGGGCCCTGACTCATTCACACGTGATTAGGCAACCAGCATTTGGAGACTGACTTCTGGAAGAGGATCTGGGAGGCAGGCTCAAAGCTCATCAGGAACAGCATCCATTGCATTGGTGCTAGTCTTGGCAAGGCAGCGTCCATATGAAGTCAGAGGGGTTGCACCTGCTGACTTTTCCCTCTTGGTCCCTTCCCCTCCCCCTCCTATCACCTGGAATCCACAGTATGTGCCAGACCACATACTGCTGCCTCTTATTCCTTTACCCAGGTGTCTCCACCAAAACACTATGCTGAAGACCATTAGTCCTTTCCTCTCTCCTTGGTTCCTGCATTACACCCCATTCCTCTGCATGTCCCCTCTTTTCCCCAAGAAACCCTTTGGGGCCCCACATCTTCTACTTCCTCCACCCCTCTCCGGATACCCCTACCCTTAAGTATGCCCTGCCTCTCTGCTGTGGCCACTCTTCATGCCCCACATCCCTACACGCACTCATCTTTATTTGGAGTCTTGATTTACTTCTCAGGTAGCTGTGAGGTTGGAAGGGCACCGATAAACTAGGTCACCCTCCTTGGAGAATAAAATCATTGTTATCTATTGTTCTCATTCCCAGGAGTATCTGCAGCCCTAACCTCACAAGAAGGATAGAGGTCTTCAGTGGCAGGATTCCAGACATAGGAAGTATTTCAAATAGGTCAGCACGAGAAAATTTGCAGTTAGAGGAATCTTCCTGATTCCTATCAAATCCTACTTTTCAGGGAGGGAATTACCCAGATTGTCTAAGAGTGATCCTTCCCTTGGTCCCAATCTCTCCAGGTTTCAAAAACCCCAAGTCTTGGTAATACATGTTTTAAAACTGGGTCCTATTACTGTTTTAGCCTACATGTTTTGGGGGGCTGGTAAGATTTTCAGTGTTTTTCCATTTACTGAAATCAGTGTGTCTTGGACTCTGCTTTTCCACACAGATAAAATCAGTATGATTGTAAAAGATTGTAGGTGAGAAAGAAAAGAATGAGACTTTTTGGTAACCATGGCATCTTCACTCAAAATTGATCAAGAAAGGGCTAGAAAACCACCTTGTATGAATGTATATATAAATATCCCAAAGGATTTGGATAAATTCTTATAAATGCATTTGATTACTACTCTGTAGTGAGCTATGATTGAAACATGGCTATAGATAGAAAAACTAGGAATGGGTTCATTGATATATGCTAATGATCTGAACACATATACCTAACCACATTGTAGTGGAAAACTAAAGGATTACTATAAATTTTAAAACTTCTATTTTGTTTGGGAAAAAAAATTGGGATTTTGCCAAAGGATGACTTATACTGTAAGATTCCTGAATGTGATGTGAATGTGGAACCACAGCTGGGCTGCCTGAAGGCAGTAGGAGGCCCAGCACCTGCATGCAACAGGCCCTTGAATCTCTGCCAGGATTTCAGCTCAGCCTGTGCAGCAGGCTGTCAGTTTGGATTTTTGTCAACATTGTGATCTGATGCTCAGAAAGCCACTAAATACCATGAAAGGCACACAGGAGCCTGAAAATGCCTCATCTTAAACTGTTGGGATTGCAAGTGTCTAATTTCAGTGCCTGGTATGTTTTCTGAGCCATTTTTGATGTTTGGGTTAGGAGGTTAGTGGTAGTTAACATGGTGGGTATGTAGGAAACACATTTTTTCTATACATTCTCAATACTTGTGAAACCAGAAGTATGTTTTCCCTACATCAACCAATTCTCCAACTCTCAGAGGTATCAATTGACATCCTATGATTTATCTGAATTCTGACACCACCCACAGTTAATGAAGACCCCATATGTTAAGGGTCCAGTCTCATAAGAGAGTCCTTTACATCAGATACCAATTGAAAGACATATGTCCCCAGGTTATGCACACTTTTCACCTGACTACAAACCAAGTGTTCCTATAACTTCCTCCTCAGGCCTGCTAATTTGGTATGACAGCTCACAGAAATTGGGGAACACCTTACATTTATTGGTTTATTACAAAGGATATGATAAAAATGATCAACCAGATAAAGAGGTACACAGGGTGAGATCTAAAAGGGTTCTGAGTGTAGGAGTTTCTGTTCCCATGTACCAACCTCCATGGTGACACATGGATGTGTTCCAAGCTCACCAAACTTTGTACTTTAAGGACTTTTATAGAGACCTCAGTATAATTGATTATTCGCTTAATCTCCAATCCTTCTCCTCTTCCCAGAATGTTGCAAGCGTCTTATCATGGCTTGATCTTTCTGAGAACAAGCCCCTATCCTGAAGCTGCCCTCGGAGCCCATGAAGAACCACCTCATTAGAACTAAAGATGTATCTATCACCCAGGAAATTCCAAGAGATGTAGTATAGGGTTTCCATTCTAGGTTGCTCATGGTCTAACGTAGCTGCTGCAAATCCGGCCATAACATGTATGTTCCATGTAGGAAGCAGAAGGAAGAACAATAAGAGGTGCCATCTCCAATTGTTCAAGGATTTTTTTTTTTCTGTAAACTATCCCCTTACCCTATCCTCATTGGCATCTATTCACACTTCTTTACCTAAAAAATAATGTCACACAGTCACACAGTTTTAAAAACTTTGGGGTTATGTTACTCAGGAAGAGGAGGAGAGTATTACTGGCTGGGTAGGCAACTAGTATAGTTCTTGCCTAATTTTTTTCTGTTACAAGATTGTGTCAGGTAGTTTAGATTGGATAATTTTTTGGGCGGGGTGAGGATTTGGAAGATACTAGGTTGAAAAGTATCTTTGTATATACAAAGGTCACTGATGAAAGTAATCAGGTTTAGAAATTAATGTTGTTCTTCAATACCTTTCAGAATGCCTTTGATCACAGATCTGTTCTAATCTGGTAGGTTTTAAAATGTCTGAGGGACTTCTGGTTTAAAATGCATCTGCTTTACAGCCTGTAATATAGCATCTCTCCACTTCTGATAAAGTGTCTAGGAAGCCATGGTATGGAGGGTTGGGGAGAAGCTTATAACCAGCTTGAGAACTAAACTCAATGGAGAATGTAAACCTTCGTTCAGAGGCAATTTTTTTTTTTTTTTTTTTTGGTACTGGGGATTGAAACAGGGGTGCTTAACCACTGAACCACATCCCCAGCCCTTTTTTATATTTTATTTAGAGACAGGGTCTTGCTAAGTTACTTAGGGCCTTGCTAAATTGCTGAGGCTGGCTTTGACCTTGCGATACTCCTGCCTGAGCCTCCTGAGAGGCTGGGATTACAGGCATGCCTCTCTGCACCTGGCTCAGAGACATCTTTAACAGACAAATGAAGGTTAAGACAAACCTTTCGCTCACTTGGCTTATGAAACAGAACATACTGGAAAAACACAAGACCCTTCAGACTTCCCCACTGGGTACCTTTGGACTCAAAGACCCAGCAGTGCTACTATGGGGTTCCATGAAGTAATGAAGATGGATTCTCCTCTTCCTTCTTTGTTGTCTCTTTGATCTGTATAAAGATAGCAGTGATTTCCCAGAAGTTAACAAGGCAGTAAGTAGTTAAGTAGTGGGGTAGGGTGGAGTGTGTGTGTGTGTGTGTGTGTGTGTGTGTGTGTGTGTTTGGAGATGCTAACATGAGGGGTTGGCAGTAGTACCTACATCCTGGGTCATATAATCCCTACAAATAAAGAGCTGCCAAAGTGGGTATGGAGAGAAAGAACTCTGTTGGAACCATTCAGAACTGTAGCTTTTCAAGAACCACATTGGTTCCAAGTATCAAGTACAGAGTTTACATGGATGAGAATCGACCAGATGTCAGAACTGGGTTGGTTATCACACACTCCAACCTGCCCTTGAACTGTGGTGCTGAGAGTGGAGTCTGACCTTCACACAAATAGAAACAGAACTAGGAGGAATCCATACACATTATCTGTTGTCAAATTCGGAGTTAGATAGCATTTGCCTTTTAAAAAATGACTTAAATTTGACTGAGAAGCAGCATAGCACAAGTACTGTGGAGCCAGGCTGTCTAGGTTCAAATCCTGACTCCACCACTTACAGCTCTGTGACCTTGGGCAAGTTACTAACCTCGATGTCTCAGCATTCACACTTGTAATATAAAATTAATAAAGCTTCTTACTTCATAGAGTTGTGAGGATTACATGAGTCAATACAGAAGTGCTTGGGACAGTCCATAGTAAGCACGCAATAAATGTAAGCTATATTATGATAAGGGTTATGATTAAAGAGAAAAGCAGTTTAATATGGAAACAAATAAATTATAGAAACAAGGGAAAGGAAATTGACTGAAAGTTGAGGCTAAATATATCCTCAACAACAATGTAATGTAGACTCCAAAAGAAAATTTCAGCTGCTTGGTATCCTCATTAGAAAAAAAGATATAGCCTTAATAAAAACAAAACAGAAACCCATGAAGAGATAAAACAGTGAGATAGCAAAATTTAAAAATACCCATAAAGAACAGAACTGATAACATAGAAGATAAAAGCAGGTATACGTGAAGGACAAACTTGAATATTTCTTCCAGGATGCAGAGAAAAAGGGAAAAATTATGTGAGAGAATATTACAGAGAACAGGAAATTTAGACATGACTTATACGTAGTTGTAAGTAATTCTAATAATTTAAAAAAAAAACAGAATAAATGGGGCAGAAGCAATAATTATGGAATAAAATAACATTTTCAGACTGACAGAAAGAGCTTTATATGTGGATTAAAAATGGTTTGCTTCTTCTATGCCACATCAATAAAAAAGACTCACATTTAAGTACACAGTATATAAAGCATCTAGACTGGAAGGCAAGCTTCAAAATTAGTCTGGCTATATACATCTTCTGTGTAATACTAAATGCTAAGAAGAGACAAAAATATGATTATCTGTCAATGATATTATTATCTATCTGGAAAATGTAATGTTGTGGGGCGCAACTTAATAAGAGACCATTCACCACTGAGAAGTCCAAATTTGAGAGTCTTTATTAAGCTGGCCGGCTGACTATCTCATACAATGCCCCCAAAATGGCTATTGGGAGAACAGCCCCGACCATAGGGTTGCAGGGGTTCTTACACCAAAAATCACATCAATCGTAAGTGTCTGTTGCTATGATTTGAAATTACAAATTTACATTATGAAATCATCAGCAGAGGGGGAAGTGGGTCAAAACAACCCTTACCTAGGTACAAACTAAAGAATGGCTACTAATGGCTACTAACATAGGAATCAAAAGAGAACAATTTTTCATCACATAAGAATTGCCATTTTGCATTGTTAAACATGTCATGCTAAGTGACTGATGATGGGTACAGAGGCGGGGTGTGGCCGGGGAGAAGCTAAGCAACTGTTGATGGGGACAGAGGTGGGGCGTTCCCATGGGAGAAGCATTTCCTACATAACATGGAGTCTGTTTAGTCATTTCCCATATAGCCTGGCCCGTAACGTTTCCATGGAGCTAAATCTGTCAGCCTGTCACAGTAACAGAAGCAGCAATAAAAAAATTTTCAGAATTAAGTTCAGAATCATGACTAATTTAAAACTCAGATACCAAAGCAATAATTTTCATATTTCCCAGCAATGATTGTTTAGTGGGGTGCCTGCCAATCTCGGAGAGTGAGGCTGGGTGACACCTTTGATAGTCTTATGGAGGGAGCTAGGCCACAAGGCCTGGAATTCAGGGTCCACCAAGAAGAAAGATTGATAAGCCCTCCTTTTTTTTTTCTTTTTATGGAGACCCCAAAGGTATGCCTGCACCCTAGGAGGAAGATTGACACAGAAGTAAATAGACCTTTAGAGGGATCACAACTCAGCTTTAATTATTCAGTCTTTGAAACTGGAGTAAAGTGATCCCAGATTACTAGTACTTCTAGGCTTATGGCAGAAATAACATAAATTCATTCTAGAAAAAAGGTTTAATTGAGTAATTCCAGCAACTAGGGAGGCTGAGGCAGGAGGATTACAAGTTCAAGGTCAACCTCAGCAATTTGGTAAAGGTCTAAGCAACCTCTTGAGACCCTGTTTCAAAATTAAAAACTAAAAAGTACTGAGGATATAGCTCAGTGACAAAGTGCCCCTGGGTTCAATCTCCAGTGCCCAAAATAAAATGAAATAAAACAAAGCAAAATGGCTGGGTTCAATTCTCAGTACTGAAAGAATGATACAATTGAAAGTTGAATTTTCCAGGATTATTAACTATGTATACACCTAATATTGTCAAATATTGAACTGAATAAAAATAAAAATACTATAAACTCAAAGTTGTGGGAGGCAGATAAAACTATTTAGAAGGACACATTATATAAAAATAAATGTATAAAACATATATTCATAATATTGATACAGTACATTAAATAATAGATAATATATAAATAATGTAATAAATACACAAAATGTATGTATATATAAAGAAGATTATTCTTAGTAGTATCAAGATTAAGTACAAAACTATAGTAATTGGGACTTTATCCTATTTGCTCAAAGATGGACACATTTTCAATGGTTTAGAATAGTAAAACAGACATATGGATACTTTTTCATGTCAAAGGTGGCATTACAGAGCGGAATGTGGTGGAATATTAAAATACCCATTTAGAAAAAGATGGAACTTTTTTTACATAAGTATTAGCTTTCTATCACTGTGATGACAATAAACTTTAAAAAAAGGAAAGTTTATTTTGGCCCATGATCTCAGAGATTTCAAAAGTTTTAATGCATGATTTCTTGGTTCCCTTGCTTTAGGCCCGTGGTGTCCACAGTTCATCATGGTGGGAGCATGTGGAAGAAGGGGAAGCTCATCTCATGCCTGTCAGAGAGCAGAGAGAAATGGCAGGGACCAGAGTCTCAATATCCCCTTAAAGGGCATGCCCTCAAGACCTAACTGCCTTCCACTAGGCCCCACTCCCTACATCTCCGTCACCTCTCAACAGTACCAAGCTCGGGACCAACCTTTAATACATGGACCCTTGGAGGCATTTTATTTTTTATTTTTTTTATTTTTTATTTTTTTTTGGAACCAGGGATTGAACTCAGGGACACTCGGCCACTGAGCCACATCCCCAGCCCTATTTTGTATTTTATTTAGAGACAGGGTCTCACTGAGTTGCTTAGGGCCTCGCTAAGTTGCTGAGGTTGGCTTTGAACTCACGATCCTCCTGACTCAGCCTCCCAAGTCGCTTGGATTACAGGCGTGTGCCACCATTGGAGGCATTTTAGACAGACTATGGCAGTGACAAATCTGTGAGGCCACTGCCCAGTTTACACACTGAAACATGATCTGTTCTATTGAAAACCTATGCATGTTCCTCCCTTCCTCTTGACTTTCTTACACCAAGAGAGAAACTCTATACCACTTTAATGTTTATTATTTCTTTACTTTCTCTTCCTCTTAAAGTCAGAGTGATAATTATTTAGTTAAAGATCAAATCTGATAATTATGAATTTTGTCTCATGTGTTACAAGAGTGAAAGAAAAAATATGGCTGGGTGTGGTGGCACACAACTGTAATTCCTGCTGCTCAGGAGTCTGAGGCAGGAAGATTGCAAGTTTGAATCCAGCCTTAAACTTAATGAGACCCTGTCTCAAAATAAAAAAATTAAAAGGGCTTAGAGTGTAGCTCAATGGTAGAACACCACTGAGTTCCATCCCCAGAATTCTTAATAAGGAGAAGAAAAACAAAACAAGTAACCATATTATATTCCAAGTGATTTTTAAAAATTTAAAACTGTTTTTATACGTTTGAAATTCATGTACTGACGAAGACAGTGGCTTGCTTTTATGTAACTAGCACCCGATTTATATATATATACATATATGTATGTATATATATATAAAATACATATAATATATACATATACATGTATATATAGATAAATTGTTGTTGTCAGATTTTTCACCACTATAAGTAAAAGACCTGACAAAAATAATTTTAGAGGAGGAAAAGTTTATTTGGCTCATGGTTTTAGAGTGGGTCCATAGATGACTGATTCCATTGCTTTGGCCCTGAGGTGAGGCAGAATATCATGGTGGAAAGGGGAGGAAGAGAGCAGCTCAGGACATGGCAATCTGGAATCAGAGTGCGCTCCACTCATCAGAGACAAAATATACACCCCAAAGGCACGCCCCCACTAACCTACCTCCTCCAGCTATACCCTACCTGCCTTCAGTTACTACCCAGTTAATCCGCTGATTAGGTTACAGTGCTCATCACCTAATTATTTCACCTCTGAACCTTCTTGCATTGTCTCACACATGAGCTTTCAGGGGATACCTCATATCTAAACCATACCATGCATATGTATGTTTGCATTTATTTATTTAGTGCTTCTGACAATTGAACCCAGGACCTGACATATTGCACTCTGCCACTGAGCTACAACCAAGTCCTTCCTAATTCTATTTTTAAAAAATAACATTTAATTAATTAATTAATTAATTGGTACTGAGGATTGAACCCAGTGCTTCACATGTACTAGGCCCTATACCACTGAGCTACAACCCCAGCTTCCCTAATTCTATTTTGAGACAGGGTCTCATTAATTTGCCCAGGCTAGCCTCAGACAGATCCTTTTACCTTGGTCTCCCAAGTTGCTGAGAATATAGGTGGGCACCACTGTACCCAGCTTACCAAAAATATATCTTACATAAATTAGTTAACATGGTTTAGGTTCAGGGTATGAAACAAAGAAACAGAAGTGAGTTTTTGGATATAAAAATTAAAACACTGTATAAGAAGACATTTTCAAAGAAGATTCTGACACATAGACAATGGAAGTTTTCTGAAAGAGCTCATTTTTTTGTACCCTGAAGAATTCTTCTCAACTCTTCCTCTATGAAGAATCACAAAAGGAACTGCCATATTGTTAGAAATATTGGAGTACCACAAGAAATCAGGCGTGTGCTCAAAAGTTACTCAGTAAGGCAGACTTTACTTCTGCAGAAGGATGTGCTACTAAAGTCTGGCCAGCAAGCACACTTTGGCAGGAAGTCCACCTGTTTTATCCCTAATGCAGCACTGCCCTTGCTTTGATAGGAGGAGCTCAGGCTTGCAATCTACATGATTGGCTAATTTTAAAATTGGGGCAGGCTGGTTGTGGTGGTGCACACCTGCAATCCCAACCGCTTGGGAGGCTGAGGCAGGAGGATCTTGAGTTCAAAGCCAGCTTCAGCAACAAGGAGGCACTAAGCAACTCAATGAGACCCTGGATCTGGGGATGTGCCCCTGGGTTGAATGCCCCTGACTTCAATCTCCAGCATACCCAAAATAAAATTTAAAATAAATAAATTAATAAAATTGGGGTGGGCAAAGGGCTATAGTTAAAATGACTGTGACTGGATACAGGTTGGGAAGCTTGAAATGGTTACAATTGAATCTTACACCTTAATTTTACATTTAAGTCTAAATAGTATATTCTGAAAATGGACCATCAGACTTTCTATTTCTTACAATGTGATGAGGCACAAATCTCAGGAATTCAATTGTAAGAGTGGTCCACTTTATGCATTGAATATAGCCCTTTCTGCTTTGCCACTGCAACTTATTCTTAAAATGGACATGTTTCTTTCTCTTCCTAGCTCTGCTCCTCCCTAATCTCAGGGGAAACAGGATTACCTTTCTTCCCCATTTTAGGCAGATTTATCTGTCCTGAGTACACACCCAACATAGGAAAGAATCCAGATTTTGGGTATGGTTATCAGGAGGTCTCAGAAATGACTATCTCCACCTCCGCCCGGGCGTGGTGGCGCACGCCTGTAATCCCAGCACTTGGAAGGTTGAAGCAGGAGGATCACGAATTCAAAGCCAGCCTCAACAAATTAGTGAGGACCTAAGCAACTCAGTGAGACCCTCTCTCTAAATAAAATACAAAATAGGGCTGGGGATGTGACTCAGTGGTTGAGTGCCCCTGAGTTCAATCCCCAGTACCAAAAAAAAAAAAAAAAAGAAAGGAAAAAAAAAAAAAGAAATGACTATCTCCCAAATTAACAAGTGAATTACAATTCCCGGCAAAGAACACTTGGAATGTAGCCCCTTTGGATCACCTCTTTAAAAGTCCCCTGTTCCCCCTGATGGGCAGAATCACAGCTTTCCTGTTTCTCCTTTGCTAGCAAAGCAATAAACTTTTTTTCCTTTTTCTCAAAATCTGCGTCCTCATTATTGGATTGGCATCAGGGACAAGGACCCAAGCTTTTGATGACAAGATCATAATGTCAGATCTAGAAAGTGAGAGTAAGAAGATACAAAGACCCCTTTGGGAGGAAATGCTGAAGAGTTAGTAACACTCGATAGTTACAATTGGATTGTTTTATTAATTGCAAGCTGACAGCTTCATGTTAAGGGCACACACAGATCTCTAGGAAGAGCCAATGAGCCTCTAACAAACCTTGTGACACACACCCTGGAAGGGATAAAGGAAGAGCAGGAGAAAGAATTGCAGGACAAGGGGAACTTTGCTACTGACTAAGGTCAAGGAAACAATCAGGCCACAGTGGTAGAATCAGGAAAAGATAAAAGCTTTGCTGTGTTAGTTCCTTTTCCCTCTTGGAATTTCTTAAGATTCTTTATTTTGAGATCTCATTAGCCCTTTGCCCTCTTATTTAGAGCAGTTGACTTAATGGAAGGCTCTCTGACCTTGGGTGAATTCTCTGAACTAGAACAGAGAAAAACATTACCACTTTAGCCAAGATTAAATTTGGCTCAGGCCAGGCGTGGTAGTGCACGCCTGTAATCTAAGGGACTGAGGAAGCAGAGGCCTGAGGATCACAAATTTGAAACCAGCCTCAGGAATTTAGCAAGGCCCTAAGCAACTTAGTAAGGCCCTGACTCAAACTAAAAAATAAAAATGGCTGGGGGACTGACTCAATGGTCGAATGACCCTGGGCTTAGTCCCTGGTACCAGAAAGAAAAAAAAAGTTTGGCTCAGGATCATATGTGGGCCTGAATTGAATTTAGTCTATACTTTGAGCTACAGGGTCCAAAATCTTGATTATGGCTCATACATAACCTGACTGAACTCACAAAGTTTAGGAGATCCATGACAGGATTTGGGCCCAAAGTCCTCTGGTGATGAATACTGTTATGTTCGCTTATTTTTTTCAGAATTTTATGGAAATGAACTGGGCATGTTAGTGCATGCCTGTAATCCCAGCAGCTCAGGAGCCTGAGGAAGGAGGATAGCAAATTCAAAGCCAGCCTCAGTAACTTAGTGAGGCCCTAAGCAATTCAAGGAAACCCTGTGTCTAAATAAAATATAAAAAAGGGCTGGGGATGTTGCTCAGTGTTTAAGCATCCCTGGGTTCAATTCCTGGTTAAAAACCCATGAGCGAGTCCAGATACTATAAAAAGACCTCCATTTGTCTGATGGTACTGGATATGAGGATATCTCGTGCTCTCATGGGAGACTGTCATTGAGAAATGACAAACATAATGTAAGTGAAAGAACAGAATCTGGAGGCACAGAGAAGCTGATGGCCACAGACTGCCAAGGAATCAGTGAGAGAAAAGAAGATCTGGTAAAGACACGGTATGTAGAAGAGACGGGGAATCCAAGTTGTTCCTGTAATTACCCTTCTCTGTCTCCTGAATTTCTGATTTCTCTTTCTATATGGTCATTCTACTATCTTATAAACATGTCAGTGTATCTCTTCTCTCAAAAACAAACAAAATCCTATTTAGTCATTCTTTATCTCATTGCTCTGTGTTTGGAGATTGAATGTCCTGCAAAATGCCCATGTCCAAGCTTGGCCCCCAGCCTGGGCATTATTTGGAGGTAGTGGAACCTTTATGGGGTGGGGCCTAGTGGAAAGAAGTTAGGTTGTTGGGGCCTGTCCTTGCAGGGAATATTGGAACCCTCACCCCTACCTGTCTCTATCTGCTTCCCACTGCCTTGAAGTGAGCAACTTTGCTCCATTGTACCCTCGTCACCATGTCCTGCTTCATCACAGGCTCAAAAGCAGTGGGGCCACCTGACCATGACTGAAACCACTGAAACTGTGAACCAAAATAAACCTTTCCTCTTTATAAGGTCATTATCTCACACATTTTGTCACAGTGACAGAAAGCTGACTAACAGTATGTTCTATTTCTTCAAAGCACTTATTTCCTGAAATGTTCTTGCATTTGTATATTACTCGCCTCCCTACTTGGAAATGTGCTCTATGAGGTCAAGATCTTGTCTTCTTCCTCACCACCACTTCTTTGTCCTAGAATAGTATTTGACACGTAGCTGGGGCTCAGTAAATATTTCATTGAATACAAGAAGTTGAGTGGTATGATGATAGGGGATATAATTACCCAGATAAAAATAGGTTTATTTTAATGGTAATTACAGGTTCCAAGGACAGGCACAATGGGCTGAACTGTGACCCTAGGAATAATAGGAAAAGCAATTCCATAATCCAGTTGGTTGTAGACCAGGGATGGTAAACACATGGAATACATGCTGCCACTTTTCCATTCTGCTTTCAAGGAAGACATCACTAATTTATCACAGCTTCCTCCTGCACAGTGATTACTGCCTTCCTGATTATTGACTCCATAACACAAATGGAAGGATGAGATTTTGCGGGGAAGACAGAAAGGTTTTGGAGACTCTAACAACAAGGTCCTTTCATAATGTTGCTTGACAATCAGCTCCAGAGTGTGAATATGGAAAGCAAGGAATCTTTGCATGGCTTTAGTTTTTTCTTTCTTAAACAAAACAAATGTCACTACAATTTAATCACCTTCCTGCACTGATCGAGGGGACCAATTGAAAAGCTCAGCATTTAGCCACAGGCAGATGCCAAAACCCATCCAAGAGAACCTTCCTGGTGATATCTGAAATCACAGAACAGGGGTGTGCCCTGCTGCCATGACCAGGGGCTTTAATTCACCTTCTCCGGGAGCTGCTGGCTCCAGGAATGAACCTGAAGAGGACGATGAGCAGGAAAGGAAGCATGAGCAAAGGTCAGACCAAGAAGTTTCAACTCCTACCCTTATGAATTTTTTTAATAGGGAAGGGGGCAAAGAGGGTGGGGGCAGCAGCTGGGATGTTGCCTTTTATTAAGTGTGGGCAGAACCAATATTTGACTTGTAAAACTGGGATTTCTTATAACTAGCCCCAAAGCAACAATCCAAGAGAGTCAACAAGAACTTACAAAGCCTACAATGGCCTGCATGGGAGTAATGCCAGGAAACAGTCCTGCTCATGGCTCTGCCTCCTCCATGACCGCACACCAAAACTAGGCTGTATATTATGCAACTGGCAGAAGAATTGCCTCTAGACTATGAGAGCTCTGCTCATGGCTAGTGGGGTACCCTGTTCAAGAGACAGTTGCCCAACATAGTAATCTGAAGTAATTTTGCCGACTTTTTGACGAGATAGTTAATACTGTCAAACAAGCAAACAAAACCAGAGAGACAGAAGCAAACTCTGGACATCCGCTGCTCCTGACCTTGTAATACAGTGATGGTCTGCCAAGAGAGGCTAGGCAAAGGACTTGTTTAGATCTTGATTGGATATCACTCTGTCCCTCCAGATGAGGGAGAATCATCTGAGGAAGGAACATCTGAGAGAATGGGTTTGCCTGTCTCCTCTGGAGGTGGCACTGGATTCACAAAGAAGATGAGGGTTAGAGTAGGGTGAAATTCAGAGGCACGTGGTTGTTCAAGTTTGTCTGTGTAGGAAATGAATCACTTTTTAGATTGCAATAGAATAGGAACAACACCTTTTAGGTGTGAGTCCTCATGACTTGATCATTTCTCCATTTTCCTCCGCTTCTCATTCTTCTTTGCCCTTCAGCAACTTGGGTGTCTTTATTCTTCAGGAATTCATCTCCTGTCTCAATATCTACCTATCGCATCATCTTTTTCCACACCACAACTGTTTAGGCCATATTGTCTATAATGATACCTCTTGTTAATATCCGGATTTCCAGATACTGTATAAAGCAATTTGTAGGCATTACTGTCTTTAGTCCTCCCAATGACATATGAAATACCTCAGTGAGCTAGCTATTATTTGCTTTATGTTAGGAGATTCAAAAGTCCTTTCTCAAGGTAAAAAAAAAAATTAAGTGATAGAGATTCAAAACCAGTAACTTCTTAAGTTTGTTCTCAGTCTCTATTCTTGTGTTTCCCAAAGTATGTCATTTAGAAGACTAGCATGATATTTAGAAGGGATTTCACAAGGGAATTTGAAAAATTTATACTTCAAAAAAACATGTACTTGGTTTTGCTATGATGAAAAAGATCTGCTCCAAATATGGCGAGTCATACCTTGTACTACCACTATTTCCCAATTGGGGCGCTGTTGGCCTGTTAATCAAAGTTTGTACAAGGCACAGTGTTTTAGTATCCCTGGTCCCTGCCAGCTAGATACCAGGCTGACCTCAGTCATTGTAAAGCAACTAAAAGTGCCCCTTATGTCTCAGTGTCCCCTGAGGATGTGGATGTTACTACCTCCAGCTGAAGATAACTGATCCTAGACTGCATTACCATGAAGTCAGGGGTTGTATTTTTCATCCTCATCACAGTAGTTCCAATATCTGGCTCATCATATATCTTTGTAGAAATCAGGAAGTCACCTAACTCATGAATGTGAGATGATTGATAGATTGACAGCATTTCACCATCATGTTAGATGTTATCTAGTCTGATCTCATTAAGCATCTTGCCCATATAATCTTAACATGCCTGTGATATTATTCAGTGTTCTTCATATATTAGATACATGAATCAAACTTTGATAATTTCTTGAAGCAATTAAGTCACACTACTTTAATCCAAACATGATGTTTAGCTCATGAGCTCCTATTGCTGACCTATCTGCAAACCCTAAATTACAATTGTGTTTCATTTTTAAATGTTTGGCCGGGCGTGGTGGCGCACTCCTGTAATCCAAGCAACTCGGGAGGCTGAGTCAGGAGGATTGCAAGTTCAAAGCCAGCCTCAGCAATTTAGCGAGGGCCTTAGCAACTCAGTGAGACCCTGTCTCTAAATAAAATACAAAATAGGGCTGGGGATGTGGCTCAGTGGCCAAGGGTCCCTGAGTTCAATCCCTGGTTCCCAAAAAAATAAATAAATAAATAAATAAATAAATGTTTGGACCCAGGCACATTATGCAATACTGCCTATTGACAGGGACCAATAAAAAGTCATCTATCCCTTCACCCTGCATTTTTTAAAATTTTCTTTCATGAGCAGCCTATGATGTCCATTGTCCTCTTATTCTTTTCATTCTTAATGGTGGTGCTTCCTCCACTTGTTCTCTCAGACTGTTCCCTTTGAAACGTTGGCCTCTTCCTTCAGGAAAATTTCATCTGATGAGAAAAATGGGTATGGACCACTGGTGGCTAATCATGTGCCCACATGTTTCCAGTAGTTCAATTCTGAGTGAAGAAGACACTGGGGTTCCTGTCAGTGAGTTCTTAGTGGAGTTTCCTCTTTCCATTTCTATGTCTATCTTCCAAGAATCAGTTCTTTGACTTTGTCATTCTCTTACTGTTTTTGGCAACTCTGATAGACATGGGAGTGGGCATTTATTGAAGATGAATGGTGGTGGTGAGAACAGTACAGGTTCCAGGGCTACCCAGTGGGGAGGAACAGGCCCTGACAGAGCTGACCCAGCCAGAGAGGTGGTAGCAAGACATAAGGTTCCAGGGAAACTAAGGTTGCAGCCCTAATGGGGGCAAGGTCCAGGCAAGTTGAGGGCCAAGAAAGAGCCTGATGGGAGATGAGGCAAGGAAGTGAGAAAGGAGCTGGGATTAGAGTCTGGGATACAGGTCCAAAGCCATTCTTAGGAGTTGTCCTAAAGTATAAGCCTTGTCTACACAATCAGTGTAGCCTTGGAAGGATTTCAGAAGTTGGGACTGAACTTGGGATTTGAAGAAAGGTAAGGATCTATAGGGTTGCAGAGGACTCTGACAAGCCACTTCCTGTGAGGTAAGATTACACATTACTTAGTGATTTACAGCTAAACTAACCATTTCTGAAATCACCTGTGGACTGACTGGCCCAGCTCTCAGGCCAACATATTGGCTCACAAGGGCAACTGAGGTAACTTCCTGCCGAAAAGTCACCTGGCACCTAATTTGCACTTTACAGGAGACACAATTGTTTTCACCAAATCCAAGTCAGCAAGCAAGATGACCCCAAGCCCAAGGTTCCTCTTAAAATTAGGAGTTGAAAACATATGTGCACATGATGTTTACAAACTTCAAGCAAATTATGCTTTGAATGAAGAGAAAATATCTATATACATTTGGAATTCCATGGCCCAGTGTTAAATGAGAGGAGGGTTTAATTACCTGGATCCAGTGAAGCTCTTGCCCATAGGAAGCCTGAGGTCAGGGATCACAAGCTCAAGTGTTTACCAGGAAAGTAATAAAACAAGAAAATGGTGACCACCAGGAAATGATAAAGACTGGCTGAGTGGAGACCATGTGTTCCATTTAAAGAGCTGCTATTCTTTCCTCTGTTTGCGTCTACGCAAGAATGAGTCCACTGTAGCCCATTTCTAGTTTTTTTTTTTTAAATTTTTTTTAGTTGCCAATTGATCTTTTATTTTATTTATTTATATGTGGTACAGAGGATTGAACCCCAGGGCCTCACACATGCCAGGCAAGTCCTCTACCACTGAGCCACAACTCCAGCCCCCATCCATTTCTAGTTTTTAAGATGTGAAGAGGAGGAAATTCCTTAGGTCACCTATGTAGGTTGAGTTTGAGCAAAGAAAAAAAAAAGCAAAATATAACTCGCAAATTGGGCAGGTTCTGAAAACTCGAGCCAAGAATGTGATAGATAGCATTTATAGGAAAATGGAGGGAAGAAATAGACAACAACCTAATTGTATACAGTCTAATCAATCAACTAGTTAAGCTGTCTACAACATGGCTAACTGTTTTTTATTATATATATATTTTTTCCACAAGTTCTAAGATGATTTTTTTTAATGGACACAATACCTTTATTTTTATTCATTTATTTTTTAATGTGGTGCCGAGGATCAAACCCCTGGCCTCCCACATGCTAGGCAAGTGCTCTACCACTGAGCCACAACCCCAGCCCCAACATTGCTAATTGTTTACAACTTGTAGATAATTCCAAAGCACAGTTACCATGTTTGAACTCTATTGGTTTGGTCTGTTGGGCCCAGTGCTCATCAAAATCCATGGCCTTGGGCTGGGGATACATCTTAGTTGGTAGAGTGCTTGCCTACCAACCACAATACCCTGGGTTCAATCCCAAGCATTGCAAAAAAAAAAAAAAAAAATCCATGGCCTCCTACAAAATGTTACTGAATTCCCCACCTTCAGTTAATGTTCATTGAGTGAGAGTTTTACATGTCTGTCACTCTGAGTTTCCGTCATCCTGGGTTTCCAGTCCTGGTACATCATCCATAGGTTTTAGGGTCCTCATGCTCATGCATTGAGTTGTTATTCTGGCTGAAAAGAGACCATTCAGTGTTGAGCAGATGACTGCAGTAGACATTTACGACTTTGTGAGAATGCAGGGGACCAGGGAGGCTGCTGTTATGACTATTAGGAGGACAGTGTGAAGACTTTGGAGCATGCTCCTTAGCCCAGAACCCATGAATCAGACCAAATAAAACTGAATGATGAGAGAATGAGCCAAATAAAGAAACTACATAATTATGAACAAGCTACTTGATTAAAATGGAAATTTTAACTTCATAAGTTCCCTATAGAAACTAAGTATTTACAATACCCAATGTATTTATCCACATGTATCAAAAAGCATTAGCAACTGCACAAACCATTTCCTATTAAGCTAGTAAGTTATCTCCATCCCTTTACCACGTTAAATTAAAACAGAGTGAGAACAAGTATTGATAAGAATCCCCAAGTCTAGTTATTGCATTATCAAGCTGGGGAAAAAAATGGGGTATGATGGGGAGCCTTGTTCTGATGTCTTGGGAAAAGTCATCCATATCTAAGATGTCATCTATTTCTGGGGAAGTTTTTTCCTGGTCAGCTTTACCTTAAAGTTTCCATCAGGTGCACAGTTCCAGGAATCTGTGGGAGCCTCCTTAAATTTAAGATACAGACCCAAGTTTGAGCCTTAGAAGCTGTAATGCCATGTGGATAATGAGAAGAACAATAACCCCTTCCAGTGGGGTTCAAGAGAAACCTCTGACTTCAATTCCATTACACTCAGTTCTCAGACTCAAGATCATGAAGGGTCTGACTGTCAGTTAATGGGTCACAAAGAAGTTCCTTCATCTGGTGAAAATATCCCTTGGCATCGTGCATTAAATTCTTGAAGTTTTTGGTCATATCAGAATTCAGGAGAACACACATAAGGTCTATTTTAAGGATATATACCTTCAATAATTCTTATCTATCTAAAACTAATGATAGTACCTTTGGCCAAGGCAAAACAACTGACTTTGTCCATTTCAGTTTCCGCATGTTATCCATTTTTTCAACCTTTCCAGAAGGGCTAAGATGATAGGAGTGACAGTAGTGCCACTGCATTTGTCACACCTTGTTTAGCTGTTTTATAAATTGCCCAATAAAATGGATCCCTCTGTTTCTGGAGATGTCTCCAGAGATGCCCCATAAGGAAAACTCACTTTCCAATAACCTTTTAACTATGGTTATGATTTTGTCATTCCTGCATGGCAAGCTTCTATCCATTAGGGAACTATTCAAGAATATATTCATATGCCATTGAAGGTAGCAATTGAATGAACTTCCTTTGTAAAATATTCAAATAGTCCATAAGGTTAAATGTTAAATATTCAAATGGTCTATCAGGAAGCAGAAATAAATCATCTGAAGTTCTGATTATCTTTACAGAATTGTGGGCTTGACAAACCAAACACTGGCCAGCCATAAACCATTTTAGCAGCTTTAGAACAATCACCATACCAATATTGTCCCATAATTAATATCATTTTTTTCCATTCCCATGAAAAGTTACAGTGCAGCCCTTTCAAAAATGGAAGCTTTAAAAAGCTGGGCACTGTGGCACACATCTGTAATCCTAGCACTTGGAAGGCTGAGGCAGGAGGATCGCAAGTTCAAAGCCAGCCTCAGCAACTTAGTGAGGCCCTAAGCAACTCAGTGAGGCCCTAAGCAACTCAGTGAGACCCTGTCTCTAAACAAAATACAAAATAGGGCTGGGGATGTGGCTCAGTGGTGGAGTGCCCTGGGTGGAGTGCCCAGTACCCCCCCCCCCCAAAAAAATGGAAGCTTTAGAGAACAAGGAAAATCCAGGTGGCCATCCAGGATTCCATGAGTCCAACCTTAACACTGAATTTACCTCCTTTTAAATACTAGCAGGTGCAGTGACTCAGGCTTATACTCCCAGCTACTAGGGATGCTAAGGCAAGAGGATTGTAAATTCGAGGCCAATCTTAGTAATTTAGGCCCCAAGCAACTCAGTGAGACACTATCTCAAAATAAAAGATAAAAAGGGCTGGGGATGTAGCTCAATGGTAAAGTACCCATGGGTTCAATCCCCAATGCCAAAACAAACAAACAAACAAAACAATCAAATACCAGTTTTGTTTCAACTTAGGTGTACAGCATTGGGCATTACACCAGGCCACCTTACACATGTAATATGAATCAAACTTAAGGAGCACATTTGAACTGTGTATCTCAATCTCAGCACTGATGACCTAGCATGAAAGTCTATCGGGGCATTCCCTGGTACTCAGTCAATTCCTTTTCTGCCCTATGTTGGATTAGTGATTTATGATTAGTGATTTATTCAATAATCACTAAGTCTCTCCATTTTAGAGTTGTAGAATTCTTACCTAGTCCAGTGATAAGGTCTCAATGAGATAAAAACAAACAAACAAACAAAGTCTCCTTGGAGTCTCCTTTCCAAAGTCTCCTTGGAGGTGAAACCCTAAAAGGCAATCAACATTTAGCCATCTGTGATGTGACAAGGGTCACAGTGGCCTCTACTAAAGATCCCATGAGAGTTCCTCCCAATGCTGATGCAATTGAGAAGAAAGTTCAATTGTTTCTGCTGCCTACAACATCTTAAGTAATAACTAGAATTATGACTGCGAGTATATCAGGACTTCAAAGTTTCATTTTCTCTTTTCTTCTTTCTTTTTTCAAGGTACTAGGGACTGAACCCAGGGCTTCATGCATGTTAGGCAAATGCTGTACCAGTGAGCTAAAGCCCATCCTCTCCATCATCAACTTTTTCCTTTAAATTTTGGAACAGGGTCTTGCTAAGTAACCCAGGCTGTCCTCAAACTTATAATCCTCCTGCTTTAGCCTCCCGAATAGCTGGGGGATTGCAAGTGTGTGCTCCCATGACTGACTTCTATTTTCTATTAAGAGCAAATGACTTCTCCAAGAAAATCTTATTTGAATATAGGGATCACAATTCTGATTTTTGCATAATTATACCTTTGATATTGGTGTTCAACTCTTAGAAAACCTTGTGAATAAATCCTTTTTAATTTTAGCCAGTTTGATCATATAAATTTCCTTTCACAAGATTCTTCAGACAAACTTTCTACAACCTTCTTAAATCCCTTCAAATATTTGTTCTGTTCATCTCCTCTCTCATTTTAGAACCAGTTATTTTACTTTAGGCCCCAAATTACTCTTTTCCTAAAAAATGGGGGGCATTTTTTATACCCTATAGCTTTGCCCACCAAAAATATGTTTTTTGAATGAGTTATTTCTAGTTTAAAAACTACCATATACTAAAATTATTTTATCTCGTAGTAACCTTAATTTCTAGTGGCAACCTAGGAAATAAGCAATTTTGAACCATTTTATACCAGCATGTTGCAGATCAGCATGACTTCTTGATCTTTAGAAACAAGTTTTCTCCTAACACACTTCTCATGTCTATTAACAAACCCAGATCCACCTCCCTTCCCTATACCACACAAGATGTTTCATATAACTAGCAGGATTCATTCATGATCAACCACTGAACTGTGAGACCAGTACTATATTTAGTATTAAATAAATGGCAACAAAAATAGCCGATGGGAGGTGTTCAATTGAACCATTCTTTTTGCAGATGCTGACACAGGTAATGGTGAAGGACAGTCCTCTTTTTCTTCCTAGCACTTAATTACTAATTTTGTGTATTTTCCTACTTATGCTGTGTGTACACATCTGTTTCTCCTCTGACATTCCCTGAAGAAAGAAGGGTACACCCACGTTGTTTCTTGCTCAATCTCTGGCCTGGCCTTAGTGGAATATGTTACACGTAGGAGAAGGTCAAATATCTGTTAAATGACACTCATTGATTATGGGTTGCCATCAACTTGTCATTTTGTTACCCAGCATTTTTCAGTTGGCCAAGACATTCCCTGTTCCCAGTGAAAGCAGCAAACAGCTGTTTCATCTTCAGAACAATTTCTAGTAGTTACACTAATCAATGAAGGTAGTTGTGCAATCTCCCACTAGTCAGAATCACACTTATCTTATGACAAGTTTTAGTGTATGTTTTTATGTATACATATACACACACATATATAAATACATATATTTATATATATATGCATTTATATACATGTAATTATTATATATATGTATATACATATATATATATACATATGTATAAATAAATCACATATATATAAATATAAATAAATATAAATATATATATAAATAAATAAATATAAATAAATATATATAAATAAATCATATATATATATATATATAAATAAATCAAACACTGGGGATTGACCACAGGGGCACTTAACCACTGAGCCACATTCCCATCCCTTTTTGTATTTTATTTAGAGACAGGATCTCACTATGTTGCTTAGGGCCTTGCTAAGTTGCTGAGGCTGGCTTTGCGCTTGTGATCCTATCCTCCTGTCTCATCCTCCAGAGCTGCTGGGATTATAAGTGTGTGCCCACTGTACCCAGCAAATTTCAGTATTTTAACTGACTTAAAAACAGCTCAGACATTTCATGAATATCTACCCCTTAATTCAATAGAGCACAACCGTAAGACTTTGAATTACCGAGAAAGATTTCCTGAACTGTTTACAAGCTCATTTACAAGTTTCTCTTCCATTTATATTACCTAATCCATTCATTCATAAGGATGCTTTGATTGCTTATTAAACAAAGTTAGACATAGAAGAAGTTCATGAAATACCACCCCAAAATATATTGTTCTAATATATTGTTAAAGGCACTTGAAAGACAGCAAAATGCAAAGCTTTCTAAGTTCCTCTCCATTTACTAAAGGTATTCTCCAAAGGAACTTAACTGTTATCAACTCACTGCAGATTAACTCTTATCACAGGAGAGGAGATTTCTACACCCAGGCAGATCTTGTTTCCCACCATTTTCTATTCTTCCAAGAGCCCATTTGTTTTTCTCAAAGACCATTCACTCTGAGTACAATTTCCTCCCCCTCTGACCATTTTATTCATGTCAGCAAGAGGACTTGTAACCCCTTTTCTTGATTGGCCTGATTATGGCCCTAAATTATTCTTAGCTAGGTTGGTTAGAGTAATCAGATTTGGGGCCTAAATACCATCATCTGCTGAGGAAGACAGGCATAAGTAGGTATCCCACTTAGGACAAAAAGGGCAAAGGCAAGGCTTGTTACACAGACCCAAGTCTTTGCTTTCTTCACTGAGCAAGCTTTCAGGATTTAACTGTCCTTGTCCTCTGCAGGACAAGGAGGAGATACCTTACAAATGAAGATTTCCTCCATAGAACATTGTAATTTCAAGTTATTTCTGTTCAGGTTCATTCAGTAAATCTTCCTTCACTCAAGTTAGGTCTCAAAATAACAAAAAGTGGCAGCTTCTCAGTCCAATCTATGTTCATTAAGTTACTGAAATCAGGACAGAGACCATCAACAAAGAGGGCAGACGAAACATCTTCTATGCCAGACTAAGATGTTCTGAGCTTAAGATTTTAGCTAAGGTGTAAAGGTACTCTAAAATGCAGAGCCTACTTATCCAAGGGCTCAACTTCTGCAAATAACACTCATCCCCTTATTTCATCTTTTAAGGGCTGTGTGCTAGTTTTAAAACATCCTATTGTTTCCAGAAGGTTTTTTTTTTTTAATATTTTTTATTGGGAAAGGGATCCACAAAGGCAAAAGTGCCTCAAGGCTCCTTAAAGTCATATGTATAATATATTACTATCAATATATATATTTTTTATTCATTTAATTTTGATCCATTGAACACAAATGGAGCACAGCTATTGTTTCTCTGGTTGTACACAAAGTAGAGTCACACCGTCTGTGCATTCATACATGTACACAGGGCAATGATGTCTGTCTCATTCTGTTATTATTCTTGCCCTCCCACCCCGACCCCACCCCTCACTTCCCTCTATGCTATCTATCCTTCCTCCATTCTTGCCTCCCTTCCACCCTCCAGAAGGTTTTTGATCCTTTTCTAATGTACCCTAGAAATAAACAAATGTACCTGAATTAAAGCTCTCTCATTGTAATTCCAAGTTATTTGTTAAAATAACATTTCTTTCTAAATATTTTTTTAGTTGTCAATGGATCTTTATTTATATGCAGTGCTGAGAATTGAACCCAGTGCCTCACACATGCTAGGCAAGCACGCTACCACTGAGCCACAACTCCAGCGCAAAATGCAACCATTTCTTTAAGATAGCACAGGTCCTGGGAATTCTTATCCATTAAGTTGGTTTCAGATGGAGGAGCTCCAGACCCAGATCTAGAACCCAGTCCAGCTTCTGTTTGACTCAGACAGCCCCTCTCTGAGTTGTCCTTTCAGCACAAAATGACCCTTGGCATCCCCACTGCAGGTTGTGTCCTCTCTTAAAAGATAAACTAGCCCTGGATGGAGTTGTAGAAAGTGGAGTTCTAGACTCCCTGGATCCAGATGAGCCCATGATTTCCCACCTGCTGAAGCCAGTTCAGTTTTTACTTTTAACTTTTTTTGTCCTACACAGACACTTGAGGTCTCTCTCTGCAGGACCCTGTCCTGCTTCTGCTGAACCTACTTCAGTTTCTGTCTGACCCAGAGAGAAACCTAAAACTTCCCTACAGGACCTGTTTCTGTTACAACTTCTAAACTTAGTCCAGCTCAAAGTTTTGCTTATACAAATGCAGATGGCTCACAACACGAATGTGTGGAGCTTCAAATCTGAGAACTTACCCACCATCCCAGATGCAGCTATAAGATAGTAAGCAAGATGGGCCCAGATGGTCCACACTTTGGCTTACCTACTACCTTGTGGGGGGCGGGGGGGTCCTCTGGATCCTGTTGACTGACTATGGGAAAACTGTGAAAGGGAAAATGGGAAAATTTCTTAGACCAATTATATCAAACAGATTATTTGAGCAGAGTACAAAACACAGCTTGTTCTGGGAACCCCAGCCAACAATATGATTGGAAAGCATTTATAGAAAACAGGTGAGGAAAAGAAAATATTAATTAATGAACTATAAACTAGTCAAGCAAACAGTCAATTGGTTACAGTTTGACTACTTAACTGTTTTTTTTTGTTTTTGTTTTGGAACCAGGGATTGAACTCAGGGACACTCGGCCACTGAGCCACATCCCCAGCCCTATTTTGTATTTTATTTAGAGACAGGGTCTCACTGAGTTGCTAAGGGCCTTGCTAAGTTGCTGAGGCTGGCTTTGAACTTGTGATCCTCCTGACTCAGCCTCCCAAGTCGCTTGGATTACAGGCGTGCGCCACCACGCCCAGCTACTTAACTGTTTGTAGCTTAATTAGTTAAATGGGCCTTCTACAACCAGCTGATCCTCAGTTACTGTGATGAAATGATAAATTGCTGAGGCTGGTGTTGAAGTTTTAATCCTCCTGCCTCAGCCTCCTAAACTGCTGGGATTACAGGTGAGCATCACTGAACTTGGCTAAACTCTACATTGGTTTGATCTGTTGGGCCCAGTCATGTGCCCAGTTTAAATCTATGGTCTCCTACAAAATATTATTTAATAAAGAAAAACCAGAAATGTTAATATTTTTTGGTACTGGAGATTGAACCCAGGGCTGAGCCACATCTCCAGCTCTTTTTTAATTTTTTATTTTGAGACAGAGTCTTGCCAGTTGCTTAGGGCTTTGAACTTGTGATCCTCCTGTCTCACCCTTCTGAGTCTCAGGGATAAAAGCCATGCATGCTTTCTTACCCTGTGCTCCATGATTTAGAATTATCCCCATTTCCAAAACCTACTCATCTTTTAAAATTTTCATTTATGTTCATTTTTTGGGACTGGGATTTGAACTCAGGGGTGCTCGACCACTAAGCTACAACCTCAACCCTTTTTATTTTGAGAAGGATCTTGCTAAGTTGCTTAGGGCCTCACTAAATTGCTGAGGCTGACCTCAAATTTGTGATCTGCCTGCCTCAGTCTCTCAAATCACCAGAATTTCCAGTGTGTATCACCAGGCTTGGCCCTATTCATCTTTTGAGCCTCAATCCTGCATTACCTTCCTCATGAGCCTTGGCCATTCCCTGGGGAGCCCCTCTGTCTCTTTGTACACCATCCCCACTAAAGAAGGCTCACTGACTTCTCCATCCATTTCTCTCAGAAGGATGTTGGCTCCTGGAAGGTGAGGCCCAGGACTTATTCATCTCAGTGTCCCCAGTGCAGGACTGGGCTGCTGGTTCTTAGCAGGGGCTGGATAAATCATTGATAAGCCATGAATAGATATGTTTAGTTGAAAGCAGAGAAAACCAGCCATGACATCAACTACTCTTGAGCTTGGAATGCTTTTGATGTCTCGCTGAGTGACTAGGTTCTGTTTCACTACCTCTCACAGCAGTTGATAGGAACTCAATGATGGTGTCATTCCACAATTTGCAGTAGGAACAGGTCTGTCCCACAAGTGTGTGGTCTGGACTTCGAAGCACATTTTGCGTCATGAAACAATGCTGCAAGGCCATGGTTTCAAACTAAGAAATAAAGACAATCATGAATTTCTTTAAAATAAATTATTCCTCGAACTCATTTCCTCCATGAGTACCCCTTTCTTCCACTCCCCCCACCCAGCAGATCCCAAGGGGACTCCTAGAGACTCTGATTTAAAACCACACCTATACATATGAGTTCAGAGCCCCAATACAAACTGGGAAGCCTAGGGGGGGACCCAAAAGAAAGGCAGTTGGAATAGGAACATCTCTAAATCCCATCCTGTGAGGGGCAGAAAATGAGCCAGATTAAGCGGGGAAGAGGCTTTAATCCCAGAGATTACAGAGGTTAGGGAGGCTGAGGCAGGAGGATCACAAGTTTGAGGTCAATCTCAGCAACTCAGCGAGGCCCTGAGCAACTTAGCAAGACCCTGCCTCAAAATAAAAATAAAAAGGACCGGAGATGTGGCTCAGTGGTAAAGCATCCCTGTGTTCAATCCCCAGTACTGGGGGGGAAAAAAAAAAAAAGAGGTGGGATGGGGATGGAAGGAATAATAAAATAATGAAATAAATTTCCATGCATTCCATGCTCACTTTAGGTGTTGTATTTTGTTTCTCATAACAACTCTATGAAATTGGTGCTATTTTAATCCTCATTCTACAGATGAGAAAATTGAGCCCAGAGGGTAAGTGATGTGCCCAGGGTCCCACAGCTCTAAGTGCCAAAGCCAGGATTCAAACTCTGGTTTATTTGACACCAAAGCTCACATTCTTTCCTGCCACACTGAGGCCAGGCAGTTCCGTGTGGCTGAATGGGAACAGGCAGCCCAATTTTGCCCATCACACCACAGAGCTGGGCATGCAAGGAGGGGTAGTGAGGCAGAGGCAAGTACCCCTGATATCCAGTATGGTTAGTGTGTCTCCCTGAATGGCCAGGGGTGCTAAGCATCTGGGAGGGGACCCTCAAGACCTGAGTGTGTTTTAAATGCAAATTCCTAATAGTCTGTATTCACCTGCCCGCAGAGAGCAAAACCTCTGAAAATCTATGAGACAAACTTTCAAATTCCAATTTGAAGGGGGCTGAGGTTACTATTGGACAGGTCTGGAAGTTTTGAAGAGCCACAGCAAGACAAATAAGTTGGGGGCCATAGAATTGCCACCCAGAGCACTTGGATGGGGTTGTCCAAAGAGACTAGCCCCAGGGAGGGGGTGGGAATAAGAAGTATACTTAAAAAAACAAAACGAGAAACTATCTTATGTTTAAATGTGTACTATACAATAATAATGCAGCTTTTATAAAATACTTCTATACTTTAGTACAGGGCTTTTACTTCAAATTACTGTCTATGGGAAATATTTAAAAAGAAACCCACATCGTTTCCTCTACCCAGATTTCATAAATAGTTAGCTTTGCTTATCATCACACAGATTATTTTAAGTCTATTTCCTCCCCTCCCCACCCACTTGACCTATTTGTAGACCCAGGATTTTTTAAAAAGGAAAAAGAAAAAAATCCTACAAAACAACAACATAAAACTACCTGTCTAGCCAGGCGCAGTGATGCACTCCTGTAATCCCAGCACTTGGGAGGCTGAGGCAGGAGGATCCTGAGATCAAAGCCAGCCTCAGCAACTTAGCGAGACCCGAAGCAACTCAGTGAGACCCTGTCTCTAAATAATAATATAAAATAGGGCTGGGGATGTGGCTCAGTGGTGGAGTGCCCCTGGGTTCAATCCCCAGTACCAAAAAAACCCAAAAAACAAAAAACAAAAAACAAAAACTACCTGTCTAATGAGGATCTGATGCCTCAGCACAGATCCTAACATCACTTGGGTGGGAGAGGTTGGGGGCGGGATTCTTGTCCACATTCTGTGATGCCCCAAAGCGGCACAGTCAGCTGGGCTGGCCTGAGAAAGTTAAGAGTGCATAAGCTGTTGCTTTTATTCACTCTCCTTCCCTGTCCCACATGCCCCAGCTTGCTCCTATTCGCCACCCCATGCTGCTCTGAGGCTGTCACCCCTGTCCCCCTAGTCCAGTCCCTAGACCTGGGCAAGTCCTCAGACTGAAACTAGTCCTGGCATTTTGCCACTGACTACCCTCAGAGAAAGCAACTCCATCTACCTACGAGGCAGAGAAATGGGGTGAGCTTGGTTTTTGGAATAAGAGACCATGGTTCAAGTCCCAACTTTGCAACACATTTGCTGTTCGATGGGGACAAATCCCTTACTCCCTTCTCAGCTACACTTTCTCTCCCTATGCAGTGGGGAAAATGATGACAATCTTCCTTGAAAGATGTTGGGAATTAGACACAACATACATATAAAGCGCCTGGTGCAATGTGGCCCACCACCCTCCATGTGCTCATGGGGTCAGGGCCTTTTGCCTTGAGGCAGATGGTATGTAACAAGAAAGCTGTAGTTTTTCAGTGACCCTGAGTGCATGACTGTCCATAAGGCATTTATGTAATAGAATGTGGGGCAAAGACAAGTTCAAGATCTGTTGCAGTGAAAGAGGGTCAGATAATCAGATATTCCTCAGCAAGGTCCATAATGTGGGTTGCTTGCTAGCACAGAAATCGGAATTCTTGGGTCCAAATTCTGACTTCTTTAATTCCTAGCTGTGTGCATCAGTTAACTCATCTATTAAATGCAGACAATGACAATGATGATGAAGATACCTGACAATGCCCCTCTCAGGTTGGTGGAAGGTGAAATGAATCAATGCACGTGAGAACAGAGAGCAATGGAACAGCTCACTACAAATGTTAGCTGGTATTGTCATACTTTCCCCCTTTGCTCTCTCTGTGACTCATGATAGAAATGTGAAGCCCTCCAACAAGAGTGTCCCTCACACTTTCTTTTTCTTAACTTTAGATTTTTTTTCTCCAGCCCCTTCCTATATCTCTCTCTGCTCCCTGGCTGCCACGAAGTGAGCAGCTTCCTCAGCTACATGTTCCCCACCATGGTGCACTCCTCTGCCCCAGGCTCAAAAACAATGAGCCAACAGTCTGTGGACTGAAACCTCCACAACCGTCAAATAAGACTTTCCTTTCCCCTTCCTTCCTTCCTTCCTTCCTTCCTTCCTTCCTTCCTTCCTTTCTTTCTTTTGTACTGAGAATTGAATCCAGGCACTTGCACTTGCTCGGCAAGCACTCTACCACTGGAACTACATTTCCAGTCCTTTTTAATTTGCTTCGAGACAGGGTCTTGGTCAGTTATTGACACTGACCTTGAACTTGCATTCCTCCTGCCTCAGCCTCCCAAGTCACTGGGATTACAGGCCTGTGCTACCATACCAGCTCCTTTCCTATTTTTAAATTGATTGCCTCACGTATTTGTTATAGTGTTGCAAAGTGGACTGACACACACCTGCAGGAAAAAACAAAGAACCCATGTTTTAGCTGGGCGTGGTGGCACATGCCGGTAAGACTAGCAGCTGAGGGAATTGAGGCAGCAGGATTGCAAGTTCAAAGAGCCTAAGCAATTTAGTGAAACCTTGTCCCAAAATTTAAAAATTTAAAAATTTAAAAATGTGCTGAGGATGTGGCTTAGTGGTTAAGAGCCCTTGGGCTTAATTCTTGGTGTCAAAAAAAGAAAAAAAAAAAAAAAAAGAACCTGCGTTATGGAACTTGTTGCCCATCAGAGCGTTCATTGCAATTTCCAACGTCTTATGGGGCACACTGAGTCTCAAAATGTGATCTCTGAACCAGCAGCATCACTTAGGAATTTGGTAGAACTTCAAACTCCCTGGCTGCATTCCAGATCTGCTGAATCAGAAAGTCTGAGGTGGAACCCAGCTAACTCTATTTTACTAAGACCTCCAGGGGATTTTTGAGGCCCACTCGACTTTGAGAACCACTGCTAGAAATAAAACTTCTAGAATTACTCTCACTAGCTGAATAAGAGTTTAGGGAACTCTTACTCTATAACCTTTCACAAGTCTTGAGTCATGTATCTAAAATAGATGCTGCCAAAAAAGAATGAACCCTGGAAAAACATTTTACTTGCTGCACTGAGACACCATATTAAAGATAGTATGATTTTTAAAAACATCTCTGAGTTGCATTTATTGTTGTTGTTGTTTTTGGTACTGGGTATTGAACTCAAAGTGCTTAACCACTGAGCAACATCCTTAACCCTTTTTATTTTTTTAAATTTTGAGACAGGATCTTGCTAAGTTGTCTAGGCTGGCCTCAAACTTGCAATCCTCCTGCCTCAGCCTCTGGAATAGCTGGGAATATAGGCATGCACCACCACACCCAGCTCTGGGTCACTTTTAAAAAGAACAATGGGCTACATAGCTGCTCAATTCACAATAGCTAGATTATGGAATCAACCTAGATGCCCGTCAGTAGATGAATGGATAAAGAAACTGTGGTATATATACACAGTGGAATATTACTCAGCCATAAAGAAGAATAAAATTATGGCATTTGTAGGTAAATGGATGATGTTGGAGACTGTTATGCTAAGTGAGATCTGCCAATCCCCAAAATCCGAAGGCTGAATGGTCTCTCTGATAAATGAATGATGATGCATAATGCAGGGGGGAAGGGTGGCAAGAAGGGAGGAAGGATAGATAGCATAGAGGGAAGGGAGGGGTGGGGTCGGGGTGGGGGGGGTAAAAATAATAACAGAAAGTGTGACAGATACCATTGCCCTGTGTACATGCATGAACGCACAGATGGTGTGACTCTACTTTGTGTACAACCAGTGAAACAATAGCTGTACTCCATTTGTGTTCAATGAATCAATAAGTAAATTTAAAAAAAAGAAAAGAACAATGGGCTAGGCACAGTGATGCATGCCTGTAATTTCATTGACTTGGGAGGCTGAGGTGGGAGGATTGCAAGTTCAAGTCAGCCTCTACAATTTAGTGAGAACTTTTCTCAAAATAAAAAGTAAAAAAGGCTGGGGATGTGGCTCGGTGATGTAGCACCCCTGGGTTCCATCCATCCCCAGTATCACAATAAATATATAAATAAATTAAAGAAAAAAAAGAGCTGGGTGCGGTGGTGCATGCCTGTAATCCAGTGCCTCAGGAGGCTAAGGCAGGAGGATCGTGAGTTCAAAGCCAACCTCAGCACAGGCAAGGCGCTAAGCAACTCAGTGAGACCCTGTCTGTAAATAAAATATAAAATAGGGCTGGGGATGTGACTCAGTGGCCGAGTGCCCCTGAGTTCAATACCTGGTTCCAAAAAAAAAAGAAAAAAGAAATAAAAAGAAATTGGGGTCATGCATCTAATTCCCTTCTAAATTCTAAAGTGGAAAGTAATTTGTTATAGTTGGAACCTCTCCTAGTTAATGGGCCTACTTTGTGACACTGTACTTCTTCCTTCGTTTGTCATTCATTCAAACAATCACCCTTCAGTTCTTTGAAGTGTTTGTTATCTAGAAGTTCTCTGCTCATTAGGAAAGAACAGATGTGCTTTTATTTTTTAGTTTTATTTTAAAACTATGTATTTTCAATGGTATTTGGAAGTTTATACTTGTAAAGAGTTTAAAGGAAAAGTTTCCTCTAGGACTTGATCAGTGTCTGGAGTCCTCTGGACCTTCTGTCACACTGGTGCCAGGATAAGGAAAGTGTTTCCAGCATTTTGCTGAGCACGTTGAGTTCCAGCCTCTGGGTACAAAGGAACTATATGTCAGCTGTTGGGAGGTTTGTGGAAGACAGGAATGGCCTGATGGTGTTCTGTGAGACATTGCAGGGCAATGACAGAAGTCCTGAAAGAAGAGAGTGAAATAAAAGTCCTTTGGAGGCCCAAAGGGAGCAGAACACAGCTTGCTCAGAATACCATTGACGGAGTTTGGCTTCAATCCCAGACAAGATTTTAGACCAGATTATTTAAAATAATAATAACAATAAAAAAGTTCAGGAGACTTTTGGAATAGCAGCAATCACTGGCATTCAGCCTGAGATTTTAAAAACAAAACAGATCAGCTTGACCTTTTTCTTTCCTTGATGTTGTTCTAGACTCATTTGTTAAGGAAATACTATAGGCACAGACTTGGAGCATGATTGAGACTTAATCAACCCCTGTTGACTGAAGGAATGGGGGTTTGTGCAAGGTTTTTGACAAGGATATTCACAGCCTGCTTGATAAAGCCATAGTACAATACATGCTGGATGCAAGGGCAATAAGCTGGGTTGGAATTACCCAGAGAGTGCCATTCGAACCCACGGGGAGGTAGAGTCCTAATCTTGGGCCAATGCCCCTTGAAAACTCTCTATGTCATGGATGCAATGTATAGATCAGGCTTATCAAACTGTACATGAGCTGGTGTAATCCCAGCGACCAGGCAGGCTGAGGCAGGAGGAGCCTAAATTCAAGGCCAGTCTCATTCAATTCAGTGAGACTCTGAGTAACTTAATGAGACCCTGTATCAAAATAAAAGGGCTGGGAATGTAGCCTAGTGGTAAAGCATCCCTGGATTCAATCCCCTGTACCCATTTCCCCCACAAAAACACCTGCACATGAAATTGTGCTGGCCAAATACATGCTGAGGGGGGGAATCCAAGATAAATAAGCCTATTGAGCAATTTTTAAAACTCCCCCTTTTCACCTTGAATATGAGCAATATGTATTCATTGTAGGCAGTTTGAGAAATATAGGAAAGATTAAAGCAGAAAAGAATTCATGATCTCCCCTCACCCAAATGCAACCACTGCCAACATTGCAGTATTCCTTCACAGTCTGTGTTTAATGCATACACATTTCATGTAGATGAGTTAAATTTATATTCTTTTTACTCGAACAAAACTCTTTAAAGCTTAATTTGTAATGCTCATATAACAGTCCATGGTATCTGTGTTGGCTTACACATGTTCATTTATAGTGATTAAAACACTATAAAAACAAATATCAACAGGGCATTTTTTTGAGGCTCAGATGTGGTGTTTGGTTTTTGGGAATGGGGACTTAGGACTGACCCAGAGGCCCTCTACTACTGAGCCACACTCCCAGCCACTTTTATTTTATTTTAAGATAGGGTCTCACCAGGCGTGGTGGCGCACACCTGTAATCCAAGCGACTTGGGAGGCTGAGTCAGGAGGATCTCGAGTTCAAAGTCAGCCTCAGCAACTCAGCGAGGCCCTTAGAAACTCAGTGAGACCCTGTCTCTAAATAAAATACAAAATAGGGCTGGGGATGTGGCTCAGTGGCCGAGTGTCCCTGAGTTCAATCCCTGGTTCAAAAAAAAAAAAAAAAGATAGGGTCTCATTAAATTGTCAAGGCTGCCCTCGAACTTGAGATCTTCCTGCTTCAATCTCCCAGGTTTCTGGGATTATAGGTGTGTGAACCATGCGAGGTATGGTCTTAAGTGTATTAGCTTTTAAAAAAATTCTAATTAGTTATACATTTGACCCAGCTATCTCACTCCTCGGTTTAAACCCAAAGGACTTAAAATCAGCATACTACAGTGACACAGCCACATCAATGTTTATAGCAGCTCAATTCACAATAACAAAACTATGGAACCAACCTAGATGCCCTTAAATAGATGAATGGATACAAAAAATGTGGTACATATACACAATGAAGTATTATTCAGCCTTAAAGAAGAATTAAATTATGGCATTTGTAGGTAAATGGACGGAACTAGAAAAGATCATGCTAAGTGAAATAAGCCAATCCCAAATAACCAAAGGTTGAATGTTTTCTCTGATAAGCAGATGCTGATTTATAGTGGGGGGTGGGTAGGGAAGAATGAAGGAACTTTGGATTGTACAGAGGGGAGGGGGTGGAGGGGTGGGGCAGGTGAGGATGGGAAGGACAGTAGATTGAAACAGTCATTATTACCCTATATACCTATGTGAAAAAAAAATTTTTTAAATAAAAATAAAAAAATAAAAAAACCCAACCCTGTGAGGTATTATCATTATCCCCATTTTCCAGATGTCAAGAAACTGAGCCACAGAGAATTTAAGCAACTTGCCTCAAATCACCCAGATACTAAATGGTGGGAGCAGAGATTTATTTCTCTTCTGATGTCAATTTTGACAGTTTACATTTATTAAATGAAAAGTCATCTGGAAAAAAAATTGGATTGACTCATGATACACTGCATATCAGTATAAATTCCAGATGAATCAAAGACTTAAACATAAAAGGTGAGGTATATTTTTTTCTCCTGTGGTGCTGGGGATCAAGCACAAGGCCTCTGTATTCCAGGTGCATGCTCTACCACTCGAACTATGCCCCAAAGAACAAATCTTTCTGGGTTTTTTTTTGCAATACAAGGGCTAAAATCAGGGCACTCTACCATGGAACAACATCCCTGGCCCTTTTAATTTTTAATTTGAGACAGGGTCTTGCTAAAGTTGCCAAGGACTTCCTTGAACTTGTGATGCTCCTGCCTCAGTCTCCTGAGTTTCTGGGATTACAGGTGTGCACCACCGCACTCAGCTCAAAATCAGTGGTTCTCAGTGCTACTACAGCTTTAGAATTACCTAGGGAGTGTATTTTAAAATTAGCAATTTAAGCTGGGTGTGGTGGTGCATGCCTATAATTCCAGTGATTTGGAAGGTTTAGGGAGGAGGATCACAAACTGGAGGCTAGCCTCAGCAACTTAGAAAGACACAGTCTCAAAATGAAAAATGCAAAGGGTTGAGGATGTAGCTCAGTGGCAAAGCACCCCTGAATTCAATCCTTAGTACCAAAAATAAATAAATAAAATAAATAAAAATTTTAAGATTACCCATTATTCAAATCAGAATGTCTCTGAAGGAAAGCTAGGCCCTGGTATTTTTTAAAAGCATCTCTGATCAAGCCCAGCATGGAAATGCACACCTATAATCCCAGCAACTCAGGAGGCTGAGGTGGGAGGATTGCAAATTCAAAGCCAGCCTCAGCAATTCAGGAGGCACTTAGCAACTCAGCAAGATCCTTCTCTAAATAACATATTTATAAAAGGACTGAGGATGTGGCTTAGTGGTTAAGCACCCCTCGGTTCAATCCCCAGTACCAAAAAAAAAAAAAAAAAAAAACCATTCCTGATTGATGAGTAAATAAAATAAAACAAGGACTGAAATGTGCTGATCAAAAAGAAAAATGGATAGGTTAAAACAGAATCAGGAAAAGGAGAAAGCTTTCTCTGTATGTTATGAAACTTAAAAGTTCTAAAGAAACAGCTGATAAATTTAGTAGTGGGGAATTATTGCTTAATAGTTTCAAAATAGTTTCAACATAGTTTCCGTTTAGGAAGATGAAAAGTTCAGGAGATGGATGATGCTGATGGTTGCACAACAGTGTGAATGTATTTCATGCCACTGAATTGTACACCCAAAATAATAAAAATGGTATATTTCAGACTGAGGATGTAACTCAATGGTAGCACTTGCTTAGTGTGCATGAAGCCCTGGGTTGAATCTTTAGCACCTCAAAAAACAGAACAGCAACAACAACAACAAAAAAGGAGGGGAATAAATTTCATGTTAGGTATATTTTACCACAATTAAAAAAATCATATTATAAAAAAATCATAGGTACTATCCAAATATAAACAGCAGATTGGAAAAAAATAAGGCCACTCATTATAAAAATTCATTCATATATAAAGAGCTAACACAAACCAATAAGAAAAAAGACAACCCGAAGTAAAGATGGGTAAAAGATATGAACAGTTTGCAAAAAAGAAAATAGGAATGTTTTTCAAACATAGGAAAAAGCCCATTCTCACTAACTGTAAGAGGAAAAAATGCAGTTACTCTAAAATATCATTTTCACTTAGGTTGACTGAGGAGAATTAGAAAAAGCTGGGTAACTCAACTGTTGGTTAGGGCCTATGGGAAGAGCCATTCATTCTCTGCTGGTGGGAGTGCAAATGGGTATATTTTCTAGCACGAGCCTATTTGGTAGGTTCAGTCAAAGTCTCAAACGTACCAGTCATGGTGGCACATGCCTGTAATCCCAGTGGCTCAGGAGGCTGAGGCAGGAGAATTCCAAATTCAAAGCCAGCCTCAGCAACTTAGTGAGTCCCTAAGTGGCTTAATGAGAACCTATCTCAAAATTTAAAAAAAGGAAAAGGGCTGGGGATATAGCTCAGTGGTTAAGAACCTCTGGGTTCAATTCCTAGTACAAAAAAAAAAAAAAATTCAAATGCACACACAATTTGATCCCACAATGCCACATCTAGTTATTTATTCTGTAGTCATATTGATATACACAATGACTCATGTAGGGTTATTAACTGCAATTATTTGAAGTAGCAAAAGGGAGATACAAATATCTACCAGTCAAAGACTAGTGAAATATTGATACGTCGATTGTGTGAATCTTGGGGTTAGTCTGTGGATGCTAAAAAACCACAGCATCTGCATATGCTTTTAGTGACAGAGAAGTGAAGGGAGGTATAATAGATACAATTCTGGTAAGAAACTGGTGAGCTAGGTTGCTAGCTAGCTTGCCCAGTCAAGAAAGGGGCCTGGGCTGCAAAGATGTGTGCTGCCGCTGCTGCTGCTTCTCCTCCTCCTCCTCCTCCTCCTCCTCCTCCTCCTCCTTCTTCTTCTTCTTCTTCTTCTTCTTATTATTATTATTATTATTTTAAAAATTCTGTACATGTTTAACCTCTCCAAATGAGTTTTTTTTCTTTAAATACAATTTCACTGGGGAGGGAGAGAGTGACATGAAGGGACAGAGGGGGAAGGGTTTATGGTAGCAGTGGCCTGTAGGCTTGTTTATAAACATCAGGGGGTCACATGTGTATGTTTATGTGATGTAGAGATAAAATCAGCAGGAAGGAAAAAGTTGATGGAGCCAGTTCTCTAGGGAGGAGGGCAGAGTGAAGACTGGCCCAGGAGGGAGGCATTGGCTCTGGGCAGGAGAAGACTGGCCCCAATCCCTGAGAGTTCGGGGCACAGGAAGGATTAATCCCCAGAGAGATGAAACTGGGGACCCCGGGTGGGTTTCCAGAACTCCTGCCTCTTTGTCTCAGTTTTTTTTTTTGGTACCAAGGATTAAACCCAGGGGCACTTAGCCTCTGAACCACATTCTCAAGCCCTTTTTCGGATTTTATTTAGAGACAGGGTGTTGCTGAGTTGCTTAGGGCCTTGCTAAATTGCTGAGGCTGGCTTTGAACTGGAGATCCTCCGGTCTCAGCCTCCTGAGCTGCTGGGATTGTAGGCCTGTGGCGCCACACCTGGCCCTGGCCTCTGTTTTCTCAGGGAAATTTAAATTATCTGCTGCTGGTGAAAGAGGAGATGATAGCCCAGGGGACATAAAGACAGGGTTAAAATGTGAAGTACTGTTGTGGGAAAGCCAGCAAGCTCAGAAGATAAGAGCTGGCAGGGAAGGGTGAAGGGTGGGGGAGGGCTCCCCTCAGCTGCAGCCCTGGCATTCTACCTAGCTGAGAAGTCTTCTCCAGCAGTGTTCAGCAACTGAGCAGAGGGCCAGAAGAAAGGGACAAAGGGAAGGGACTGGTGGGTCCAGGGTGGCTGAGTGTGGACAAGGTCTGGAGCGATGTGGGGAGAGGGTAAGCAGCATGTCTTGTGAGTTGCTTATTTTTCTCCCCAGTGGATTGAGATCCTTCCCACCTCTAGGGCAGTGATCCCCATGCCTGAGTGGGTACCTGACTGTGGGATGCACTCTAAGAATAGTTCTCAAATTACTCAATTGGGCTGGGGATGTGGCTCAGTAGTAGAGTACTTCCATCACATGCAGGAGACTCTAAATTCCATGCCTGGCACTGGAAAAAAAAAAAAAATCATTCAATTGATTCTGCAACACAAAAACAGCTAACAACCAAAAGCCCAAAACAAAAGCCCAAAACAAACAAGTGACGCCCTGTCTTAACCCCTTTATTGATGCTGACCGTCAGAAGACTTTTATCCCACATGGCATTATCCAGCTTATTTACCTGCTTTGGTCTCAGGCTTGTTTGCCATTTCCAAATATAACAACTGTCCTCAAAGGAAGAAGATGTTGAGGATGTAAGCTTTTAAATATGCTTCAGGCTATGTGACAAATGACCTGCCAGACTCCACGTAGCCTCTTTACATGACTTTCATCAGTTGTGCTTCACATCTCTTTCTTAGGGAGCCGATGCTGCATACCTCTCTCCCAAAATGTGGTGGCGTGCTGTGGAGAGTGTGGAAAGAAACTTCTGCAGAGGGAGGACCCTGGGAGATAGGAAACACTGTGTCAATGACACCTTAGTGCCAGTGGTTTGCAGCTCAGAGGAGCCAGCAGGCCAGGGGATCTTGGGCATGGAAGGGAATAAAGAGGGACCTCTCTGAAGCCACCTGAAGATAAATATGTGCCCTTGGTAATTGGAAAGGCTTGCCTTTCTTCCCCTCCAAGGGATCTGTTCTCCTCCCACCTCCAGCAGCATATGAGTTTGCTGCAGTTTGGGGGGGAGATCCTCCTTCATTCAGCCATTCTTGCCACAGTGTCTGGGCTAGAGCACTAGCAGTGGCCCTGACATGGGGGGAGGAATGCAGAGGCCCCTCCCTTGAGGGCTCACAGACAGGAGCCTTCAGCTCCAGCTGGCTCAAGGTCTCATGATTGCCTTTGGATATTATTGTCTGAATCCTCGGATTAACATCTCACTCCTGAACCCTGAGCAAGTGAGAGACAGCAGTGCCCTCCAGGGACCTGGCAGAGTGCACATGTCCCGCAGCACGTAGCTGCTAGGGCATGGATGAACTTATTGCCATGGAAACGGCCCAGGCAGCCTTTCCACTCACAACCTCTAGGTTCCTTTGTTCCTGTTTCAAGGAGACGCATGCATAGCTCTCTCTCCTTTTTATCTCATCTTTGGAAGGAGCTGGGGAGGATTTGTTGGCAAATGGGGTGGGAGAAGTGGAGTGAAACTTAGGTGGGAAAACGGCTGTTGGGTGCTGGTCTTCCAGCAGACCATTGGGAGCAGTGGCTCTTGTCCCAGCTTGCAATCCAGCTGCTTTGCTGAGAGAAGCCCCTCCTCACTGATCACACTGTATACCTGTTGCCCTCTTCTCCCCTGGCACCCACAGTCTGCATGGAGAGCAGGGAAAGATCAGGCAGAGTAGGACGTGCTGAGCCAGTGTGAGGGTTTGGGGATTCCAAGGCAGTGAGGTGCAGTTGAGGGAGCACTGGAATTGGTATTAGGGGGCCTGGATTTTGGCCTTAATCCTGGCACCATGTGACCTTAGGCAAGTCATTGCCATCCTGGCTCAGTTTACTCATCTGGAAAGTGAGAGAAAGGGAATAAACAATGATTTCAAAGTGCTGTATGAGAATCATCTGAGAGACTTTGTTACACAGGGAAGATTCCTAGGCCCAACTACAGGGATTCCTATTAAATGTGTCCAGATGGGACCTGGAAATCTGCATTAAGGTCAATGTAAATTCATTTCATTTTAAGTCTGTTGACATACTTGACATAATTAGATCAGTCATACCAGAACTACGAATCACTGAACTACAGGTGAATGTCAAGTATGCTTGGCTGATTGAACAGAACCTACTAAGAGCACGTTATCTGATTACTCCCAGGCCTTTACAGCAGTGATACCACTTATCTCATTGTATAGTATGTTTTGTTGCAAAAAAGAACCATCATTGAAACTCTTAGGCAGGCACAACCTCAAAGTGTCCTTTAGCATCAGGAATGGATGGACACTCACCCAGACTCTCAGGTGACCGTCACCTACCAACTACCACACAGGGCCAAGAATAGAACATTTAATACTTTCTTTTTTTTTTTTTTTGTACCAGGGGGTTAACATGGGGGGTACTTGGCCACTGAGCCACATCCCCAGCCCTGTTTTGCATTTTATTTAGAGACAGGGTCCCACTGAGTTGCTTAGGGCCTCGCAAAGTTGCTGAAGCTAGCTTTGAACTCATGATCCTCCTGCCTCAGCCTCCCAAGCCGCTGGGATTACAGGCGTGTGCCACCACGCCCGGCTTAATACTTTCTTGAAACTTCCCTTCGCTTTAGTAAATCCATTCCCTTTGCATCCGTCTTGACTCTTCAGTTATTTATTTATTTATTATATAATATTGATTGAATATATATATGAGGTCAGCCTCTGGGCTGGGCACTGGGGCTATAATGGAGGGGAGAGTTATAATCAATTGCAATCAGATGTCACACATGCTATGAATGTGTCATGGGAATACCTAGGAAGGATTGTCAACCCAAGCTGACCCCAGATATGTCCTCCCTTCTCTTGTCTCTAAGTATGGGAGTTTCCCAAAACTCTTTTTGCGCAGATATAAAATGCCATTTACTGGCAGCATTGTGGAACAAAAAAGAGTAGTTTTGATGAAGGGGCTGAATTGAAGGTGGCCCTGGCAGGAAAAATTCCATAGTTGGTGATGAGAAGTTCAAAGTGGATATCAATCAGTATCATGAAGGTCCAAGTAGCTGGGAAGAGATGAAAGTCCTAGTAGGTGAAAACTACACAGGTAGGTGAATCACTCAGTTTTACATTATTATAATGAAATACCTGAGGCTAGGCAACTTTATAAGGGAAAGAGGTTTGTTTTGGCTCATAGTTCTGGAAGTTCAAGGCTGAGGGTTTTTTCAGGTGATGTTTTTCTTGCTGGCAGAGTCCCAATGTGGTATATAGAATATATCTCTCTCACACACCCCATGGTGAGAGACAAGGAGAGCATGTGTGCGTGTCTCTCTCTTATATTGTCCCAAGTATTCAGTCATGGGAACTCTACCTTGAAAGCCTTATTTAATTCTAATCGCATATGAAGGCCCACCTCTAAATACCATAATCAGATTAAGTTTCCACTCTCTTAATACCTCACAATGGGGATTAAATTGAAACACATGAGCCCTTGAGGGATACACCCAAACCACATCCAAATCATCCCAGTAGATATTCCATGAATGATCATATGGTCAATGGTCACATGGACTCAGCCTCAGGGTTCTGAGGCAGGACCAGGGTGGTTTCTTGCCCAGGAAACTGGGAGAATGACAGGGCCTCCAGGCATGGATACAAACATGGAGCATGGTAGAGAGGAGTGGTGAGGGATTCCCTGGGAAATGATGTGTGAGCTAAAACCTTAGGGATGAGTAATAATTCACTGGACAAATAGAGGATGAAATTATTCCAAGAACAGGATGCCAAACCTGGAGGACCAGGAGAAGAGGCTATCAATGCCTGCTATCCAAATACAATCAGTGGGCTCCCTTTTGTAGAATAAACAAGAACTTGGAAAACTAACATAACTGGGAAGATTGATCACGCCCTGGAAGATATCATGGAGTCTTCAAAGAGGACAGAATGTGGGAACGAAGCTACTTCCTAACCTAAGAGAAAATGAATGATCTTTTCTCAGTTCATCTGAAGATCTTCAGGTGGCCAATTTTAAATGCCTTCTTTCTTAAAAATATTTTTTAGTTGTAGATGGACATAATACTTTTATTTTATTTATTTATTTTTATGTGGTACTGAAATAGAACCCAGTGCCTCACACATGCTAGGCAAGCGTTCTACCACTGAGTTACAACCCCAGCCCCTTAAATCCCTAAAATTGAATATCAGTATAATGGATATTATTATTTTTTGCTTTAGTCAGTCACTTGTCTTTTTTTTTTGGTCCTGGGGATTGAACCCAGGGGCACTCCACCACTGAGCCACATTCCCAGCCCTATTTTGTATTTTATTTAGAGACAGGGTCTCACTGAATTGCTTAGGGCCTCGCTAAGTTGCTGAGGCTGGCTTTGAACTCGTGATCCTCCTGCCTCAGCCTCCCAAGTGCTGGGATTACAGGCGTGCACCACCACGCCCAGCCCCACAATTCCCATCTATTTACTTTTTTGATCTATTGTAGACTAACTTAGGGTCTCCCTAAGTTTCCCAGACTGGCTTGCGTCTCATGGTCCTCCTGCCTCAGTTTTCTCAGTAGTTGGTATTACAGGTGTGCACCACCACACCTGACTATTTACCATTTTTGATGGTCTTCATTTTTTCCCTGTGATTTGGATTTTCATATGATGTAATTCACCTTCAGATTGAAGAACTTCCTTTAACATTTCTTATATGTAAACTGGGTGTGGTTAATTTTTTTTGATCTATTGTTAAGTGCACTCATCCTTTCTACTACATTGTCTAATCTGCTCTTAATCTTATCCAAAGATTTTTTTTAATTTCAGATATTAGAATTTTCAGTTTTATAAGCGCAGTTTGGTTATTCTTCAGTTTTTCACATCTCTCCTAAAATGTTCCATCCTTTCATCAATCGTATTCATCCACAGGTGCCTTAATATGTTTATCATAGTTATTTTAAAGTCCTGTTTGCTAAATTAGACATATGGATTTCTAGTGGATTTGCTTCTACTGAATGCTTTCTCTTGATTATGAGTCACATTTTCCTGTTTCTTCACAAGTCTTACAATTTTTTTCATATACTCAATATTGTGAATGTTACATTGTAGAGACTGAGTTTAGTTATCTTATCCCAGAGAGTATTTTGTTCTAGCTGGCAGTTAAATCATAGGAGAATCACCTCATTCTTCGAAATGTTTCTTTTAGGTTCTGTTATAGCTGGGCTCTTTTTCTCTGACTCCTAGTTGTTAGCCCTTAGTCTTGGGGCATGGCTCTTACTCCTAAGTTATGGCCTTTCTGGAGTTTCACTGGAAAACTAAACCCCTCTGAATTAGGGGGCTTGAACTTCAAACTCAGGGTCCCTAGTACCAGACAGCTATTGAAATCTCTGCACCCTTTTGGTCTCCCTGTTGTTACCTTTTTTTGACTTTCTTGGATTCTTTTCCTACATGTGCAGTTTTGAGTCATCCAAGGATATGAGGGGAGTTTGCACACAGATTTTGGGGTGTGTCCTCTGTGACTCCCTTCTTACTAGAATGTCTCCCTCATTGTCCAGCTGCTTACTCTGATCTCTTACTCCTTAGCCCAACAACACTGATGCTTTCTGCCTGCACTCTGTTCCCATGTACCCCACCAGTCTTCCCAGAGACTGGCAGTTGGAGCTGTTGCCAAGTGGCTTTATAGGGCAGTTTCAGATGAGCCCCTCAGAAGAGGACTCTTCTCTGAGGAGAGGAGAGCCCACCAGGTGAGCAGCCTAGCCTCTGCTGATTGGAAGATAAATGCTTCCCACCTCAGAATTTTATTTTTTATTTTAACCTTTCCTGCTTTGCAAGCATTTAACTAAGATGATAGATAACATTTAATTGTACAGTCGTCTTCCTGAAAGCATTTTGAATAAGCCTCTCTCAGGATCCAGACTAGCTGGAGACAAGGCAGAAGGAAGACTGTTCCTTAAGTACCATTTTCCCTCTTAGGAACTCAGCTTCAGCTGGTCTCCATGGGCTTACCTGGAGCTGGACAAGGCAGGCTCTGGGTGCTGATCAGGGTGCCCCTACAAAACCGACAGGCTAAGAAATGGCTTAACTGTATGTGGAGAGAAGGTGGGCAGGTGTGGAGGAGGTGGATGTTCCCTGGGGTCCAGTTCAGATGAATGAAGATGTCACTAAGCAGATAAAGAATTAAGAGGAGTAATGTATTAGGGGAGGAAGATCAGACCTCGGTTCTGACCTGTTTGGTTTGAGGGGCCTGTGGGACACCCATGTGCCATCCCAGCATGGCCCTTGGGCAGCAGGCCACTAGGTCTGTGGAGCTGCTCCAGTCCTTCCTAAAATCCTTCCTATGGATTGAAGAAGGCTGTTCTATACCTCCCAGGTGGAGAACCTCTATAAGCAAAATTTTCAGAATTGAAAAACTCCTACCAGAGAGTCAGGATGTGGGGTTCTAATTCCAGCTCCCTCTTGACTACTCTGAGAGTTGAAGCAAATAGCTTCTTGTCTCTGGGACTTGGTTTTTGCATTTGTAAAATGAAGGGATTAGCACCTCCACCCCCAGTTATCTTCCTCTGCTAGAACCTATGCTTCTATATCAGTGTCTTAAGGTGCTCCTTCAAATGACGGAGGTTAGAGGGAATGAGATTTTTTTTTTTTTTTTTTTTTGGAACCAGGGATTGAAATCAAGGACACGCAGCCACGGAGTCAGAGCCCGAGCCCCAGCCTGTTTTTGTATTTTACTTAGAGACAGGGTCTCACTGAGTTGCTTAGGGCCTCACTAAAGTTGCTGAGACTGGCTTTGAACTCGCGATCCTCCTGACTCAGCCTCCCAAGTCGCTTGCATTACAGGCGTGCGCCACCGCACTCAGCAGGGGAATGAGACTTTTGACAAAACACAGTCAGACCATAGAGCGCTAGAAAGAAACTTGCCTTGGCATTCTTGAGGGCTTGAGGGTCATGGAAGAGACTGACACTTTTTATCTATTTATTTATTTGGTACTGGGGATTGAACTCAGGGGTGCTTTACTGATACTCTTTCCTTTTTGGTTTTTTTTAGTTGTTGTTGTTGGGAGAGGGATTGAACCCAGGAGTGCTTTACCACTAAGCCACATCCCAAGCCCTTTTTATTTTTAATTTGAGACAGGGTCTCCCTAAGTTGCTGAGGCTGTCCTCAACCTTGATTGATCCTCCTCAATCTCCTGAGTCACTGGGATTACAGGCATGACCCACTGTGCCCAGCACTTTTTAACATTTTACTCAACATTTATAGTAGTTTCTCAGCATCCAAATAGGGGATCTGTTCCAGGATACCTTCCACTCCTGCAGGTAACAAAACACACAGATTCTCAAGTCCCTTCTATAGAATGGTGTTGTGTTTACATATAACCCATTTACATCCTCTCGTATACTTTAAATCATTACAATGATATTGTAATCATTACTTACAATATCAAGTACAATGTATATATGCCATGTAAATAGTTATCATATATCATATTATTTAAGGAATAATTATAAGAAAAAGTATGTATGTGTTCAGTAAAGATACAACTATCATACTTTTTGTTTTTGGACCCAAGGATACTCTACCACATCCCCAGCCCATTTTACTTTATTATTATTTTTTTAATTTTTGAGACAGGGTCTGACTAAATTGCTCAGGCTGGTCTCAGAATGTCAATCCTCCTGCTTCAGTTTCCTAAGTAGCTAAGATTACATATGTGCGCCACCATGCCTGGGTTGAAATACATTTTTGATCTATGGTTGGTTGAACTTGCTGATGCAGAACTGGTGGATACAGAGGGCCAACTATACCATGCACCAGGCACCGAGGAAAGCTTTTTGCTTCAATCATGTTGATCGATTCTTACAACACTCATTCCCATCTTCAGATGGTAAGCTGAAAGTCTGATAGGTGGGATGCCTCCTTGAGGTCATTTGACTTAGAGAGTGAAAGAGTCAGGATGCAAATCCAGGGCTCCTCAATTGCACACCAATGCTGGTTAATAGCAGCATGAATTGATGGCAAAGCTGAGAAGGGGTGGGAGTAAGAGGTTAGTTTCGTAAACTAATTTGGATTTTGTAAACACTTTTTTTGATTTTGTGTAAGTAACTAGTAATAACAGTAAAAAGATTCCTTTAAAAAAATTTTTTTCAGTACTGGGGATTGAATCCAGTGTCTTGCATATACTAAGCAAGCTCTACCACTGACTTACACTCCCAGCCCAGATTCTTTAAAAAGTCTCTTCAAAAAAGGTTCTCAGTAAATACTTTAAAAAATATTTCTCATAATTTTCCAGCCGGGCACTGTGACACACACCTGTAATCCCAGCAGCTCCGGAGGCTGAGGCAGAAGGATTGAGAGTTCAAAACCAGCCTCAGCAATTTAGCAAAGTGCTAAGCTATTCAGTGAGACCCTGTGTCTAAATAAAATACAAAAAAGAGCTGGGGATGTGGCTTAGGGATTAGGTGCCCCTTAGTTCAATCCCTGGAACCAAAAAGGAAAAAAAAAATATTCCAGTCCTATTTTTAGATAAAGGAAATGAACACCCAACCCATTTCTAGTGTAATGACAATTAGCTTCCCACTTGCAGGGTCAATAAGGATCCTGCCCCAGTGCCCCTTCTCACTTCAGGTCAAGTAAACTGAGCACAGAAATTAGGGTGGGCTGATTGTGAATAGGAAGTTTAAGGGATTCCTCTGGTGGGCTATCGAGGGATGCCTGTGGCATGATGGTATGGGGTTGGTCAGTGGTCCTGTGTAGGAACTAGACAGGTCATTGCAAGAAAAAGCACAATGTGTGGCACATGGTAGGCACTGGACAAACCATAATTATGCTTATTTTCACTGTTATTTTTGAAAGCACTCTGTACACTGGAAATCCCAGGCCAGTGTAAATGCTACTGCATAAGAAAATGCAAATGAGCTCTCAGAGAGCAGGGACCAAATGGCAGGGAGAGTGGGATTGTATTTACTATCATATCCCTGGGTCTGGCAAAAAAACCTGGCACATAGTAGGTGTTCAATAAATATCAACTAAACAAATGAATCAATAAAATCAGGCCAAACTGTTCATCTCTCCAAGGATGTAGTATAACATGTTGGTTAAAAACATTCTTGAGTCGGGTTTGGTGGCACATGCCTATAATCTCAGCTACTCTGGAGGCTGAGGCAGGAGGACTACAAATTTAAGACCAGTCTTGGAAAACTTGTTTCAAGATAAAAAATTAAAGGACTGGGGATGTAGCTCAGAGGAAGAGTGCCCCTGGGTTCCATTCCCAGTACTGCAATAACCAACAAAATCCAGTCTCTAACCAGACTTCCTAGTTCATAGCCTGATATTGACTAGCTGGAAGACTTTGGGAAAGCTACTTAACTACTCTATACCTCAGTTTCTTTATCTAAAAAAGAAGTGGGAATGATAATAAAAGTAACTCTCTCAAAAGATTGTGTTGAGGCTCAAATGAGTTAATACAGGAGATAAAATTGCCCAGGCTGGCATTAAACTTGTGATTCTCCTGCCTCTGCTTCCAGAGAAGCTGGGATTATAGGCCTGGACCTTTAATAAGATGACTGAGTTTAGCCCAAAGGATGACTTATTAATGACTAAATTCCAGTATCTTTCAAAATTTACTGAAAAGGCAATGTCAATGCAAATCTCAGTTCAACAAGAGAAGATTTAGGGAAATTTGATGAGCAGAGTAGTTCTGGGTCCCAAGAGGCAAAATTCCCAACTTCTTTATGGCATTTGCTGGTAAATGAATGGAACTGAAGACTATCATGCTAAGTGAAATAAGCCAATTCCCCCCCCCAGCCCCCACCAAAGGCTGAATGTTCTCTCTGATATGTGAATGCTAACACACATTAAGGGGGTGTGGAAGAATAGAAGTTCATTGGATTAGACAAAAGAGAATGAAGGGAAGTGAGGGGGCATAGGATGGGAAAGACAGTAGAATGAATCATATATGAATACATGACCAGCGTTAACTCCACATCATGTACAACGACAAGAATGGGAAGTTATACTCCATATGATATGTCAAAATACATTCTACTCTCATGTATATCTTAAAAGAACAAATAAAAAATCATTTTTAAAATTCCTAATTTCTGTTTCCTAGTGAGGAGATGCTGGGGAATTACCACCACAAGTGTCTTATTCATAGCATAAGGGAGTAGGTGGCTCAAAGCAATGATGATTCTACCTCCTTCTAACACAGCCTGTACCTTCCTGTTGGCCCAAGACCTGAGAAATTTTCACAGCACTAAACCCTTGCATAGTCAGAAATGCTTCCTCTGCTGATTGAAATCTAGAAATGAGCACATTTTCATTAAGGGAATAGATTGGACATGACCAATATCAGAAGTTAGGAACTAGGATAGAGAAGTGCTCTTCACAATTAATCCTGCTTATAATAAAATAGGTTGCATTACTTGTATCAGTCTGGGTTCAATCACAGAAGTTGAAATGCTATGGATATTGTAGAATCAAGACTATATTATAGGAATTAGACCTTACACTACCATGGAAGAGCCTGGAAAAGCAAAGGTCTGAAAGCAGAAGTTGAAGGATCAGAGAAGAGTCACAAATGGTTCTGGTGCTGATAAATGAACTGAAACTTGTAGGGAAATCTAAAAGCAGCTGGAATGACCCCTTGAAGTGGGCTGGTGTTCGTGGTGGACTCAAGGTGACCCCTGTGGATTTGAAGCAAGAGTTGGTTGGTGGGGTTTGGGCTTACTACTGGTCAGCAAGGTTGGCAACTGGGAAAGAGAGCAGGAAGGAGAGCTGGTCACCATGAGGGGAGCCCCCCTATACCTCTACTGCTCTCTCTCTCTCTCCTCTAATGTGTGATGACCTTCAAGATTGACAACTGCGGCTTCTGTCCCCTCATCTTACTCAACTTCAACTTTGAGACCCAGGATCTTGGAGGCAAGAGAATTTTATGAGACAGAATTCCCAAAATTGCCAAGTTGATGCTAGCACATTGTTATAATGATGCAATATCATTGATGGTTACTTTGGTTTATTTACATATTTATTAATTTGTATCTTGCCTCGACTATAAATTAACTTCTTTTTTTCCTTTTCTTTCTTCCCTTCTTTTTGGTTTTAGTATTGTGGGTTGAATCCAGAGATGCTTTACCAATGAGTTATTTCTCCAGTCCTTTTTATTTTTTATTTTGAGACAGAGCCTTACTAAGTAACTTGAAATCCTCCTTCCTGAGCCTCTTGAGTAGAAGTGGTTTGTGTGTCAATGAATTTTGCCTTCAAAACACATTTCAGAGGTGTTTTGGAGAAAAATTTATAATTTTGTTAGTCACTCTTCTGTTACTATAACAAATAACTGAGACAATCAACTTATGAAGAGAAAAAGTTTATTTTAGCTCAAAGTTTAGAGGTTCTGGTCCTTGATTGGTTGGCCCTGTTGGTTTTAGGCCTGTGGTGAGGCAGCACATCATGGCAGGAGTGTATGGTGGAACAAAGGTGCTCACTTCATGGCCAAGAAGTGAAAGAAAGAAGAGGAAGGGACTGGGGTCCCTCAATGCCTCCAATGACCTAATGACGTCCCACTAGGCCCTGCCTACCAACTTCCAAATGGTACCATCCTGAGGACCAAGCCTTCATCACATGAACCTCTGGGGGACATTTAAGATTCAAACTATAATAGCAATTGAGTTGAATTTTATTTATTTATTTATTTATTTATTTATTTATTTTTGGTACTGGGGATTGAACTCAGGGGCACTCCACCACTGAGCCACATCCCCAGCCCTATTCTGTATTTTATTTAGAGACAGGGTCTCACTGAGTTGCGTAGGGCCTTTTGAAGTTGATGAGGCTGGCTTTGAATTGGCGATCCTCCTACCTCAGCCTCCCAAGTGCTGGGATTACAGGCATGCACCACCGCACCCGGCTGAATTTTATTTTATTTTATGTTTTTGAAGTAGGATCTCACTATGTTTCCCAGGCTGGGTTCAAACAGTCCTTCTACCTCAGCCTCCCAAGGAGCTGGGACTACAGGCATGTTCCATCATGCTCAGCTTGAGTATAATTTTAAAACAAAGTGATAGAAGTTTTAATGAAATAATTCCAAAGGAACATTAATGTTCAATAAATTCATCTGAGGGTCTGTTTCATTGCCGATGGGGTTGCGTATTTGACTCAAGACATCCTCAGAGTCAAAGCAAATATTTTGTGACAAGGTTGTCCCAAAGGAAGAGCACAGATTTTTCTGGTCTTGAGACTTAAGAGAAATATTTCATAGGTGTTCTTAAGAAAGTAGCCCTTTGATTAAGAGCCTTGGAAGCATCCAATGAAACTGAATTAAGGGTTTGAGACAAAGTAGGCCTGGCATGTGCTCTGACCTTTCTTGGCTGAGGGGTGGGAGATAATTTCCAAACTTTTCTCCTTGGAAGTGGATGGTCTGCGTATCCTTCAAGCTAGGGGTCATAGTTTGGATGTGAGGTGTCCCCCAAAAGCTCATGTGTGAGGCAATACAAGAAGGTTTAGAGGAGAAATAATTGGGTTATGAAAGCTTTAATCTAATCAGTTGGGCAATCCAGTGATGGGATTAACTGAGTGGACACTGAAGGTGGGTGTTGGGTGGCTGGAGGAGGTGGGTCACTGGGGGCATGGGTTTGGAGTATATATTTTGTATCTGGTGATTGGAGTCTCTCTCTCTGCTTACTGATCACCATGTGAGCGGCTTCCCTCCTCCACACTCTTCTGCCATGATATTCTGCTTCACCTTGAAACCAAGGAATGGAGCCTACAGTCTATGGATTGAAACTGTGAGCCCTCACATAAACTCTTCCTCCTCTACAATTGTTCAGTCCTGGTCAGATCTTCTATTTACAGCAGTGAAAAAGCTGACTAAAACACTAAGGGTTGGCAAACCTTTCCTGTAAAGGGCAAGATATTAAAGTTTTAGGCTTTGCAGGCCTTTGGGTCTTTGTTAGAACTACTGAACACTGTTGTAGGACTGTAAAAGCAGCCACAGAGAATCCATAAATAAATGAATGCGACTAGGTTCTAATCAAACTTCATTAAGCAACACTAAACTTGGAAATTCTCATAATGTCCATATGTCACAAAATATGAATTCTTTTGAATATTTTTTCAACATCTGAAAACTGTAAAAACCATTTTTAGCGGTGGACTCGCCGCTGTACAGAAATAGGCAACAGACTGAATTTGGTCCACATGCCATGATTTGCTGACCCCTGCTTCAGGTGGACCTCCATAGAGAGTGACTTATAACTGACTAAGAAAGTCAACTAAAAATTAGTCTAATTGGGTTACTTTAACAAAAGACCACAAATTGTGTACTTCGAAACAACAGAAATGCATTGTTAACAGTTCTTTAGGCTGGAGAGTCCAAGATCAAGGCACATTTGGTGTCTGGAGGGGGTTTGGCCTTTGGTTCATGTATGGCGCCTTGTTCCTGCATCCCCATTTGGCAGACGGGGCAAATAAACTAGTTCCCCTAAGCCTCTTTTATAAGGTCACTGATCCCACTTGTGAGGGCAGAACCCTCATGGCCAAGAATGTCTCCAGATGATGCAAATGTCCTCAGGGGACAAAACTGCCTCTGAGGGAGAACTGCTGAGTAACTGAATGATTAGAGACCTCATGACCCAATCACCTCCCAAAGGACCCACTTCCTAATACCACCAGCTTGGGGGTTAGGATTCCAACAATTGCATTGGTGGAGGGACACAAACATTCAGACCATAGCAGAGTGGTTTGAGGGTAGTTTGAGTAGTACTAGTCACCGTAGTAGACAAAACTCAAAATGTCTGAGAGTTACTAAATGAGTGCATTTCTCCTGATGGAAAGTAAAAATGGATATATATATATATATACATATATGTATATGTATATATCTGTATATATACATATATATATGTATATACACACATATTTATGTATTTTGGGGGGGTTACTGAAAATTAGGCCAGGGATGCTCTACCACTGAGCTATGTTCTCAACCCTTTTTGTTTATTGTATTTTGGGGTCTCACTAAGTTTCCTAGACTGGCCTCAAATTTGAGGTCCTCCTGCTTCAACCTTCCAAGTAGCTGCAATTATAGGCACGTGTGAATTCCATGCTTATGTGGAGGGCTCTCCTTTGAAGGCTGACTGGGCTCTATCTGTCTTGTGACTGCATACATAGTCAGTAGATGGGCAAAGACCACATGATGGTGGGTTTGCTTCTCAAGTGTATCAGCTCAGAAGTGATATACAACGTGGCCATGTTGAGAGGCAAGGGAAGGTGACGGGTAGCTGAGAAAGATATTACCTGGCTGGTCAGGTCCTCCTACTGATGCTTCCTTGTGGAAGGAAGCTTGCTTTAATTTGGATCTGAAATATCCCCCCAAAGCTCATGTGTTGAAGGCTTGGTCCCCATACAGAAGTGTCCAGAGAGGGGGCTTCCAGGAGGTAATTTGATCATAAGGGCTCTGACCTCCTGAATAGACTAATTCATTTTTGGAGTAATAATTTTTTTTATGTAGTAGGAATTGAATGAACCCAGGGGTACTTTACTATTGAACCACATCCCCAGTCCTTTTTATATTTTTATTTTGAGGCAGGGTCTTGCTAAGTTACCCAAGCTGACCTCAAACTTGTGAACCTCCTGCCTCAGCCTTCCAAGTAGCTGGGATTACAAGTATGTGCCACTGTGGCTGGCTTTTTTAAACTCATAATTTAATTGGCTATTAGGAGGGGGTAGAAATTTTATGTGAGGCTGAGTTGCATGAATTAGAGGACCTAAGTCATTGGGGTTGTACTCTTTTTTATTTATTTATTTTTTTTGTGGTACTAGGGATTGAACCCAACTCTACCAACTGGGGTTGTACTCTTGAAGGGGTATATTTTGTCCCTGGCTGCTCTCTCTTTGCTGAGGTGATGACTTTTTTTTTTTTTTGCCATGTGCTTCCACAATCGTAGAGTGCCTTCACCATAAAATGAACCAAAAGCCACTGGGCCAAGTGAGCATGGACTGAAACCTCTGAAACCATGAGCCCAAATAAACTTTGCTTCTTTAGGCTGATTGTCTCAGGTATTTTGTCACACAGCGATGGAAATTTCAAATCTGTGTTGAGTTGCTAGCTGTTCCAGCCATGGTGATGTTCTACATAGAGAACTTAAATGTAGATAATGCTGTTGATTAAAGAGTGGTTCTGTGAACCAATCAGAGTAGAGGGAGGGCATTCCTCTATGAAAATTAAAGATACTGCTGGGCTAGGGATATAGCTCAGTGGTAGAGCAGTTGCCTAGTGTGCATGAGGCCCTGGGTTCAATCCTTAGCACTGAACAAAACAGTAGTGAAAAAATAAAGATACTAACCAAGTCACATATTGGGATACTGGAGGATCAAGACTTCCCTCTGGAAACCTCTCTTGTATTGGATGTGCCCTGATGATACAAGCTCCAACATGTAGGAGGTGGAAATTTCAATGTTCTTTACTCAAAAGCATGACTGTAGCACATTTTGTCTGGAAAAACTTCAAAGGGTTGTGACTGGTTTCCCAATGTGGTTATAAATAACCATTGACCAAGAACCTGGAGAACTTATAATATTAAGCAATGTGACCTCTTGTTGAACCTTCCAAAATATAATCATCTTGAAGTACATTGCCAGGTACCTCAGAGATTCTCAGCCATGGCTGAGAATCATAGTTTAGGCTGTTTACTCAGGGGCTATTCTGTACCTTTGAGCATATTAGTAGTTTCCCTGCCCCAAAACACAGATGTCAGTAACATCCTCTGTTCTCCAGGTTTGACAACCAAAAATGTCTCTAGATGTTGCTAAATGTCTCCTGGAGATCAAAACTGCCCCAGGTTGAGAACTTCTTAGTAACTGGAATGATAGAAATTTTTGAATAAAATTGTTGGATCTGAACTGACTAAAAGTTGTAGGTCCTAAGTCATAAAGGATGATCTTCTGAAGCAGCCATCTTTTCTGACATGTAGGAATTGGACAGGTCCTTTAATAACCTCTGCTGGTAAGAGATGTTAGCACCTGTTGAGCAGCATAGACAAGATGGCTACCCTTAGTAAGTTCTTTCCAATTTTCAGTAGCAGAAGGGCATTGAGGCATGCATCTGAAAATGGTTTCATGTCAATCGTTTAAAGTAAATAAAATAAAGATATGAGATTAGGGTTAAAATATGCCAGAATTAACTTTTTGAGACTATTCTCTGATCTTTCAGGTTGTTCCTACTAACCTTGACCTTGGAGGGAGCTCTAAGTTGCAGGTTCTGAATACATGAATACTGTTCAGAGCCCTTGACCGTTACTGTTTTCTGGCTTCATACTCAAAAGGCCAAGATGTGATTGATAATAGTTGAAAATCAGATCTATTTTTAACTGCTTTCTTCACAGTGTGATGGGGTGTGCACTTAGTCTTATAGCTGTAACAAAATGAACAATAAATCTTATTGTATTAGCCAGAGTTCTCCAGAGAGTCAGAACCACTGGGATAGATAGATGATAGAGACAGATAGGTAGATGGATGATGGGATTTGTTAGAATTGTCTCATGTGGTCATGGAGGCTAAGAAGACCCATGATAGCCCCTGTGCAAACTGGAGACCCAGGGAAGATAGTAGTAGGGCTCAGTTCAAATCTGAAGGCCTCAGAACCAGGGAACTGTTAGTGTAATTCTCAGTGGGAGGCTGAAGTTCCGAGAACCTAGGAGGGCTGCTGGTGTTAAGTCTTACAGTCCCAAAGTCAGAGAACCTACAGTTCTGATGTCCAAGGGCAGGAGAAGGGGGGCATTTCAGTTCCCAAAGCACTAGTGAGAGCAAATTGGCTTTCCTTTGCCTCTTTCTTCTGTCTTGACCCTCAGCTGACCGGATGGTTCTCACCCATGTTGGGTGAGGATGGATCTTTCTCACTCAGTCCACTAGATCAAATGCCAACCTCTTCTGGAAACATTCTCACAGACCCAGAAATAATGTTTTACCAGCTACCTGATTATCCCTGAATCCTGTCCAGTAGACATCAAAATTAACCATCTCTGTTATCTTCGCCATTATTTTTGCTATTACCATTGGTATAATGATGGAGGATTGCAGAGTGACTTTGCAAACTGGTGGTATAGAATAGCTCTCTGCCTCTTGTTACTAAGGAAAAAATAAGAACAAAATACAATCTAGACTCTTAATTGGTCCTGCCCCTGTCTAAATCTTACCTCATCTTACCTTGGCTCACCAAACTCCATCCCCTTGGATTTTTATTTATTTATTTTGGTGGTTCTGGGGATGGAACCTGGGCCTCACATGTGCTAGGCAAGTGCTCTACCACTATGCTGCATCCCTGCCTCCCCCTTGGCTTTTTGAAGTTCCTCCATCTGGGGAGATTTTTGGTAGTAGGTCTGAGGTAGGTTCAGGAACCAGTACTTTCTTTGAGCCCTGCCCCCAACCTTGGTTTTGATGGACTGACAGGTTTACAGTTGTGGCCATGACCTGTGCTTTGAGCCTCACCTGCCTCCAAAAGCCAGACAGATACTCTGTGGAGTTCGAACTTCCTCTCCACGGATGGGTAGCTGCAGTACAGTAGAAATGTGGGCTGGAACCTGGACTTGCTGAGAGTGATGGGCAGCTGAACAAGCCCTAGGAAGTCACAGTCCAGTAGGCAAAGTGAATAAAGAGGCCTCTACTTCAGGACTCTCCCCTAAACTCGAGGGATGAAGGAGAAGCCAGGGCTTTGAGTCAGAGCTGGCTGCGTGGAGGAGGAGTGGAATCTCATAAGGGGTGGTGAGGGGGTATCAGCACTTAGAGTAAAACTTTCCTATTGTCAAATTTCCTTCAAAGACCCCAAATTTTTCCATGAAGTCCAATGTTTAGGATATTCATATTTCATCCTATTTAGGAATTCTTTGGCACACTAACATTTAACCTTTCACATCCCTAATGATAGAGGTACAACATTGTGACTATCATGTATGCTACTGAATTGCACACTTAAAAATGGGTTGAAAGGTACATTTTTGTTTGTTTTGCTTTGTGTGTGTGTGTGTGTGTGTGTCTGTGTTGCTGGGGATGGAACCCAGGCCCTTGAGCCTGCTAGGTAAGTGCTCTACCACTGGGCTATATCTCAGCCCCTGTGTTATGTGTATTTTACTACAAGAAAAAATAAAAGGGCATATTTTATCTTTATTTTACCACCTTCCTCCCCCCCAAAAAAAGAAGGAAGGAAGGGAAACCACTGAGGTGGGCTAAAGGATTTGATAAAAGGAACTTTATACATGAATGTGGAGCACTTAAAGAACTTCCTTTTAACTCTCTAAAACAAGGATGGGTAGAGAATTCCAGAGTTCTTGCTTGTCTGCAGGACTTATTCTATTTTGAGTTTTTTCTTTTTGAATGTTTTATTCTGGAAATCTAAAAACATCCATAGAGACAAGAATCAATAACCAACTGCCTTCACATCCAGAACCCAGCTTCAACAACATCCACTTTTGCTATTTCTGTTTATATATCCCTCCAACTTGTTCTGTTTAATCCTCTCAGTTCTTCCAGGGCATGTTAGGGAAGCTCAAGCTGGTATCCAAGGCAGGGGCAGGTGAAATCAGTTGTGGAGAGAGACAGGCAAAAGAAACCGATATGGGAACACAATAAATGCAGGTGGTGATTGGGCAGTGGGATTTAGAGCCCCTGTTGTCTAGATCATCCAGCTTCTGAATCTAGACACATGCTACTTAAAGTGTGGTTTTGGGATTGGCAGCTTTCACATCACCTGGAGGGGCTGCAGGCCTCTAGCTAAAGAGTCCCCTGGGTCTGGTGGTCTCCATCAGTTTCCACTATTTTTCCCCATCCAGTAAGCTACTTCCAAATATTTCCTTTGTGACCATCTCTGAGTTAAGAGGTGGGGGTCTGGGAGCAGTGGCTGGTGCCAGGGCGCATAAGCTATGAGGAGAGTGGCTTGGAGGGGAGGATTTTGAGCTCAGCTTCCTGGTTTTTGCTCCAAGGAATTTGGCAGTGGGGATAGAGCAGGGAAAGGTGCATCTCTACAGGAGAAGAAACTGCCAGAATGGTAGACAGTGTGATTATTATTGTCAAGAGACCCTCTCAGAAAGCCTTGACCCCACTGTGGTCTTAAGCTATGAGTTGTTGGTGAGAACTCTCACCATGTGAGAAGAGCTGTCAGGAGCCAAAAGACCCAAGTTCAACCCTAATTTCGGGTCATTAGACCTTAAACAAGTCAGAACACTCTCAGCAAACAATCCAGATATGATAGCAAAAGAGAAAATGTTATAAAATGCTGTAAGTGAAAGATGTTCTTATAAAAGTTGACATGCCTTCATTAGGAGGGTTTTCCTTGTGACAGGACAGAATGTCTTGTACCACTTTTTCTGAGGCCGTCATGCCTGCTGTCATGCACTGAAGCATTTAAGAGGAGCCACTTGAAAGATTTATCTGCAAGCTTTGCTCCAGACTGACTTGCTGGCAACTTACCAGGTAGTTTCTTTTACTTAGTCCTTTCTTACCAGGCACACTCAAAGGTCAGTGGTCGTCATTGCTCGGTACCAGAATTAGGGGGAGTTCTTATTTTATTTTGTATTTGGTTCTGCCTTTTATATATATTTATTGATTTTCAGTGCTGCAGACAGAATCCAGGACTTTGCACATGCTAGGCAAGGACTCTACCACTGAACTGCATTCCCAGGCCTGGCTCTTCATTTTAAAAAACAAAAGCATGGAAACGCAAGGTAGTGGGAAGAGATTGGGGACCCACTAGAGATCAGGTGTGACTGGAAAGTGGAGTATATGGTGAAGTGGTAGGAGATGGAGCAAGAGTTTGATGATAGCCATGAAGGACATGGTGTTTGGACAATCCCTTTTTCAAAGGCCCTTAAAGCCATGCTGCTCCAGGTTCAAAGGAGTGAATATCAGAGTGTGATACCCAGACCAGTAGCATAAGCTCACCTGGGAATTTGGAAATGCGGACTCTTCTGGGCATGGTAGCCCATACCTGTAATCCTAGCAAATGGGGAGGCTGAGGCAGGAAGATTACATGTCTGAGGCCAGCCTCAACATTAATTTAGCACTAAAAATGAATTTAAAAAATTTTAAAAATTGAAAACAAAATAGGGAAAGCAGATGCTCAGACTCACTCCCCACATTTTGCACCAGAACTCTAGATAGGGCCCAGCTCTGTGTTTTAATACCCACAGGGTGATTGTGATGCACACTGAAGCCTGAAAATTACTGAATATTTAAAGTATTACCAATATCCCCTGCTCCCCAATGTGCTAGCAAAAAAACCAGTCACCTCCATTATCTGTTAGCCCATCCTCTTGGGTGGCATCCCCTGCGTTTGATCTGAAGCCCTAGAAAAGTTCCTTTTTCAGTCCTAATGACAGTCAGGTGAGGACTTGCCTCCAAAGGTGAGGACAGCACTTCTCAATTCCAGCTGCTTCTTTCTGGGTTAAAAAGATCTGGAAATAATCCAAAGAGGTGCTCAGAAGGCACTGGGTCACCTAGTGCTGGGGTGTTACAATGTGTTCTCTGCTGTTTCTCTAGACTCTGCTGCTCTTGCCTGCTTGTTCCCATTAGTCAAGGACAATTTCTCACTCTGCTGACCCCATAAAACAAAGACGCCTTCAGTACATTGAATTGTTGTGAACCCCTCAGGTCCAGGTCCACCACCTTTGACCTTCAGACCCCTCACTTGGACACCATCTCTGCTTCATGTTAACTTTTTCTTCTACAACACTCTATCTGGAATTACAACCCGTCCTGAACATCTTATCTTCCCTGCAGACTAAAGTGTTTAGCATATAGCCAAGAGCCCAATAAAGAATAGTTACTATTATTGATGTTACTATTTTGTATTCCACAAGGGGAAAAGAGAGGAAAAGCATCCTAGGGAGAGGGAACATCAAGATTGGATACATAATTGGTGGAGTCCAGTGTAAAGTGAAAATGTGAGTTCTCACTGGATGTGGGGGTTGGAGTGGTGGGGATCCCAGGAAATCAGTCTCTCTTTCTTACAAGTACATTCCTCTAACCCATGTCTGACAGGCAACCCCCAAGAGATGCAACCTCTCTGTGTGGGGACATGCGTGAAATCTGGAGTGGATGAGAGGCCCCCACTGAGTCACTTGTCAAATATACCATCACCAGGACACTTGCAGCCCAGACAGGAATGGCTGCCATTCTGCAGGGAGCATCCCCAACCCTATGTCCATCCGTACTCAGGCACCTGGACTCTGGCTGGGGCTGGAAGTCGATGGAGTAGTGACTCGGTTGTGACAGCTGACTCAGGGTGGGGAGGGGAATATTGAGCTCCTGGTTCCTGAAGTCGGTGGCCAAGAACTCATCTGAGGGATGTAGGGGAAGGTGGGACACACATGAGTCATCCTCTCTTCGGTGACATCTATGGCTTTCCAGAAAGGGCCAACTTCATGGCCTTATGACTACCACAGGCCTCTCTCAGAAGGCGTCTGTGCCATCTTGGAATCTTAATTATTTCAACTTTGAACTTGGGTTTGGTTAGTGTAGTCTCATGGGATAATGCAGCATGCCCACGCACAGAGGAGAAATGAAACATATGTGTCTACCATTCCCGACTGCCCCGTTTGCTGATAACATTCATGATGCCCTATGAACCCAGAATTTGGTGGCCTTGTGGTGTGTGGGAGTACAAGGTAAGCGTGTTATGTCTAAAACTGAATAAGTGGGGACTTAGCCCCAGAAGTCACTTTCCATTCCAACTAGAAATTTCTTCAAAAGCAGAAAGAAGGCATTTTGAAAACAATCAAGGAACCCTATCAGATCCCTTCTTACTGTATCAGCCAAGCATTTTTGCTGAAGAAGATGACACAGAAGAAAGGGAGAGCTTGTACAACCCTCAGTTTCCTTCACTTTCAGTCCTCCCTTACTTAGCAGGGAGTCAAAAATAGAAAGCACTGCTATAGTGCATGTTTTAATCAGCTTTTTGTTGCTCTGACCAAAATACCTGACAAGCACAACTTAGAGGCCAAAAAGTTTATTTTGGCTCATGACTCCAGAGGTCTATGTCCTTGGGGTTCAGTCTAAGGTCAGCTGAGTCCATTGCTCTGGGCCCCAGATGAGACAGAATATCAAGGCAGAAGGGCATGGCATAGGAACTCTCCATTCATGCTGCCAGGGAACAGAGAAAGAGAGAAAAAGCCAAGAGCCCGCAGGGAAGAGTAACCTTTCAGGGCATGACCCCAGTGACCCACCTCCTTTAGACACACCCCACCTGCCTTTTTTTTTTTTTTTTCCCTGTTGTTCTACTGAAGATTTAACCCAGGGGCCCTTGACCACTGAGTTACATCTGCTGTCCCTTTTATTTTTTATTTTGAGACAGGGCCTTACTACGTTGCTGAGCATCTAGCTAAATTGTTGAGACTGGCCTCAAACTTGGGATCCTCCTGCCTCTACCTCCATTGAGTGGCTGGGAATATAGGCATGTGCCACAGAGCTTACCCATACCCCATCTGTCTGCAGTTACCACCTAGTCAGTCCATTCAAATGAGTATGGACTGGTTAGGTTACAGCTCTCATATCGAATCATTTCAGCTCTGAACGGTCCTGCATTAACATAGGAGCTTTTGGGGGACACCCAATAAAAACCTTAACAGTGAACATATTCAGAAGTGATAGAAAAACACTTGAATTTGCTTTTCGAAGTGTTTCCACTTGTATGAATGAAATATACATGTTGTACAAAGCTATGAAGTACAAATTGTGTAATTTTGGTGTTTCCGAATATGAGTTAAATGTGTTTTTTAAAAATATTTTTATTTATTTTTTATTTTTTGGTTGTAGGTGGACATAATACCTTTTTTTTATTATTAGTATTTTTACGTGGTGCTGAGGATTGAACCCAGGACCTCACGCATGCTCGGCGAGCGCTCTACCACTGAGCCACGACTCCAGCCCCCAAAATATTTTTTAGATGTTGATAGAACTCTATTTTTATTCATTTATTTATATGTGGTGCTGAGAATTCAACTCAGTGTCTTACATGTGCTAGGCAAGCACTCTACCACTGAGCTACAGCCCCAGCCCCAAACTAAATGTGTTTTTGTTTGCATTTACTGGTATTGCATAATATAAAGATGAATGTAAAATTCATTATGATAATTTAAAATTTTAACTGTTATGTAATTAAGACAACAATACATAGCAAATCAATGACAACATAAATTAAGAGAAAAAAAAATAAGCCGGGTGTGGTGGTGCACACCTGTAAACCCAACAGCTCTGGAGGCTGAGGCAGGAGGATTGCAATTTTAAGGCCAGTATCAGCAACTTATCCAGGCCCTAAGAAACATATTGAGACCCTGTTTCAAAATAAAAAAAATAATAAAAATTTAAGAAGGGCTGGGGATGTGGCTCAGTGATTGAGCACCCCCAAGTTCAATGCCTAGTATCAATTTTTTTAAAAAAGAAAGAAAAAAAATCCTTATATTTTAGTATCTTTAATGACACTTACTCTTTGAACAAGGAGTCTTACAATTTCATTTTGCTCTGGGTTCCACAAATTATGTAGCCAGCCTAGTCCCAATCAGCTAGGACTTACCTTCAAGGCCCACAGGGCTATCTCTCCACCCTAAGACATAGAATGGTTCAGCCTCATTTTTGAAGTTGTCCAGGAGTCTCAAGGACTTGGACTGAACAAAATATGACAACTAAACTACATCTTTAATTTTTTTTTTTTTTTGCTCCTTCACATGTTTATTTCAGCCAGTTAAGGGTATGCAACCCTAATCTTGAGACTCTCCAGCTTCTGAGTATTACTTACTTTTCCAAAGGCTTTCAATAGATGAGACTATTTTCATGTGAAAATGTCTCCACAGCAATTATCTGCACAGATTGTGCAACATGCCTACATTTCTAATGCTCAGGGGAGTTGTCCTTAGGAAACATCATCAGTCCCAGCATTTGTGAGCTCCCAGGTACACTGAGGTACACAGTCTCTATATTATGTCCACCACCTCCTGCTTGTCTTTCATGGCCCAGTTAATCTTCCTGCAGTTGCCAATGACCAAGTCAATCCTGATGTTCTTGTTCCTGAAGAAAAGCATGACAGTATATGGATTGTACAATTCACACATTTTCTTGAAGTCGGGTACTTCTATAATATCCACAGGATAAATAACCAAAAATTCTAATCGTTTCAACTATGTTTATGGAAACTCATCCATCTTCATGCAGATGGGGTTCCAGTCATGTCCAAACCAAGTGACCACAATGAGGTCCTCCTTCCAGAGGATGGCCTGGTCCACCTGCCAGCCATTGTGCAGGTATATGAGCTGTTTGATGTTGTTGTGTGGCCAGGCTGTATGGCAAGGTGCTGCACATGAACCGTCTCCCAAAGTGCCAGTGCCTCCCCTCGCATCTTAAAGAATAAGTTGGAATTGGATAGGCAATGAAGGGAGAAGAGGGCAGGACATTCTAGATTGAAGGGTAGGGTGATGGAGCAGCACACAGCATAAGTTGAGAAATGGAGATAGCATGGTACATCAGGAATTTGTTTTTCTCAAGTGGTAAGATAGGGAAAACAGCAGGAAAGATTCCTGAGATCCATGGAAAAAAACTGTATTTACCAGGAGTCTGCCATTGCCAGGTAATGAGAAGGTGTGCAGGTGCGAGCTCGCACCTGCGCGCGCGCACACACACACACACACACCACACAAATGGCATTCTCCGTGGGTTGAAGTTATCAAAGATGGCTTTGTCTGTCATAGTTATAAATGTCTTGTGTTTGAGATGAAAAGCCGGGGGAGACCAGGGTGAGGGAATGGACAAGAGAGAAAGGTGCAGCCACCATATGTCAACATAGGTACAAAGGTGGCTCAGAGGAGCCCAGTTTCCACCACAGTGGGAAGAGACCAGACTTGCTGGAAGGAAGAATTTGTGTCAGGAGGGAGGCCTGAACAGGATGGGATAGGGAAGGCCATGAATACCAAACTTGGACAACTTGGACTTGATCTTGTGGGCAGTGAGGTTTGATCAAAGCAGGAGTGTGGTAAAATTTTTATGTGTGTAGAATGGTGATATGGATGTAGGAATAGTGCCTGAAGGATAGGGCTCCTGGGAGTAGGAGGAGGAGGAGGAGGCTAGGGCAACATTATGAAGGGCTTTGAATGATAAGCTAAAGAGTTTGAAGTTTTATCATTCAGACGAGCATTTTTCAAGAGTTTTAAAGCAGTGAACCCTTTCTTTTGTTTGTCAAAATCATCTTAGCCAAAGTCCAGTGTACCAAATAGATGCAGGCAACCATCAGTTCACCTGGTTTGAAAGCCTTTGGTGAAGGCGATGGGGATTTGTGGAAGCTGTAAACTCCATGGCCATGTATGATCTTGCTGAAAGGAGAGAAGGAGGGGAAAGAGGTGATGAGGAGGTGGACAACAGATACAAAAAGAGCATGGTGAGTTTGAAGATTTAGGAAAAGAAGTAACAGGAAGGAAAGGGAAGAGCCCAAACCCACAGGAGAGATGAGGAGGGTTCTTGGTGGTGGTTGTGGAGTGAATCCTTGGTTCCTATCAGGGAGGAGAACTTGAGAACATCTGACCCAGCCACTGTTAGAGGTGGTCCTTACAAACTTTGTTCTCTAAACTTTGTTCACTGCTGGACTTCTTTGAAAAGAATGTAGTCTCATGAAAAGTGCAATAGTATGCACTTGTTCAAGCAGTCTAACAACCTGAAGAAGGGAAAGAACTCTTCTTTCTGGGCTACCAGCAAAGTTTGGTTTAAAAGTTCCAAAATAGTTCTTGATACTGCTGACACTGCTCTGGAACCCTGAGCTAAAACACAGGTCTATTCAGACTATCAAGAATTGTGAAGGGTTTCAAATTTTATCCTACTTGCAAGATAGCAAGCCTGCCACATGGATGCTGAGAGAAAGCATGTCTTCTGGGTTAGAGAGAAAGGCCAGCTCATTACTCACACAGTAATAGCTAGAGAATTATCAATTTTGCCAGAGCAGTAGCCAGAGAATTATCAATTTTGCATGAATTCCTCAAATTGCCATTTTTACAGGGTGACATGAAAAAGCCAATAATGCTTGCATATGCAGTGAGTTACATTGTAAGAGAGGAGCCCCAAGTTTAGGGAGCCAAAAGTTTTATACTGGACTATAAGCTTACCTAAACTTTTCCCAGAAGGGAGACACTATTACAATAGACAGTAAACAAACCTGCCTTTTGCTCTGGAAGAAGACACTATCTCTGTCTTCCAAGACTGTTTGCTACAGAGACATCCTTGGAAAGATAGCCTAGAATAAAGGCAGATAGTGCTCTGACCCCACAATATACAAAAATGCCAGAGATTTGGGAAGAATCATCTCCTAACATGAAGGATTATGATATTTCTGGAGGGTTGACAAATTTCTTTCATTCCCTATCTTTTTTTTTCCACTGTGGGACTCAACATGTTTATGACTTTTTCAGTTACCTAAAAGGTCAAATCTTCTATCACATTCATGTTCTTTTTTTTTTTTCCTGTACTGGGATTGACCCAGGGACACTTTACCATTGAGCTATGTCCTTAGGCCTTTTCTTTATTCTATTTATTTTTTGAGAGAGAGGGTCTTGTTAAGTTGCCCAGACTGCCCTCTAACTTGGCACCTTCCTGTTTTAGCCCACATTAGCATTCTTTGAAGTGTCTCAAAAGACCACTAGGATCTCAAATTTTATACTAATGGGAAGTTCTACTTGTCTGTAAGTGGCTAGTTCTATAATCCTTCTCTGACCAGGTCTTCACACAATTTCGATTCTTTTTACCTCAGAGCTCTCAGATTCCTTACTAGCTTGAAGTATTGTAAAACTGGATCAATTCCATGGGACACAAATGCTGACTGAGCTCATAATTAAGTGATGTATGAGTAATGCTCAGAAACTTTCCTAAGGGATTTTCTCAAGTTCATTAGAAAGAAAATGCATATATAGTTTTGCAAAAAGAAGTTGTAAAATAGAACAGTCAACACACCCTGATGAAAGATTTTTACAAGGCAACTGATGATAGTCAATTTCCACATCTTGAGGGTTCTTCTAGGATGCCAGTCTCATTGCTTTATAATCTTATAAGATTCACACTCTGACACCTACAGATGAGGAGAAGTTGTTACAACAGCCCTGCAGATAGGACCAGGAACTGTAGTTCCTTCAAGTCAAAGCCCTACAGAAGGGTGGACTCTTAGTCCTTTGCAAGGTTAGAGATCTCAAGGGGAGGTTGCATCTTGTTGCAGTTGCCCAGCTGTATACATTGAGTAAAACTAATTTTGTTTCCATTATAATGGGTGTTTGAACCAGGGATCAATACCCACACCAAAGGCAACTGTGTATAGATTTTGTATCATAGGGCTCCATCCATTGTGTGGTGGGTAGCTTGGAGAAAGACAGCTTAGAATAGAAGAATTATACTGGATGGAAGAGAAAAGCACAACCAAATCCTCTCCACCGAGGAGTGTAAATTTAAATGTCAGATCTGTAGAGAAATGACGGCATACCCTTAGTAAACAAAGCTATTGGTGTTCCACTTCTCCTGTTGGTCATCCAAATCTAGGAGACATTGGAACTCAGACAAATTGAAGAGTTAAGAAGAATAAACACACCCAGCATGGTGGCACACTCCTGTAATCCCAGAAGCTCTGGAAGCTGAGGCAGGAGGATTGCAAGTTCAAAGCCAGCCTCAGCAAATCAGAGAGACACTGTCTCAAAACAAAACAATAAATAAATAAAAATAAAAAAGGACTGGGAATGTGACTCAGTGGTTCAGCTCCCCTGGGTTCAATCTTTAGCACACACACACAAAAGAATAAATAAACTGGGCATGGCGGTGCACACCTGTAATCCCATCTAGTTGGGAGGCTGAGGCAGGAAGTATCACAAAATTGAGGCCAGACTCAGCAACTCCAGTGAGATCCTGTCTCACAAAAAAAATCAAATCAAATCAAATCAAAAGGGCTAAGGATGTGTCTCAGTGGTAGAGAGCTTGCCTAGCATGTGTGAGGCCCTGAATTCAATCCCTAGTACTGCAAAAAAAAACCCAAAATAAAACAAACAGATCCTGCATGTCCTCCCATTCCCTTGTATCCTTATCTTTGTTTTTACTCACCCTTGAAATCTTATAGAGGGTAACATTATTATGTCCTAAACAATTAAAAGCCCTACCCCCGCCCTGGTACTAGAAATTGCAACCAGGGGCCACTGCATTATATCCCCAGCCTTTCTTATTTTTAATTTTAAGACAGGGTCTCACTAAGTTGCTCAGACTGGCCTTGAAATTGTGATCCTCCTGCCTTAGCTTCCCGAGTAGCTGGGAATATAAGTGTGTGCCATTTTGCCCAACTGAAAAGCCTTTTTTTTTTTTGGTATCACGGACTGAACCCAGGGGCACTTAACCACTGAACCACATCCCCAGCTCTTTTATTTTTTATTTTGAGACAGGGTCTCACTAAATTGCTCAGGGCTTCACCATTATTGCTGAGACTGGCTTCGAAATTTTCATCCTCCTACCTCAATCTCCCAAGCTGCTGGGATTACAGATGCATGCCTCTGTGCTCTGCTGAAAAGCCTTTTAATAGACTGGTAAACGGATCTAGAATTAGAGGTAAAGAGGTGGAGAAAAAATCCCACATACAGGAGAGCTGAGACTGTGGAGAAGAGGCATTCTGCTGTTGTTCAAGACTCCACATGTTGGTCAAACATCTGCCTTTAAGGAGAGAAAATTAGCTTCACGATCTCCACTGCCAAAGACAGAGGTAAAAGCTTTCTCCCAGCTGCTTCAGAAAATAGTATATGGTGTGGACTGCAATGTATGAGAGACTGCAAGGTTTCAAGCCCACTAGAAACAATAGCTTCTTTGTCCATGCTCCTTGGTAGGGGAGCTCATCCTTTCCCATGGCTCTAAATACAACTTCAGGCCGACAACTCCAAATGTTATCTCCAGCCAGTTTTGTGATATGAGCAGAAACTCATATAACCAGCCGTCTGCTTGTCATCTGTGCTCACATTAACACAGCATTTCAATTTAACATGTCCTAAATGAAACTCTGGATCTACGCACTAAATCCATTGTTCTCCATACCTGCCCCCGCCCTGTCTCAGTAAATGGTCCTACCCATCTACTTGAGCCAGAAATCTGGAGTCCTTCTTCACTTCTTACATCCAGTCCACAGCAAGTCATGTCAGTTCTATCTCCAAAACATGTCTTGACTCAATCCACTTTTCTCCCTCTCTATACCCATCATCCTTTGCCAAGTCTTGCCTTCTTTTGCCCGGTTGACTCGATAGCCTCCTAACCAAATTGATAGACTATCTGTCATGCTCCCTTCCAATTCACAGCAGCCAAAAGTGATTAGAAACACACACACACACACACACACACACACACACACCTGTTAACTCATGAATCGTGCCACTGCCTGCTTAGTGCCTTTTCGAGTCTTCTATTGAAGTTAGAATAAAAACCTCACCTTCACCTCATGATCTTCCAGGTTCTCCATGAATCTGAGTCTCATCTCATGATCCCTTCCTCTAGGCAGCTTCCACTCTGTGCTTCTCTCAGTGGCTTTTCCTTGTCAAGATGTTTCCTGCTCTGGTGGCTTGAGTGTGCTGTTTCCCTCCTGGAAGGCTTTTTTTCCCCCGCTTTGCCTGGCTGGCATCTGGGGTGCCATGCACAATCTGTTTTTCAGGGGCAATGTCCCCTGGAGGTGTACATCAAGGCAGCCCTCTTTCCCGACCATGCAATCTAAAATTGCCTGCCAACTTCTCACTCTCAGAGTCCATATCATAATTTGTAGTATATGTTAATTTGGGTCTTTGAATGTCTGTCTCAGACTATAAGGTCCATGAAGCTAGGGGTCATGCTTGACATGTTAATCTCTTTTTCTCTGGGCTTGATGCTGTTCTTGGCAGAATATGTACTCAATACATTCTTGCTGAATGAATGAACAAAAACTAAAGGACAAGGGGAGTAGGGTCTTACAGTGCTGAATAGGGATGAATTGAGCAGCGGCATGACACCAATACTGAGAGAACTCTGAGCTTGAGGGCATGACAGGCTGGTGCTTCTCTGAGAGTCCCATCTGTCCAAAGCCCTTAGAACTGTGTGCTGATCATTCTTTAAGTGGGGGTAAACATTAACACACCACAATTGCCCTGAATGTGAACTCAATCTGCAGTACTTATCTCTTGTTATGATCACCAGACACACTAAAGGAAGACAAATCAGTACAGGATTCTCTGCCTTTCTTCTGAATATACTTCTGCTAGACACCCTGATATTCTTTGCCCTTTTAAGCTTCTGTATGATTTATTTTGATTCTCTCTTCTCCACACCCAGAAGGCTGCCCCTACTTTTATTTTGTTGTTTGTTTATTTGTTTGGTTTGGTTTGGTTTGGTACTGGGGATGAAATCCAGGGGTGCTTAGTCACTGAGCTACATCCCCAAGGGTCTCATTTAGTTGCTTAGGGACTCACTAAGTTGCTGAGACTGGCTTTGAACTTGTGATCCTCCTGCTTCAGCCTCCAGAGTTGCTGGGATTACAGGTGGATGCACCACTGCATCCAGCTGAAGGCCACCTTTTCTTTTTGGCCTCTGTGTTCCTGAGGGGTCTGAGGCATTCTTGCCCTTGCCTTTGTCTGGATCAATTAGCTTCCATGCTCAGGTCTTTCTGACCACATGGGCTGACGGATCAGCATGTCCACTGTGTGACCTAACACCCATGCTCTGAGTCTACGTGCTACTCTCTCTCAAGAGTGAGGGAGCCATTTCTCATGCCGCTGTGGTTTGAGGAGGAGGCATTATTTCATCACTAAGTCCTTAGAAAACCATTCTCCAGAATAAAGACATACCCATTCTCTGTAATGCCTTTCTACTTCCTTTTTAAACTTCTTTTTTTTTTTTTTGGTTTGTATATACAGTCAACAGAAGTTAAGATCATAGCTGAATGAACATCAAAGTTACTGCTGAAAAAACTAGTTGGTAGAATTTTGTGTGTATATATTTATTATTATTATTCAATTGTTATTATTTTTATCATATTGTACATGCCATAAAATTCAATGCATGTGAAAAATAAATATGAAATATTAGGTCTCACTCTCATGCCCACATTTCCCCTTTGTAAGTTTCTTGTATAACCTTCAGAGAGGTTTTCTATGCATTTCCAAATATACAGGTAGCTTAGCTTCACTATTCTACTCTCTCTCCCTCCCTCCACCTCCCTTCTCTCTCTGTGGTACTGGGGATGGAACCCAGGAGTGCTCTACTCCTGATCTCCACCCACAGGTCCCCGCAACACCCCTTTCCCCCCGTTAAATTCTGAAACAGAGTCTTGCTTAAGTTGCCAGGCTTGCCTTGAACTTGCCATCCTCCTGATTCAATCTTCCAAGTCACTGGAATTACAGGTGTGGGCCCCAATGCCCAGCTTTGCTCTCCTCTCCTAAACTTTACATTGTTTTGCTCCTTGCTTTGTCCCTCAACAGTGTGCTCTGTATCAATACTCCAACAGCTTTCTAACTTTTTAAAATAAATATATATATATATACATATATATATATATATTTTTATGATAGGTGGACACAATACCTTTATTTTACTTTTATGTGGTGCTGAGGATGGAACCCAGGGGCTCACGTGTGCTAGGCAAGCATGCTACCATTAAGCCACAACCCCAGCCCAGCTTTCTAACTTTTTATAGCTATGTAATATCCTATAATTTGGACAATCATAGTTTTGAGAAAATGTAAAGTACAACTTCATGTTAATTCAAGCATATTCATGAATAAATTTTTAGAAATCAAAGGGTTAACTTTGGGGCACTTAACTGCTGAGCACTTAACTGCTGAGCCATATCCACAGCCTTTAAAAAAATTTTTTTTGGGGGGAGCTGGGGATATAACTCAGTTGGTAGAGTGCTTGCCTCGCATGTACAAGGCCCTGGGTTCAATCCTCAGCACCACAAAAAAAAAAAAAAAAAAAAATTTGAGACAGGGTCTTGCTAAGTTGCTAGGGCCTTGCTCAATTACTGAAGCTGGCTTTGAACTTGCCGTCTTCCCGCTGTAGTCTCTCATGAGGCTGGAATTACCGGTGTACGCCACCACACCCTGTTGTTCATTTTTAATTTGACAGAGAGTATCAAGTTGCCCTCTAATTTACAAGAATGCTGTTTTTATCAATACAATTTACAAAATTTTTTCTTGTCTGGGAACTGAAAAATGCATTGACATTGTAATTTTGATTTACATTTCACTTGATCTCAAGCATGTATTTTATGTTTAGAGAATTTGTTTCCTTTTCTATGAACTCTCCATGCTTTTGCCCACTTTTTCAAATGGGACAATAGTCTTTTCCATATTGATGTGCAAAGGTTATTTATATTTTAAGGAAGGTTGTTCATGGTAGGTTTATCTTAAGGAATTAAAAAAAAAAATTCAAGGTATCTAAATTCACTTGTCTTTCAAGAAATTTTTTTTTGTGTGTGCCACACTTAGGAAAGCTTTAGTCGGAGGTTATTACAAAAGTTCTCTTATGATTTTTTTCTAATAATTTAATTTTTTAGATAGATACATCTGCTCCATCTGGAATTATATATAGGCAGTAAGATAAGAATCCAAGTTAATTTTATTCCCAGATGGTCACCTTGATGTTCCAACACCACTTATTGGTTAATTCATCTTTTCCCTGCTGACTTGAAAAATCAAAACTTTATTATATGCTTAAACCCCTGGATGTCTCTGGATCTGCCTCAGAGCTTTTTGCTCTTTCCACTGGTTTGACTGTGTAATTGGGTCTGGTTTCATGTTTTAAACTCTTTTAACTTCTGTTATTTCAAAGGGGTCGCAACAGTGTTTTCGATTTGTGTCAGTGGTTGTGCTGTTATCCAGCAAAGCCAACCAGACCCTATGGAGACTGAATCCTTAACTCTGGTCTAAATAACTTTTTATTTATCCCAGTGCCAACTACTCCAAAACAGGTTCTGAGGCTTTTAAGGAACACTGGGCTGAGGTTGTCTAGACACCACATCCTGCTTTCATTTAAGCCTCCAGGACTACCCTATAAGGCAGTGAGCTCTCTGGCTTATTTGGTTGCAAGAAATAGATTCACCAAGGCTGGTTCATATAACAAGGGGTATTGTGTGTATATTTGTAGATGAGAGATGTGAATCTTAGTCACTTCGTCAGGAAAAGCAAGACCTCACAGGAATGTCTCATGTTTTTTTTTTAATTGCACATCATTTATGTAATTTAAAAACATAAACATATAAAACTGATTGTATCAGCTTGAATGCTTGTATATTTAAGGACCTATAACAAACATATTAGAATGCTGCCCTAAGACAAGTGCTGGGAAGGACAAAGGATACCCAGGTATGAAGATCAAAGTGTAAAAAGAAAAAAGTGAAAAGAAATAACTTAGAAATAGAGGGGTTGTATATTGAAGGATGAGAGTGTAAATAGTGAACCATTTATACCTGAGGTGCTTTAAAAATCAAAAGTCAAGCTGGGGGCTGGGGTTGTGGCTCAGTGGTAGAACACTTGCCTAGCATGTGTGAGGCATAGGGTTCGATTCTCAGTACTGCATATAAATAAATTTAAAAAATAAAGGTCCATCAACATCTAAAAAATTTCTTTAAAAAGTCAAACTTGGTGTGGTGGTGCATGCCTATGCTGGAGGATTGTAAGTTCAAAGCCAGCAGAGGCCCTGAGCAGCTTCATGAGACCCTCTCTCAATAAAATATAAAATTAAAAATATATAAAAATATTTTATATTTTATATAAAAAGGGCTGGGGATGAAAAAAAATCAAATCAAAATGCAAGACTTGAGATTTTGGGGGTGTGAAGTGAGAAGGAGGAAATGAGATACAGGGAAGTGTCAGGAGGAAGCAGATGTCTGCAGGAGAGCCAACATTTTGAGAACCATATCCACGAGGATAAAATAGTTTATACCACAGTAACAAACGACCCCACACCTCAGTGGCTTAAAACTGACTTACACTACTTGTCAATTACAGGTTGATGGGGACTCCACTCCATGTCATCCTCCACCAGGAATCTAGACTGGTGCAGTCTCTGCCTCTGTACTTCTGTGATAGCCAGTGTGCTATCATAGTGTTGATGTGCACTTGCTGAATTGTTCGCTGACCAAAGAAAATCACATTACTGCACCTAACCTTAGAGGGACACGGTAACGCAATTCTGCCATGAGCTTACAGGGAGAGGTATACATATTTGGTGAATAGAACTAATAATTACCACTGGTAGTTACTACAGCCTGCAGAGATGTGAGCCATAGGGTGAATGAACCCAACTTTAGATTTCTGAATAGGACTCTGGAATAGAGTCATGTTGGCTCACAAGTCAGCTGAGGTCCACTGGGGAGGTGGCTGCATACTGATGACACCAGCAGTCCACACCTGTGCTGGAGGCATGAGTTAATCCTCAAAACTTTTCCAAAGGCTTAGCAATCAGAAACATACACAACCATACACCATTTCAAAAATGTACTGTCAACTCTGATCTTTGCCCTAAAAATCTGGTCTCTATAATTAATGTTTTTTTTTTTTCAGTCCAAAGAGATATGGGACAAATAACTGCCAAAGCAAAACACCAAGAACAGGGATATATTGTTCTTCTAGATGTTTTAGCTACCTCGACTCCCTGAACTCCTACGTCTCCTTGAATACCAACTAAGTTGCAAATGGGAATAGCCACCCCACATTTCCCCAGATGGCTCAAATCCTGTCAGTAGTGGTGCCATATTTTTCTCTCTGATATGATTTAGGGAAGTAATTTTGTAATATTCTCAAATTGACCGATGAGTAAGTGTTTTGGGTCCTTCTTGGGTGACAGCTTTCTAGTTCTGCAGAAATATAAATACTAAACAAAACTGTTAGCCCCACTGGGTTCCAGGACTATAGATGTGCATAATCTATTGTGATGAGACCATACATTTCTAAATTGCCCATCTGGGTCTGTGAACATGGGAAACGTAGCAGTGACGTAGCAGTCAATGCTGGCTGTTTCTCCCCCAAGACCCTGTTATTGTTTGGGATCCATCCAATGACCAAAGGGTGGGCCCTGATTAGTCTTAAGCCAAGATATGTTAGCCTTGGCACAATTGAGATTTGGGGCTGGATAATTCTCGGGTGTGGGGGCCTGTTGTATGTATTTTACAATGTTCAGCAGTGTCAGTGCCAATAGCATTTCCCCACTCCAGTTGTAAAAATCAAAAATATCTCTAGAGCTAGGTGCAGTGGTCCATGCCTGTAATTCCACCAATTTGGGAGGTTGGGGCAGGAGGATTTCAAGTTCAAGTCCAGCTTTGTCAACTTAGTGAGACCCTGTCTCAAAATAAAAAGTAAAAAAGGTGGGAGGTATAGCTCAGTGATAAAGCACCCTTGGATTTAGTCCCCAGTATCAAAAGAAAAAAAAAGTGACTCTAGATGTTGTCAAATGTCTCCTGGGCTCTTCACCCAATTGTGAGCCACTGGGACAGGCCAACCATTATAAACCTATTCCTCTTTCTAGGTAACTTATTGAAAAATGGGCATGTGATCATTTGGCTAATGAAATTAAGGGGAGGGTTGAGGTTGTGGCTCAGTGGTAGAGTGCTTGCCAATATGTGTGAGGCACTGGGTTCGATTCTCAGCACCACATATAAAAAATAATAAAGATCCATCAACAACTAAAAAAAAAACCTTAAAAAAAGAAAAGAAATTAAGGGGAAAGAAAGCTGCTGAAGGCTTTTAGGAAATGCCTTTTTCTGTTCTTTCCTTCTCCTCCTCCTTTTTATAACAAAAAGACCCATGATAAGATATTTCCTTTCTCTGTCTCTGGATAGCATTGTCTGTGGACAAAACCTGGATGCAGACATCTTGCCACCAGTTTGAAGATGAAGCCAAGTCAGGGAGCAAAGCAGAGCCAAGAGATTCTCAGAGAAGTAGGGCCAGACCCTGACGTACGGGCCTGGCACCTGGCCCACCACTGGGCAGCTTTTTATTTGACACAACAAATATCCTTATTGTTGGAGGCAGGGTGTTCTGTTACTTGCATCTGAAACCAAACTAAGTGAAGTCACTGGGAGAGAGTGACACAGAGAGAGGCTTCTTCAGTCTGCTGGAGCTGCCACCAACAGGGCCTGGGCTCATGCCTGCTGGGACCAGCCCCTTCTTAATTAGAAGCAATACATTTCCCATCATTGAACTGATAGGAGGTTAGGAAGTTCACTTGGGTTTTTAGCAAGTTCATAAGAATAAAACTGAGCTTCTGCTATCTAGAGGCAGAGACGAGGCAGCTACAAAGATAAGAACAAGATGCTGCTGGGCCAGGAAGAGATACAAAGATTGGAGACAGGCAAGGGGTCAAACTGGTGCTAAGGGGCCAGAGGAGTCAGATCTAGATGCTAATGATGACCCAGATTCAGCAGGTGTCCCAAACACTAAAACCCAAACACTGAGTCACACTATAGCCCTTGTCTTTACCATTGCCCGCACATTGGAACTACCAGGGGGGGCTTTAAAAAATTCTGATGCCTGAGTTCCATCCCCAAAGATTTGGATGTAATTGGACTGGATTATGGTCCAGGCATCATTTAATTTTTTTTAAATTTAAAATTTGATGGGTTTAAGTATCTTTACTTCCAGCCCTGTGTCCTTTTTATTTTACTGTGCTGCCTTCACACCAGACGGCTCTTAATTCCATTTTTTTGGCAAGCAAGATATACTTCTTGTACCTTGCACATGCCAGGTGTGGTGGTGCACACCTGTAATCCTGGAGACTTAGAGGGTTAAGGCAGGAGTATCACAAGTTGGAGGACAGTCTCAACAACTTAGCTAGAACCTTAGTAACTTAGTGAATGCCCGTCTCAAAAATCAAACATATAAAGAATTGGGGGTTTAGCCCAGTGGGAAAATGCCCCATGTGTTCATCCCAGTGCCAAACAAAGGGACAGACTGTCTCCCAGACACCTTGTTTCTTTCTTAGAGGATAATTTATGACTATATGCAGGTGTTATGGTTTGGATCTGAAATGTCCCCAAAGGCTCATGTGCTGAAAGCTTGGTCCCCAGTACAGCAGAATTCAGAGGTGATTGGATCATAAGGCTCTGATCTCATCAATGGATAAGTCCATTGGTGAATTCATAGTTGAATGTGCTATTGGGAGGTGGTAGAAACTGGAGGCAGTGGGGTCTAGTTGAAGGGAGTGGATCCTTGGAGTCAAGCCCTTGGGGATTATATCCTGTCCCTGAACCCTTTCCTCTCACCCTTTCTGCTTCCCGAAGAAAGGTGAAAGCTCACCTGCTATGAGGTGAGCTGCTCTGTTCTGCCATATGCTTTTTGTCATGATATTCTACCTTGCCACAAACTCACAATGATGGGGCCAAGCAACTATATGGACTGAAATTCTGAAACCATGAACCAAAATGAATCTTTGCTCCTCTAGGTGGATTTTCTCAGGTATTTTATCATAGCCACAAGTGACTAAAACAACAGAAATACATTTATTTTATCACTAATTCCTTTTTATGTACCAATGGTGACTTTCTATGCATACTGTTCTCCATCCTGCTTTTGACTTAACTGCAAAGTACAGATCATTCTATATTCATACTTAGCTTTTTTTTTTTTTAAGTGGTCAATTTATTTATTTATTTTTTTATTTTTAACTAGGGATTGAACCCAGGGCTTCATGCATGCTATGCAAGTGCTCTACCACCAGTCCTTTGTATTTTATTTTGAGACAGAGTCTCAATAAGTTACTGAGGCTAGCCTTAAACTTGCAATCCTCCTGCCTCAGCCTCCCTGAGATTACAGGTGTATGCCACCACTCCTGGCACAGTCAAATAATTCTATTGTGTGAATGTGCTGTAGTCTGCCTAACCAGTCCTCAAATAGATAGAATTGAAGTTGGTTCCAGTCTCTCTATGGCACAAGATGTGAAGACTCTTTATACAGCATGTGTGGATATACCTGTAAGAAAAATGGAATCACTGGCCCATAGGGCAAGTGTACCTGTATTGTTGGAGAGTGTTCAATAGATCTCATGGAAGTTCTGTTCTCCCACCAACAATGTGATTATCTATATTACAATACTGGAAAAAAAAAAAGACAAAACACCCAGGAACTTCAATGTATATGTAACTCAGAAGACTAGAATAAGAAGAGAGGCTTAACAGTAATTCACGATTTCATTTCCTCCTGGGGAGATCTGTTCACTTTGATGACAAGGTGTGTTATCATTGTTTGACTTTTGCCCACCTGATGGGCCAAAAGTGTCAGTAGAGTGTAATGTGGCATTTTCATGATTGTGGGTGATGTTAGTCATATTCTCATATGTCAAATAGTTATTTGTTCTTTTCCTGTGAACTCTGTGTCCTTCACCATAGATTGGATGCATTTTTCTTAATAATTCGAAGATCTTTTTTTTAATTTTTTAAATTTTTAATTAATTTATTTTTTTGACCAGGAGATTGAACTCAGGGGCACTTGGCCACTGAACCACATCCCCAGCCCTATTTTGTATTTTATTTAGAGACAGGGTCTCACTGAGTTGCTTAGGGCCTCGCTAAGTTGCTGAGGCTGGCTTTGAACTCGTGATCCTCCTGGCTCAGCCTCCCGAGTTGCTTGGATTACAGGCGTGTGCCACCACGCCCGGCTAAGATCTTTATATAGTAGAAAAACAAACGTTTTGCATCTGACATATTTTTAATGACTTTGACTTCACTTAATAGACTCTCTTTTATCATCTTTTCTTTTATGGCACTTAGGTTTTTAGTTCTTCTCAGACATGGCTGAGAGTCAACAATCTTGATTTAAAAAGCAAATAAAGAAGTTTTTTTTCCCAGGGATTGCAGAAATTTTGGGAGTAGTCTTGTTTACTTTTCCTTATGAATATTAGAATCAGTCTATTTATTTTTTTAATCCATTAAGGTGTATTGCATTTTAAATTTACAGATTAACCTAAGGGGATGTGAAATTCATGAAGTCCTGTTAGGCCTCCCTATGTATTCAAGTCTTCTGAGTTCCTTGCACGGATTAAGTTCCTAGGAATTTTGTCTTTTTGTTCACTATTATAATAGAAGAAAAGATGTCATTAACATCTGTTGTTAATTTGGCATCAGGATTATTAAAAGCTCTCCAGGTGATCCTCACATAATAGGTATATAAGGGCAGGAAGGGAGGGTTGCCTGGGAACTGTTGGCTCTCATCTAGAAAGGAGTACTTTGTCATTGATGTTGTTTAGAATTGTCAGCAATGTGTAATAAAAGCCAAACTGACTAAGGGTTTTATTATTGCTTATAAATTCTCTATAGTGAACTGGGCATGGTGGTGCATGTCTGTAGTCCCAGTGATTCTGGAGCTAAGGCAGAAGAATTGCAAGTTCGAGGCCAGCCTCGGCAACTCCATGAGACCCTGTTTAAAAATAAAAAATAAAAAGAACTTGGATGTAGCTCTGTGGTAAAATGTCCCTGGCTTCAACACCCAGTACTGACAAAAAACCAAAACCAACCAAACAAATAAAAAACAGGAGCAGCCACCTGCACCCCTAAGTGTACCCTGTCCCAAAGAGCAATCAAGGCTAAGAGTCATTGTCCTGGAATCCTCAACTTCTCCCTGCCCTTAACATTCAATTACTTAGGTACTGTCCAGGTCACCTCTTACATTTTTCTCACTTCTTTCACCACTTCTCTTTTGCCATGTGTCTAACAGAAACCTTCAGCATCATTTCTCATGACTCTGGTCTCCTTCCCCATGGGATCTGGACCAGAGCACTGTACTTCCATTTGGAACAAATCAATCTTTCTCACATCCCTGAGAGTCTCCATTTGCTGTTCCTACTACCTGGACTTTTTTTTAGGCTCTGGGTTCTTATTGCACAGACGAATTGTATTATGAATGATGCGTTTAGGAAACTGGTTTTCAGGATTCACTCCATGGAAGACTTTACACTTTCCATCTTGTGATCTCATGAACTTTACAGATTCGAAAACTGGGGCTTTGAAAGACCAAAGACCACCCGGCATTCCCATGCCAGCCTCCCATGCCACGAGGCCCTTCTCATGGCTCTATGCCAATCAGGATGAGAATGTTAGACATGTAGTCCTCAAATTTGGGATGGTCTTGGAGGGGTCCCCCTGGCAATATTTCTAGTGACTTTTTTACATGTGTTATGATGCAGCATGCATGTGTGGACAGGTGCTGGGTCACACCTTGTGTGTGGGAAGGGAGAATCATCTGGCTCAATGTCAATTCATTTATGTCAGTTTTCTGAAGTCAATTTGTCTATTGATTACTCCCCCCCCAATTTAACTCCCATTGAGTATAGATGTCCTATTTTTCAGTCCTTTGATGTATTTTGGATTTTAGAATTAGAAGGTCAATTTGTTTAAGGGCATTTTAAACTTTTCCACATAGCACAGTCAATGACTACTGGATGTGGTGAATATTTGCCAAACTTTGGGACTTCCTGGACTCCTTTGAAAAACTTTCTTTTGTTTGAGAAACTTCTCTTTGTGGTGCCAGGGATAGAACCCTGGGCCTCATGCATGCCAGGCAAGAGCTGTACTACTGAGCCACACCCCCAACCCTGAACATCTTTTTTGTATTTTGAGACTTTCCACCTTATGACTCCTGACTCCCTGGCCTGCTTTTGCAGCTTCCCTGCAACTAGGGCATAGTCAGGGGACTAAAACTCTGCTAACCAGTTGCAAACTATCAATTTAAAAGTCAATACTGTGGAGAAGGAGATGCTATGCAGAATTCCTTCCATCAAGGATGAAAAGAGACAGACAACCCAGCTGTCAAGGGTAGCTGTGGCACATCTTGGCTGCAGCATTCCATGTCTGGCATCAGAAGCATGGGCAGAGATGATAGCCGAGTGGTCATGGCAACAGAACTTCCCCTGGCAGAGTTTTATGGTATAGCCCAGGCATCACTCTCAGGTGATTAGCTTCTAATCCTATTTCTCTGGTTCTCCAGAAGATCCAGCAAGGGGTTTAATATTCTTCAATAAACTCCTTTTGTCTTTAAATTAGTTTGAATGGGTCCTGTTTGCACCTTTTACAGATAAAATGGGAATGTTGTAAAACCTTGTGGCTTCCATTTTTATATTTTAACTGCTTTTAAATGTTTTCCTTTCCCAATCTCTCAGATTTATGCATTATAATTGAAATCCAAGAGATTATCCAGAACATCAGGGCCCAATATTAAAAATAATAGTATGCAAGGAGTCCTGAGAATTTATGTACAGGCCAGATCCACCACCTTCATTCTTAAAATTCTCTACAGGATCCCATGCTACAATTTGATGAATCCTAAGAACAACAACGATGATGACAACAACAAAAGTAATATTTAGCAGAGAAAGGTCTTTTTGCAAAGTGGTGTCTTCCAGGATAGTTCCATGAGGTCCAATGACCAGACTCAGGCCAGTCTAATGTGGGGTCAGTGCTAGAACCACCCTGGTGTGAAATTGGAAAGCTGGCATCCATACCCAGTCACACCACCCTTGGTTGATACTGCCCTGTGGCTCCCACTGTCCCTCTTCCAAAATTCCACTGTATATAAAGTCATAGACACACTGAGCGTGGTGATGCACACTTGTAATCCTAGCATCTTGGGAGGCTGAGGCAGGAGGATGGCAAGTCTGAGGACAGCCCAGGCAATGAAACAAGACTGTCTCAAAATAAAAAGTAAGAAAAATAAATAAATAAATAAAATAAAAAGTAAGAAAGGGCTGGGGGTGTACCCAGAGGTAAAGCACCCCTGTGTTCAATCCCTAATACAGTATAACCCCAAATCAACCAAACAAACAAACAAGGACACAGACACATTGATTTTTTAATGACAGATTTTCTATTCTGTAATATTTGTCACATGTGCTACTTTTTAAGTCTCTGACTAAACAGTCAGTCCCTTAGCAGTAAGAACCATATTTTATGTTTCCTTGAATCATTGTAAGGGTTTAATAAATATTTGTTGATTGATTTGTCTCTTGGAGCTATGGAGTGTAAATTTTTTAACATCTGCATATGTGTGTGTGTGTGTGTGTGTGTGTGAGAGAGAGAGAGACAGAGAGAAATCTGAGAATAAATAAACTCTAGATGTGAAGTTTGGAGTCCAAAAAATGAAAGATACAAGTCTCAGCCCTAGGGAGAGAATGTAACTAACCCCTTAGTTTGTCATCTATGAATTGAGGCATGTAACAATACCTGCTCCAAGGCTGGGTGCAGTGCTACGTGTCTATAATTTCAACCACTAGGGAGGCTGAAGCAGAGGATCACAAGTTTGAAGCCACCCTTGGAAACTTAGTGAGACCCTGTCTCCAAACACAAATTAAAAAAAAAAGAAAGAAAGAAAGAAAAAGGGATTGGGGATGTGGCTCAGTGGTACAGTGCCCCTGGGATCAATCTCTGGTATGGTAAATAAGAAAGAAAAAAGAAAGAAAGAAAGAAAACAATACTTACTCCAACCATCTCCCAGGATTATTGGGAGCTTTGTAAGAGATAATATGTACTTAAAGCACCTTGTGATCATTATCTGATCCACATGAAATGGGACCAGAAGGGGACTGGAGGGGCCATTACAATTAGTCTGTGGAAAAGGTGTCACAGTTGACCTGATTTCACTGGCTTTTGTCCCACCTTCCTGGGGACAATGGGTTTTGTAGTTCACGGCTATTGGCTTTTCAGTGTTTCTATGCAGCAGGCATTTTCCTCTTTACCCCCTGCCTCTAGCCAAAACCACTGATTCAGCCTCAGACTTTGTAACATCTAAACCCATAGCCGGTTCACTTCCCTACCCTCATCTTGGCCCAGGCCATTATCTTCTCTTATAATTTTTCCCTTTTCTTGCCTTTGGTCTCTGACCCTCTTCCTTCATCCAATGGAGGGCTGTTATTGTCCTACAAAAGCAAGAGTGATCTTATCACTTCCTCCTTTAAGCATCTCTGTTAGATACTTAAGTCTGCTGGATATTTATGGTGTATCTATATCTAAGGACAGAAGCCCATTTATGAGGCTGTTGTAATTAGGTGAGAGATACTAAGTGTGTGAACTGGGGTACAGAGAGAGGTGGGAAAGATTTGAGAAATGATATATAAAGCATGTTAAACTAAACTCTCTGTATTGTTACACAAAATGTGAACCAAAGGCATCTCTGTGATTTCTTCTGTTGCTTTATATAATAAATATCTAACTGCACACCTCCTATATGAAAGGCACCATTCTAAGCACTGCAAATATGAGGGAACAACAGAGACACAGACTCTGCCTTCTTGTAGCTTGGTCTAGTGAGAAGAGAAAGAATAGGAAATCAATCAGAGACAAATGATAGTGTCTTGGGAACTTGAGATAAAATGGTCAGAGGAAAGCCCTCTGATATTTGAGATGAAACTCACCAAGGGAGAAAAGTCAGCAAGAAACAGGTCTGGAGAATATTCCAGATAGAAGAAAAAGGAAGAGCAAAGGTCCTTGGGTGGGAAAGAGTTTGGCATTTTTGAGGAAAGCATGCCAGTGTGAGTGCTCAGCAATGTAGTGAGGAAAGTTTTATGGGATGGGTGGAGAAGGAAGCAGGGACCTTAAAGTCTAGTGATCATTGTTAGGAGTACAAATTTTATTTGAAGACTGGAAACTGATAAATGGCTTTGAGCCAGGGAAAGACAGTCCTTTTTTTTTTTTTAATTGCTATTGAGGATTGAACCCAGGCATGCTTAATTACTGAGCCACATCTCTAGACTTTTTTAATATTTTATTTAGAGACAGGGTCTCATTGAGTTGTGTGCCTTGCTAAGCTACTGAGGTTGGCTTTGAACTCTTGATCCTCTTGCCTCAGCCTTCTGAGCCACTGGGATTACAGGTATGCACCATGGCACCTGGCCCTGGTTTATATTTTAAATATTTGACTTTGGTTTCTATTGAAAAAGATATTATAGGGGTCAGTGTGCAAGGAGGTAGGCCAGAATGAAAGCAGGGTGGTGAAGTATTGGCTAGGATGTGTCCAAAGACATGGAGAGAATGGTCATACCCAGGGTCAATTTGATAGGTCAGACTGACTGCTGGTTGATGGATTGACTAGTGTGAGGGTGAGTAGTAACAAGGAATCAACGATGGTTAAGATGAATAGCGGTGCTACTTGCTGAGACATCTGGACAAGGTAAAGATGGGGAAGAAAAGTTGAATTCAGCATTGTATATATTAAGTGTGCAATGCTGTCACTTCATGGAGATGACAAACGGCAGTTGGAGAAACAAGTCTGGAGCTCTGGGAGAGGTCCTTGCTGTAAATTTACTTTTGTGAGTCACCATGTGTAGATGACATAACAGTCTCAAGGCTGGAGGGATCACCCAGGGAGAGAATGTAACCAGATCAGAGAATAGGGTGGAAGGTAGCCCTGGAATACCACAGCACTCACCAGTACAGAAAACGGGCTGAGGAGCCTGGGGAGCGAGGTGAAGCATCTGGCTCTGACTGGACAAGGAAGGTGTGTCCAGATGCAGGATGTGAAGAACTGTCCCCAGCATCTTTGAGAGATGGAGTAAGAAAAGGGCAGGGAACAGAAGAGAACACAAGATTTTCAACATGTAGGCCATTATGGTGACTAGGACCAAAGCAGTTTGGTTCTAACCCTGATCGAGTACAGGGAAAGAAGGGTGAGAATGTGTATTTGGCAAGGGTACAGTTTATAAGTTTTGCTGAAATGTGGAGCCATAGATGATTTCATTTATTTTTCCTGTTTTATCTGTATATTCTTTTTCTCCCTAACAATGAACATTCTTGTTTTCTTCTCTTGATACGTGGATTGCACCCAGGGCCTTGCACTTGCGAGGCAAGCACTTAACCACTGAGCCACATCCCCAGTCCAATATATGTAAATCAGGTATTAGCTGTTGCTGGGTACCTGCTCCTCTCAGCATCCCTAAGCCACTCCACCTAACCCCACCCAGGTCCAAGATCATCCAGTTACATACTATCACCTAGTTTCACCCACATATTAATCCCAAAGCTGCAGACAACGCTTCTTTCCTGCCTTCTACGTTTCGTTCCTGGCTCCTAGAAAGGAAGGATACGATGATGGGAAAGAGAATCTTAAAGTCAAGACGGATAAGGGCTCCTTTTCTCATCCACCACTGCTTAGTTGTGAGGTCTTGGGTAAATCTCTTAACAGCGCCGTGCCTGAGTTTCCTCATAGGTAGCACAGGGTTAGTAAAATCCACAACTTAACAGTGGTGTGAGGGTTGGATGGGCATACTGTTTTAATTCCTGTCAGAGTAAGCAAGCAGTCAAGGTAGCTTCCTTCGCATCAGCGTTCCGCGGACCGGTTGAGCCATAATAGGTGAGAACCAGGATGCTTCAGAAATGTGACCGGGTGATGGGAGCCCCTCACATGATCACCAGATACCAGACGGTGTCCCTCTCAGCCACTGGGTCAGGGCGTGTGCGGGTCCAGTGACTCGTCTTTCCAGTCGTCCCACACCTCCTCAGCCAGAGATCACGCGCCCCCCACCCGTAGCTTAGCCTGACGCGGCGGTGGCTCATGCGCCTTTGCGTTCCAGCCTCTTGCCACGGAACACACGTCCCATCCCCGGCGCCCGGCCCCGCCCCCCGCCCCCCGCCCCAGGCGAGTCTCCGCAGCTCGCAGGCTCGGGTGTCGCAGCGGCCGCGCCCGCGGGCTGTGAGCGCTGATTGGCTGTTCCGCGCCGGCGGGCGGCCCGCGGGCGCACACACCCTCCCTGCGCGGCCAATGAGCGTGCGCGCGTCACTGACTCGTCCGCCCATGAGCCGGCAGCCCCTCAATAAGCCACATTGTTGCACGAACCCTAGCGCTGGAGTCCCAGGCCACCGCTGGCAACGCCGTGTCACTCAGCTAAGATACGCGGGAGGGAGCATAGCGAGAGTGAGCCTGAGACGTCCGATCGCCCTAGTGGAGTCGGGCTGTGATTCTTCCTAAGTTGAGCCTTAGTGACCCAGTGTGAGAAGTTAGCGCCTTGACTTTGGGCAACCAGACACGTCGCCAAGAGTGATACTTAGGCGCCTTTCTAGCAGTTTTAACTCCAAAAACCTGTTTCTAGAGACTCGAGATCCCCCAGCCCGCATTAACCTTCTCTGTGTACCGCCAGGAATCCCCACTCCCGCAGGGCAACCGAGCCCGCGTACAAAGCGGCCGAACCGCGCTACCCGCCACCCCTGCAAGGGCTCGCGCCTCAGTTTCCTAAGTCCGCACCACTTGGCCGCAACAGGATGATTGCCTCACATATGATCGCCTGCCTCTTCACGGAGCTCAACCATAACCAAGTGCAGAAAGTAAGTCGTTGCGGGCGGGGCGGTTGGCTCGCTTCCGACAAAGTTGCGTGTTCTCCGGGAAACTCTTGGATCTTGCGGGGGCCCGCTTCCTCCTCATTCGGGGCTTGGGACGCAAAAAGACTGAATAGCTGGGAAACTCCTGGGCGCGAGGAGCCACGTCCGCTAGGCTTGTGCGCGCGTGCGAGGCGTAGGCGCTCGCGCACCGCCGGGCTCTCTTCCTCCCTGCTGTCCCGCGCGCATTCGCGCGCGCGCTCTCCCTCTACTCCTTTTCCCCTTTTTTCTAGAGGGGCGGATAGCTCGGCAAGTATTCAAGGACAGTTGGGCCCACGTGGGAGGAACCCCCTTGCTATAGCCTGAGTTCCGGCGAGAGCACGTGGGGAGAACTGTAGCTGGGGGAGGAGGCTCCGCGGCCGCGTGGGGCTGCTGGGGGCCTCCGGCGCTTAAGGACGCGTTTAAGAGGCTTGCGGTTCCCCTTGTCGTTCCTCCCCGCCCTGCGGAGGAGGACCAGAGTAAAAGACAACCCAGGAAGGAGCGGGAAAGCGCGCAGACGAGTTCTGCCGCCGCGCCCCCTCCCCGGAACTGAGGTGCCCGGAACTGAGGCTCGGCCAGGGGCGTACATCCCCCTAGCAGATCTGCCTCAGGACTGCCCCGCCTCACCTCCCGGGGACCCGCCTCCGAGTGAGGGTCGGACTTTTCGTTAGTTTTTGGTTTGCCCTTAAAAGTTGCTCGGAGAGGACCCCTCCCCCTTCCCAGATTCCTTGGGATTTTGTGGTTCTGAAAACCAGATTTTCCCTGCGCTAGGCCCCGACTTGTCTTTGCCCATTGCGCTCTCGGCAGCCCCCTAGACCCTAGCTCCCACGGCGGCTGGCCGGCCAGTTCATTTACATAAGAAAGCGCCTCGGGCCCTACCGCTAGCCTCACCCTCCCTGCCTCGGGGTATGAAGGTGGGGGTGGGTTAGTTATGGCAGGCTCTTGGCGCTTTCACTCGGGGGAGAATTGAGTTTCTGAAATACCCGGGATTAGGGGATTGGCTCTTGGCCTGAGTCCTTGGCTATGATTTGAGGGAGGGGATGGTCTGAGATGGGGGATGGGGTAGGGTGGGAGTTTTGTTTTATAGCTTGGAGGCAATGACGACGTTGCTCAATTGCATATTTGAGATTTCAGGGTCTGATGGGAACACATATTTAGGGAAAATGCCTTGACATCATTCTGTGGGGCGAGCTGCTCATATTCCCATTCTGGCGGTTTTAAGGGCATAGGGAAGAATGGTAGGTTATAATCTTGATGTTTCCAGAGCCTTGGCAGATGCACTCAGACCAGAGGAGGAGGCAGGGGCGCTGGTTTAGTTGAGTTTTACTCTGTAAACGTCTTTACTTCTGACCCCTTCTTGGGATGTGGCCCTGCACTTTAATTTAGTTTATTTAAAAGCATGTCTTTGCGCTGTCAGGATCTTGGCAATTTCTGTGGGCTTCTCTGCCCAAGATAGGAGTAAACCGTGGGGGGAAGACTGTCATCTCTTGGCAAGCCCTAAAATACAAAGTGGAGGACCATTAATCCCGGGGAGGTCTCAGTTGAGTGAATACCGCTCCAGGACATTTGAATTCTTGAGCTAGCTAGCTTACCCTTTCCTAGTTCAGATGAAAAGGTTAAGACTGGAACTGTGGAGTCATACCATTCTTGGGGTCTGGAATGGGGGTCATCTCCCCAAATTCCAGAGTGGAAAGAAAATTAGCCAGGGAATCTGGAAATGTGTTTTAATCCTTGTCTTGTGGCTTATTCACCACAGGACCTTGAACCCCTTTGGACTTCCTATTTGTCTTCAAAGATGCAGATGAGAGCAGCCTTGTACATTTTACAGAATTATGATGAGGCACAATGAAGTGAAAATATCTTTCCCTTAGGCTTCTCCTCTAGGAGCTACCTAGTCTGTGAAGTGTCCCTGAGAACACTTGATTGTATTTCCTGTAAGTTACCACTGGGGGCAGAGGTGACAGGTGTCAGACCTGGAATTTAGGCTCTTAGTTTAGGTGAGCAAAGTTTGATTCCAGCTGTAGTTACATGGAAAGTAAGAAGAGAATCAGAATGCACTTCTGAAAAGAAGAATTAGGAGAGAAGAATGAAGTTTGAGTTTAATTTTATAGTTTGGAAAGGTCTTTTTTTGGACTGTTCTGAAATCCCGCTGTGGTGACATCATCTTATATGTTCTAGTTTGAGAGCATGGAAGGTTTAGGGTCACCTACCCAGAATTGGCCCAATCAGGATCACTTGTTTCCTGATGGACAATCCCAGTATTTTAGTCATTAGGGAGAGAGGAAGAGTTATTTGCTCACTTTTGCCAATTGAAACTTTGAAACTCACGAGCAAACATGGAACATCTATCTGTACCTGGCATTGTCCTAAGCTCTAGACGTAGGTTAGCTCAAAAACATTTAAACAACCCTGTGAGATAAGTACTATTATTAAGAGCATTCCTATTTTACTGGTAAGGAACTGAGGCACAAAGTAACTTGCCCAAGGTCACTAGGTTTTTTGCAAGAGCACTGTGGTGGTTTTTTTTTTTTTTTTTTTTTTTTTTTGCTGATTTTCATTTTTGTAAGAGCACCATGGTCATGGCCACTACTTGCCTACCTCTGAGGAACATTAATGGACTACTGACTTACGCCTGTGTCCACTCATGGATACTGGTAGCAACTCCACTGCCAGTATCCATACCACTTAGTGTGTCAAGAAATAGAACTAGCGCTCCTGTTGGGAACCCTGAATTCGTTTTCACTTGTCTTTCCTTTCTGACTCCTACACCTTTGTCAGCTGGTCCTTGGGCTACTTCAGAGGTCTTCTAAAGGTTTCCCCATTTCTGTTCTCTTTTTGAAGCTAGACTCAAGTATTTCAAAAGCCTTTGGCAACTTTGTATTGGCTACCACATGTCCTGGACCCCATCCTTCATCTCATCCTCATTCTCCTCCCTCTTTTCATTCCCCAAAGACTTGAATTGCCACGCCTTTAAGTGCCATGCCATTCACACTGGGTCTTTCCACCCTTGCCCTTGTGGGTCCTGAACATGCAGCGTAGCTTTTCTCAACTTAATCCCTTCCAGCTCAAATGCTACCTCCTCTTCCTGCTTTCTACCCCTCCTGTGTGCCCACGTTGCTGCACTTGAACCTTGCATGGTGTTTGTTTCATTTTTACCATACATGAGAGTTGGTGGTTTTCAGTTTCAGTTCCTTCCTCAGGGCAGGGAGAATCCTGGCTATTTCAATTTTATCACCTGATTTCTGCCTGCTGATGAGGTAGGTGCTCAGTGAATGCAAGAATGAAAGAGGAGGCCTTCTTGGAGAAAGAAGCAAAGTGAAGAATGGGCAGGTGGACCCTTAGAAGGAAAAGCAGTTCTCAGGGCTCCTCTTTCACTGGAATCATGTCCTGAGGCTGATTCTGAGGGGGAAAGAGGAAGGGGGAGCCTTTCCTGTCCTTAGCAATCAAGGCTTTGTGTGCTGTCTGTGGAGAAATAGAGGATTCATTTGACTGAGGTAAATTAATATACACGCTACAAGATTTTCGTTTCTTAGGAATAAGAATCAGAGCAGAGCTAACTATAGATGCGAAATGAAATATATACCCCTTCCTTTATCCATTGATCAAACTGTTTTGATACGTGTAGATTGGTGACATTTTATGCCAATTCTAAATATGCAGAGCTCACTTAGGGCTCCTTGCTGTATGAACAAGTGGTGGCCTTCAACTGTGGACTTGAGGGGAACATCTTGGAAGCAGAAAGATTCAGCAGTAACCAGAGTCAAGGTAGGATTCCGAGTTCAAAGCCAGCCTCAGCAACTTAGCAAGGCCCTAAGCAACTCAGTGAGACCCTGTCTCTAAATAAAATAGAAAATAGGGCTGGGGATGTGGCTCAGTGGTCAAGTGCCCCTGGGTTCAATCCCCAGTACCAAAAAAAAAATATCTATCTATCTATCTATCTATCTATCTATCTATCGAACCCAAGAGTGCAAGGCCCTCAGGGAATAGAAACAAAGACACTTTTCATTTATCTGGAGAGCTAAGCCTCGGGGGAAAAGATAATTTATGGCCATTAAACCTAAAGAGGGTACCTTGCCTTGAGTTGGTGGGGAATTAGAGATCTCTGGGGAACCTTACATTTTGAACACATACTGTCTGCCAGTTAATCTCCAAATAAGGGGTTAAAATAGTGGGAGTAAACTACCGGCTCAAACTTTAGTAAGATTATTTTTGACTATTTGTAACACTTTACTGTCTTAATTCATCCCCTTCTCTTGTTCAGAAGGCAGCTGTTGGTGGTAGTAGGAATACTTTGTAGCTTTTGTGAGCCTCCATTTGCCTCAGCCTATTCACTAAGAAGCACTTTTTTCTTTACCCTTGAATGGATTAAAATTCCCTCAGGCTGCTCAGCTAAGTCAGCATTTTACTTTTTTTTTTTCATTTTTCAAAGTTGAACTTTTCTAGTACTGGGAGGAGTTTGGGGACAGTTGAGGGCCCTTTTTTAGGGACAGTCAGTACAACACAAACCACACAGTTCAATGGGCAGCTGGAGTAAGGAGATCTGATGTACCAAAAAATCTTGGGTGCCCCAGAAAGTGGGACTCCTTTGTTTAGAGACTTCCTGTTTCAAAGACCAACTCTTGATAAGAGGTTCCTCATTATCATTGTGGAGTTTTGAAGTCAGCAAGTTTGGTTTGTTTTCTAACACTGTGTGTTGTCTGTTGTTGCCATTTCAAAGCAGTAGGGGTGGGGCGTGGCAAAGCAAAACCTGGAGTTCACTGGATGCCTCTTAACATGTTCCCCCTTCCTTGCACTGGAGAGGCTGTTGCTGCTCATTTCTAAAGCTGTTTTCTCAACCTTGGTATTTTTGACAGTTTGGGCCAGAAAATTTTGTTCATGAGAGCCTATCACAGCAAAAGAGTCAGATTTATAGACCCTACCCAGGTTTATGGAGTTTTGTGTCTTTTTACTATTCCTTTCGAGCAGCGTTTTAAAACTAGGAGTGATTTTTGTACCTTGGGCAACTTTAGCTATGTCTGTCGCCAATCTGAGTTGTTGTAATTGGTGGGTGAGTGTGTTTTACGGGCATCTGAGAGATGGATGATAAATACCCAGGGTAGCCCTCCTTCCCCCATAATGCCTGGTTCAAAATGCCTTTAGGATGGAAGTTGAGAAATTGAGAAACTGCTTTAGAGGAACATAGCCCATTGCCTCTTTCCCTTCAGTTTTCAAATGCATTGTTTGTGGTGTAAAGCTAGTTGCTAGCCCTGGTTGAGACCAAAGCCCTCAGTGCTCACCAGTGTGTCCCATCATGGGATGTCTTGATGGGAGATAGGCTTTTACAATGAGGAATTTAAGGTGAGGTCTCCAGTCCCTGGCCATCAATAGATGCCCATGATCTCTTAATGATGGGTGGGTTTCATGGGGCAAGAGCCAGGCGAGGTTTCTCTGTTCTCTGTTCTCAGAAAAATGGGGGCAGTGCCAGTTTTCCAGGAAACCAGTGGGAAAGAAGTCTGCTCTTGTCCTTGGGAGAATCTTGCTCTGGCTCTGTTGGAGTTTCCAGGGAGGCTGGGTATTCGCCAGGCTTATGGATAAGGCAGGTATGTGAGCTGGTGAAGAGCTGCTGTAGCTGAAGAGCAGAGGAGAGGGGCCAGTGATACCTGAGGGGCAGGGACAGTCCAGCAGTTCTTGTGTGAGTAAGACTAGGAAGTCATGCTCCCTGGGGTTGAATCCTGGCAGGGTGAGCTTGGGCCAGTTTTGAAGCTTCTCTAGGCCTCAGTGTCTTTCTTTTGTAAAAGGAAGAGATTGTTGAATAGCACCCGAAAGAGGGTCGTTTTAAGGAATAAACAGAAAAAGGGTTAAAATGTCAAGCTCTGAGAACTGTTATTGACGTACAGTCAATTATGTATGAAATACTAGTACTAGAAGAAGAAGAAAAAAAGACACTTTCATACCCTTCTGCCCTACCCAGCTGGACAGGAGCAGAAAGAGGCCCTGCTTGGTTGGACCTAGATAATTCCCAAGAACTTCTTCTACAGTATGTGGGTCCAAGCTTGCTTGTGCTTCCTAAAGATAAATTTGATCAGAAGACAGAGGATGGTGGGGTGGGGGTTCCTGAAGCTGGGAAAAAAAGAAAGATCTTTACTACCCCTTTCAGCTTCTGAAATCTCTTTCCTGAGCTTAGGAGAGCCAGCCACGATCCCTTTCTCTAACATGACTTTTTTCTGGTTCTCTGATGAGGCACACCCCATTTGGTGGTCTCTGGGATGCCTTGTCCCTTGGTGCACCCCAGGTTGAAGCATCTTCCTTGTGATGCCATAAGAAACACAGCTGCATTGAACGATCATGGTTGTAATTCACCCACTCCTTTTCACTGGTGAATACCTCCCTACTGTTCCCTAGTAGCCTGCCAGAGTGCACAAGGGTAGAGACTCCAAGGGCAGTTGCTTGGGCTTCTCCCTTTGGAAGTTTTCTTCTGTTGTGGAGTTGGACCCTTGCTCACCCTTGGATCAGTTGGATCAGTTGGATCCTTGCTCACCCTTGCTCACATCTGCCATAGGCTCTGGCTTCCCCCTGGGAAAACGCTTTGAGGTGTCCTGGGCTGAAGGGATCATAAGACAGATCATGAGAGATTTGGCTCCCCTTGCCTCCTGGAGATTCCCTGAAGGGACCTGGGCTTGGAGGGGACAGCTACTCCCTTCTTTTGGCTCTTTGGGTCTCAGCAGGGAGCTCTTTGCTCCTCATATTCAGACCCCAGGTCTTCCCTCCTCCTGAGAGTGGGGTGCCCCTACTTCTTGACAAAACTCAAGGAATTCTTAGTGTAGAACCCACACTCTCTGGCCCTTGAGTAGCTTGGGTAGCTTTTGTCTTATTGCAGTTGGAAACAGAGTTTGGTGTAACCTGTAATCCCAGGGACTTGGCAGAATGAAGCAGGAGGATTTCAAATTCAAGGCCAGCATCAGCAACTTAATGAGACCCTGTCTCAAAATAAAAAAATGAAAAGGGCCGGGGTGGAGGTGGGGTAGGGGAATGGGGGAGTTGTAGCTCAAAGGTAGAGTGCTTGCCCAGCATGCGCAAGGCCCTGGGCTCAATCCCTAGCACCAAAGCCAAAAAACTCAAAACAACCCAGTTTAGTCAAGTGGCTTGCCCCTGTTCTGTGAACAGACGCACATTTTCTGAAGTGCCACCCTCTTTTACAGGTGGTCACAAAATTTTTGTGCTGTTCTGTGTGGATCTCTAAGCATTCCCTTGACATTCCTTCCCTGGAGGGACCTTGGTTAAGCCTTATGTCAGATTTCACCAGTTTGAGTCAGGCTCTGAGAACCTGGCCCTGGAACCCTGGTGCCCACCCACCCACCTTCCTACCTCCCTTGACCCTGCCATCCTGGGTGTTTAGTATCCCTGTCCCTGGAGGTTGGAGGTGGTCTGTATTCTCAAAAGACATCCTCAACCTTTTTCTTTTCTCTATATCATTGGATAAAGGAAGGAATTAAGCCAGACAGAGTACCTGACAACTTTAATTAGGGTTAATCAGAGCTTTTGAGGTTGTCTCCTCCACCCCCATTTAAAAATCAATCAATCAATTTTTGCTGTACTGGGGATTGAACTCAAGGCCTCTCACATGCTAGGCAAGTGCTCTACCACTGAGCTACATTCTCAGCCCTTTTTATATTATTTTGAGATAGGGTCTCATTAAGTTACCTAGGCTGGCTTTGAACTTGGGATCCTCCTGCCTCAGCCTCCCAAGTAGCTGGGGTTACAGGCCTGTGCTACTGTGTCCAGTTTCTTCTTTCCCATTCAAGGGGCTTCTTCCTCTTGCTTTTGCTCTCTCCCAAATATTCCTGTCTCAATACCCTCTGAGCTGGCTGTAGTGGTGCACACCAATAATCCCAGCCACTCAGGAGGCGGAGGCAGGAGGATTGCAAGTCTGAGACCAGCCTGGGCAATTTAGCAAGACCCTGTCTCAAAATAAAAATAAAAAGGACTGGGGATATAGCTCAGTGGTAAAGTGACCCTGTGTTCAATCCCTAGTACCAAAACAAAACAAAACAAGAACCCTCCTTGAAGCCTTTCAATGATGTCCCATCAGTTCCCTCCTTTCACAAAGGGCTTAAAAGGTAACAAACAAGTATAGTACTAAGAGTTGACTTCTGACCATATGCTCTTTGTGCAGTAGCTCCAGCCACCTGTAAGCTGCCCTCCAGGGTAGGAACTTTCATTATTTATCATTCAGATGAAGACACCAGGCTCAGAACCAAGGACAAGCTAGATTCAAAACCAGGCGGCCTGACTCCAGAGCCCATGCACTTAATCCCCAACATGGGGCTGCTCAGGACAACTGGAAATGATTGATTCTGTTTCAGTTTTATGGGATTATGAGTCAGGTGTCAGCCAGGAAAGGATCTTTGGGATCATGTAATCCAAACCCCTTTTTACAGTCAAAGAAGCCAGCTGCTATATACTACATGAATCAGCCCAAGCTTTTATAGGATAAGCACCAGATCTGGAACCCAATTTCCCGATCTCTGTCCTGTTTCCTTTAAATACCATCTGTGTAGTGTGCACTCTTATCTTTTAGGTGTGGGTTCCTCAAGAACAAAGTCAGGATTTGCTTTGTGGGTTGTCCCTGTGAGGACCCTATAATTTATTGCCCAAACTGGGCCACTTTTGAGAGTACTATTCACAGTCATGCCACTACCACAGGTGCCAACTGAGATTGTCTTGGGCAAGCTGGGACATTTGGGTGCCTCACCTATGGTGGGTGTGAACTTGGGGTGGGTGGGACAGACTGGGAGGTCTGGCGCTGGACATGGAGCAGACAGATAGAACAAGAGGGATTTGGTTCAACAGGTGGACAGATGGCAACAACAGGAGTGGGGAGTGCAGATGTCACTGTGGGGTGAGAGGCTCAGCGGGCAGACTCTGGTCACTGGCATGGTGCTGCCCAGGGTGGGCAGTGTCTTATCTCTATAGAATCTGGCATCCTAGGCAGGGCAGACAGGGTGGATTGGGAGGAAGTGATGTCAGGATCTTCTACAGTGAGGGTGCAGGCCTAGGAGCAAGGTCAGACACAGAGCACCTGTCAATCTGGAGTAGCCCGCTCTTCCCCTTTGCCAAGTTGCTCTTCAACTCTTCTCTTGGCATTCCTACCCATTGTAGGTAACCATAACAAAGATTGCTTGAGCACGTACTTTATCTTGAGTGTTGAGAGAGCTGTGGGCATCACAAATATGACGTAGATTTAACTGGTGCCTTTAGTCCTCTGGGACCAGCGAGGATGAAAGAAATGAGATGTCAGAAGTGCATTGACATCATGGGCTGGAGAAAGGCCATTTGTGCTGAAGGGTGAGTGGGAGTTTGTGAGGCCAGAGGAGAACATTCTAGGCATGGGAGTCTATACATTCACATGTTTCTAACCTTTTTCAAGACAATGGATCCTTAGAATTGATTTGATGTGTGTGATTTAAGTGATTATAAGTCCACCTTTTATTACAGTGAAAGAAACCACCTGTTGTCTGCCTTCACTTTCAGTTTATAATTGGAACTTATTCTCAGGAAGCTTCTCCAAGCCTCAGTTTCTCTGTCAAAGATTTGTTTGCATATTTGCCTCCTGCCATCCATGGTCTGAGCCCCTTCTGGCAGAGGCTAATGTCTCCTTTACTCTGGTATCCTCAGTGCCAGCCTTGGCACACTCAATTTGGTGCTCAATCCATATCCATGGGTAAATGGCCATAGCCAGGTCCAGTCCATCTGGGATATATTATTCCTTTGCTCTGCTGCTCCACAGCCAGAACCCAATGTCTGAGGACAGAAGGGCCCTGGGCTAAGCTTCCCAAATGCCCATCTCCTGGACCCCGGGACAGGTGCTGCTGCCTGAGGTCTGTCTGGCTGTAACTCGATGCAGCCGAGAGTGAGAACTGGAAGAACAGGAAACCCTGTGACTCACAACTGTGCAACAGGATCCTGGAGGAGTGGCCCATGTGCCTCCCTGGTCAACTCCACACTTACCCTGCTGCCTGAGGCTTGTGAGTACATGGTGTGTCAGAGCTGGAATCTCCCCAAGGTGGCATGGCGGCCCTGGTGAGGGGCCTCCTGATCTCATCTGAGGAAAGCATTGTAGTAGATCTGTTACTTTTTGTTCAACTGGTTTTCAGAGGACAGGGGCTTAAAGAACCAGTGTTCTTCTGCTTCATTTCTTCCTCCACAACTCATCTTTCCCCCTTTATCAGAAACATCTGGTTTTGCCTTGGCAACTTTACAAGATAAACTTGCTGCTCTTTGCACAGCCTCGGCCCTCCCAGGAGGAGTCTGTGAGGGCATTATTATTAATGAGGTCATTGGTAGCAGTTGCCTGGCTTTCCTGGGATGGGCACACCTGTGCCCCAGGTTGGGGCATTCGACTGGCCACCGGATGTTGTGGGTCTTGCCAGGAACTAGGCTTGTGGTTTGGGGAAGCTTCTCCAAGCCTTGGTTTCCTTGTCAAAGATTTGTGGTAAGTCATTGGCAAAGGCATAATGCAAAAAATATGAAATTCTTTCAAAACTAAGTTGCCCAGTGTGTGTCAGCACAGAGTCACTGGAAGGCTGTGTGTGTGGCTGGATTTAAACAATGAATCTCCCCTCTGGATTGTCCTCTTTTGACCTCTTGGATTTCCTTCAGTGCTTTGACCATGTGTGGTAGGTAGACTAGGGCCAAGTCAGTGCCATCTGCCTTTTTTTCTTCCTACATTTAAAAATTCAAAGTATGACACCAAACACATGGGGCAAACGCCACCCAGATACAGTGACAGATCCCCAGTGTCAGCCAACCCCACTTTCTGGCACTAACTCCCTTCCCCCACCCTCCTCCACCGCTCAGTGTGATCAGATGACTTCTAACAGCTTAGATCTGTTTCGTACTTAATATGAGTGAACTCACTTCTGTGTCTGCTTCTTTCACCCAACACTACATTGTGAGGTTCATCTGTGTTGTTGTGGATGACAGTAGGTATACTTAATCTGTGTAGTATCTCTTGTCCCACCTTGGTCTGACTATGATCAATTTAAAGCAGACAAGACTAAGTCATACTTCTAGAGAACATAGCCCTTCCTAAATTTCTTTTGAGGAGGCCAGGTTGGAGCATTGGCCTAAGAATATAGATGATTTGGTTGTATCTTCAGGGCAAGAACAGTGTTAAGAAAGCTAGGATCTGGAAGCTAAAAGGTTGTTCCACTGCCACCTGGAGAGAGGGTTCTGGACATTAACAGAAATCCCAAGACTGGAGAAAGGAACTGGACTGTGCCTCGGGTGTCCTTGCATCCTTTGCTCTAATACTTCTAAGCTTGTAGATCCACTTTCTTATCCTATTTGATCACTTGAATTCACCCTTCTGCCAGGAGGGTGTGTCCTGTAGAAATGACTGATGAGCATTTGTTCATTCGTGTATTATTTATTTTCTGCCTGCTTACTAAAAGGATTTGGCGATTTAGGTCAACTTTTAGTAAAAGAATTTCTAGAACAAGAGTCATCAAACAGGCAAGGATGATTTCCAAAAAACTTAGACTAAAGATACTTAATTGGAGTTAAGGACAGAGCTCTGAGCTTCCTGACAGTCAAGGCAAAACGGATGGCTGTCCTTATGTCAATATTTTCATGTCATTGGGATAGCAGGAAGCACAGTGTACCTGGGCAGACAAACTTTCTCCTGACACTCAACCCTACAGGGAATTGACCAGCCCAGGGTTAGTGAATAGCATGGGGTCCTTACATAGTAGGGTGGTCTTCATGGTCCTTTCTTCCTATGATTCCTTGATTAGAAATAATGAGATCACATTTGGCCAACTTCTTGCATCTTGGGGACTCTTGTTAACTAGATGGAAAAAAATCATATAGTTATGTTCATGCTCGGAACATCTAAAAAATTCAGTATTTTGTTTTCTTTTTTTGATCTTTTTTTTAATCATTTGAAATATCTCAGATCCTACATTGTACTAATTGATTATGAATAAAAGGTTGCAAATTACAAATAAAGAGCTCTTAAAAATGATAGAGTTAAATCATATGAAGCAATTTAGTAAGGAACTATGTAATATAGTGATTTATTCAAATAACTTCTGGCAGCTGGAATTCATATATGTATATGTATATATATGTATATATATGTATACATATTATTATTATTATTATTATTTTTGGTACTGAGAGGTGCTTTACCACTGAGCCACATCCCTCATCTTTTTTATTTTGTGTTTTGAGACAGGGTCTCATTGAGTTGCTGAGGGTCTTGCTGAATTGCTGAGGCTGGCCTGGAATCTACCATCCTCCTTCCTCAGCCTCCTGAGTTACTGGGATTTTACGCATGCACCACCATGCCTGACTGGAATTTGTAATCATTTTAGATCTTGGGCTTGCTTACACCTTCTGAGACTTCACATTGTGGTCTCCAGGTTAACATTTACCCCCTGAGATGACTTAGCTCAAAAGCTCTCTCTTCTGAACGCTGCTTCTGAACGCTGGTGTCACAGGCCACCCAACACCTGTGACACTTCCGGCTGCCCTGCATCATGTCTACCTTTCTGATCTATCAGGACGCATTCCTCCTTGCATTCCAGAGGCATTTTATTGGTCTCTATTTTAAGCCAGGTTCTTCATTATCTTATAAAGTCCTATAGAGCAGGGACCTCAATTTCTTAAAATTTTTATTGTGATAAAATATATGTAACAAAGTTTACCATTTTAACCATTTCTAACAATTCAAGGGCATTAAGGACATTTACATTTTTGCACAACCATCACCACTATCCATGTCCAAAACTAAATTCTCTTAAAATTATGTTTCTGTATACTGTAGAGTTTTATACATAATTGGTGTTCAACAAATGCTATAAAATGGGAGATTGAGGTGACAGCAGTGGTCAGGAATTCAGGATGAATGATAATGAATTCCGCAGATTTGGACATTGAAATTCATGGTTTCTTTCCTTTTAAACCTTTTAAGGTACTCAAGGGTGAATTTTTGTAGCCTCTTAGATTAACAAATTATCAAAGTTGAACTTTCTCTTCTAGATATTATTTAATCAGACCTATTTCTCATTGAGACCAGATAGGGTGACTCCAGGATCCAGGCAATGGTCACCAACCATTCAGTTGGATTTGACCTGTGAAATGAGATGGGTCCTTCTGGACCAGTTAAGTTGTCATTTATCTGAGTGATCCAGATTCTAGTTTAGAATCTGGGCTTGCTGTGTGAACTTGCTAAAGGGTACTTCTTAATGGGCCTCTGAGAAGAATCCCTTTCTCGTTCTCACCTCCAGGCCTTTCCTTCTTGGGTCACCACCATTCCTAGTCAGGGCTCTGAAACCCAACCTGTCCACTGTACATTTTGAGGTGGAATCTGTGTGAGAATGACCTTTTGCTTTCTCCATTCCTTATATTGTTTCCATGACACAATTTGCCTTCATTTTAGTGCTGGTCCAGGGGGAAATTTGGGCATTTTAAGAGATAGGTATTAATGGCTTCCTATTTTGGGTGTTATCTTTTTTCTAAAGGGTATGGGGTTGATTTCTTATTAGGGCTACCCCTGCCCCCACCCCCAGCTCTGTAGAGGAAGAGCTGGTGTTTTATAGGAAAAATGAAACTGACCAAAATTGCCCAATTAGGAAGTTCTAATCTCCTCAACATTGCTGAATAGGTATCAGCTAAAACTGCCATCGCTTTCTCTTTAATACACACCCTTGCCTCCTAGGCAAGCAGGCAACCTTCCCAGACCTCAGCTGGGCTTTGCTCTGGCCTGCCTCTGTTCCCCCAGCCTGAAAGGCTTCTTCCTTTCCTCTAGATAGAGACTTAAAGAGTAGCAGCCCTGATGGGCCACATGCCTACCACAGAGAAGGAACAATATGGGGAAACAGGCTCTGCCGTGTTAACCCTGAGTGTGACTAAGTCTAGTTGAGAAACATCCTTGGCCTTCCAAGGATGCCACTTGGCAGAGAGAAATCTAGAAGAAAGAGAAGAGGTGGAAAGAAAGCAGGGCAACATAGAGCTCCATGTTCGGCACCACCATTATGGTCACCATTGTGTTCAGGGCTCCTTATTCTATTTTATAGTGAGGAAGCAGGCTTAGAGGAGTGTGACTTTTCCAATGTCTCACAGCTGCCCTGGTGCTAGAGCTAGGATTTGCACACTGGTTTTTCTGGTGCCGAAGTCCTCACTTTACCACTACCAGCTACAGAATGAGGCTTGGTAAGAATGATTCTGCTTTGATAGTTTCCAATAACTTTAATCTCTTTCCAGGAAGTGCAGGGTTTGTCTCTCCAGCTCCCAGCACCCTGGATCAACACAGGAGTATTTCAGAGACACACACTTGGTGCAGTGTCTTAACTACTGGCTTTTAGAGACCCCAGGCAGAAAAATGGTAAAGATGACCTTTATAAACAGTGTTGGCCAATCATTATCACATCATTGGCATGTGGAAACCTGCCCAGGACCGTATTTGAGGGGAGGGTATTTGAGCCACCAACCCTAGAGGTGTCCATTTGGTTAGTTTGAAATGGGCATTTGGAGTTTTTAATGCTTTAAAAAAGCTCCTTGCTTGATTATGCTGTGCAGTTAAGTTTGGAAACTCATCACAAGTGGCAGAATGGAGATTAGGCAAACGTTATCAGAAAGCAGATTTATCTCTGATGGAAGAATAGCTTTCTAATTCTGACCGACAATGGAACTTAAAGAAGTGTGAGCCTCTGATGCTTGGAAGCATTCAAACATGGGCCAGATGTCTACTGGGGTGAGAGAGACGAAGTCCACAAACTCAGATGCTGTGTTCACTGGGATTTTGAATTATTTACCCCAAGGGCCTTCCTTTCTAAGAGTGGATATTGTTTAGTTGTTGACCGGTTGCTGTGTGTGTACACATGGCAACTCCTACGTGGCTTTCTTCCCTGGCTTTGGGCCTTCTCTGGCTGCAGTCTGGGAAGTTGGCAGGATTTTGAAAACTACATTCACTTCTCTCCCAATCCAGGAAGACTATCCCTTGTGTGGAGGCTGTCTTGTTTCTGACTTCTGCTTCCTTGTCCACTGTTCACCCCATCTAGCAGTGCCCACTGTATGGGCTTCACTGCTGTGTTTTGGAAGTTGTTGACATTAGGTGATTAATCATCCCTTCCTAGTGGCCCTAGTAAACTGGGTGGATACATCATCACGCATAGGTGCCATTTACTTCTGAGTGCAAAGAGTTCCTAAGTGAAAGAGGGGGGAGATTTGGGGTCAAGATGCTGGACTTGCCTCTTGCATCTCTTCCACATCCTTTCTCTTAGTCTTCTCATGTGATGGAGAGGACTCCACACAAGGTCCTGGGATCATCCAAGAAACTGCAGGACAGGCAAGCATGGTGGTCCTGAGAGCCTGGTGGTAGAGTTGCAGACCTGCTCTGCCCCTCACCACCCAAGTGCCCTTTAAAACAGGATTATAGAAGTTCTATAAAAAGACAGTGGAGAGCCAGTCAGTAGAGCCTTAGGTTGGCTGCTGACAAGGAAGAGATGCTTGATAAATGTTTTGCTACTACTAACAGTCATCCTTGTCATTTTTGTTTTCATCTGTAATTGGACACCACAAGATGATTCTAATCTGTTAAGCAAAGGGCGACATGACTTGAGTAAGGGAAACTACTTAACTCGATCTTTGGGAATTAAGGAAGAGAGGTATCTGACTGGACTTCCCAAAAGTCTTGTAGCAGTTTCAACATAGAAGGTAAACTAAGAGTGGCTGTTGTGAATTTGCCCTTTTGTGGACTGACCTTGCACTTTAGGAAATGTTGTTAGAACCTCTTAAGGCAGTACAGGATCAGCCCTTCCACAGGGACCCTCCTACCCACTTTGTAAATACCCAGAGCCTTCTGTGGAGGAGGTGGTAAGGGGCCTCAGTGAGACTTCTGGACTTTCCTCTCCTTGGGAAAATAGTAAGGTGGAAGCTCTAACTTTGCAAATGTCATACTCATGAAAATGTCCTTAATATATCTGCTGCCCCTGACCTGACAGACTGGCGCTGTAGGCCATGTTCTCTGCCATCTGCCCTTCATCTCTGCTTTGGGGGATCACTAGACTAGAAGATGACCTTTTTTGTCATGGTACCCACTCTCCAGCGCTTTTTAAAAAAATTTTATTTTGAGACAGGGTCTCGCTAAGTTGCTTAGGGCCTCTCTAAGTTGCTGAGGCTGGCTTTAAACTTATGATCCTCCTGCCTCAGACTTCCAAGCTACTGGAATAACAGGCATATGCTGTTAATGGGCATGGCCAGCCTGAGTTCACTGCAGTGCTGTTAGGCCTGTGTAGACCTCCTGCAGTCTAGCAGGAGAGGGGCAGTCATCTAGCAGAGCACATAAGGGCACAGGCCGGCTAGACCACTCCATCCAGTCCTAGCTTGACCCTATTTGTCTGTGTAACTTAAGGCACATCACTTTCATCTCTCTGTGGAATGGAGGTAATAAGAGGAGCCACCTCCAAGGGCTCTTGTGAGGGTTGATGAGTTAATGTGTGCAAGGTTTGAGAACAAGATCTCATATAAGCACCATGGAAGGGCTCACTGTTATTACTGTTGTCTGCAAGGGCATCTCACACTGGTCCTGGGTATGACCTGGTGTTGGCCTCTGGTCTGGGTGGCCTCAGACTTTGTACATTTTTACACCCTAGTGTTTAGAAAGCTGAGGTCAGTGACCTGGCCTGGGGACCTGGCCTGAGTTGGTTGGTACCCTATAGCCTGGGGAGGCTGAAGCAGTAGACATAAGGCAAGTGAGGAGCCAGGACCCTGAAGTGAAACAGAATGGGAAGTTCTCTCTGATTTAGACCAAAGGACTTAAATAGTCTGAGATTTTTTTTAATACTTACTGGCAATAGGGAATTCTGGGAAATTCTCATTTGTGCAATTCCCAACCCAACTGACAAGACTGGTCTTTTGTAGTCTGGGGGAAGGAGTGGAAAAGCAACTGAGGAACAGTTTAGTGGGAGGAAATTGCCCTGTCACCATTTTCTGCTCCTACTCTGTCCTTCCCCAGCCCATGTGAGGATTGTGTGTGTCCATTCCTTGTGTTTTGAACACTGAGGTTGTAGAAGGGGGTGGCGGCGGTTGATGTACCATAGACTCTCCTTCATCCTGCTCATGGCTGCTTTCAAAGACTCTGGTCTTTCCACTTTTAGAATCTTGGAAGACTGATAAGAAGTCAGGATTTTTGAAGTGATCTGAGGGCCCAGCTTGTTCCAAAGAGAAGGGACATTCCAACCCCCATAGGTAGTGAGAATGCAGCTCGGAAGGGAGAACATGTGAGTAAGGGGACTCTCTTTCTCCCTCCCCACCCTCTTGTCAAAAAGAAGGACACTGGGTTTACCCTGAAAGGATTGTCCTGCTGCTCTGGAAATCATAGGTTGCAAGTTCAGTTTAAAAAAAAAAATTCAAGTGGAGCTGACAAAAATGGGGGAGAATATAAAAGGCTATAATAATATTAATGACTGCATCTGTCTGAGAAAGCTAATAATGCTCCTTCATTAGGGTTGAGCCAGGGCAAAGGATCATTTACTTGTTTCTAAGCAGGGTAACATTGGTAGTGAGCATCAGCCAGGCTTTGCCCTTGGGAATCCATGAATTTCAGAGAGGGTGGGGGATGCAGGGTCCCTTTAGTCCCTCAGTTGACTGATGAGAACAGGACCACAAGCTCATACCTTCAAGGCACAACTGGATCCTGGTCCACAGCTCTTGATTCTCTCTACTCTGCCCTCCTAGTGGCCAGCAGCCTCTTTCCTGATAGGACAAAACTGGGAATATCCATGGCCAAGGCAGATGAGAGCTTCCAAAAAGGGGAAACTGTCTGAGAAGGGCTGCTGAGAGTTCTGGTGCTCAGTCTGGGAAAAATTTGCATACATTTATATTGGAAAACAAGATCAGGGAAATAGCTAGGGAGAGTTGTCTCCACCCCCAAGTATAAGAGGTATGTTATCATTTATACAGAGCCCCTATTATGTGCCAGGCACTCTGCTAGGCTCCAGGGACATAAGCATGAACAAAGAGACACTGTTCGTTTAGCCCTTCGTGCTTATGGTCTAGACACTGATACAGATGGCTACCAGCTCACTTTGGTTCCACTAATATTTTTTTGACTTACGGATACTGGGAAAGTGATACACATTCACTTTGAATTTTGAACCTTGATCTTGGCCTAGGATAGCAATAGTAGTATGATAATCTTTCTTCATGTTGGGCAGTGGCAGCGAGCCATGGCTCCCAGTCAGCCATGTGATTGCAAGGATGAACAATGATACTCTATAGTGTAGAGAGGCTAAGCTATAATGTTCAGTAGATTAGGGCTTAAATATATTTTCAACTTGAGACATTTTCAATTTAGGACTGGTTTTGCAGGAGGTAACCTCATCCTAAGTCAGACACTCATTTTCAAATTATGGATGGTGTTGGGGAAAGCTAGAGTCCTTCAAGTAGCAGGGAGGCCTAACTGTTATATTAGGGAAGGTCAGAGAAGAGGAGTCTGTGGAGAGAGGCCTGAAGGGTTGGTGAGAGATGGCAGGGCCTATGTGCATGGGCCCCAAGACCCAGAAGGGTAGGCTGGGGAACTGAACCAGGGGTAGACGCTGCTCAAGGGTAAAAAGACATACCATAAGATCAGGAGGTGGGCAGAGGTCAGGTCACATAGGACCTAGGAAGGTTTTTGGGTTTTGTTCCAGTGGGAAGCCATGGATAGATTTTAAGCAAGAGAATAACAGAGTCTGGCTTGGGGATTGGAAAACAGATGGAAGATATAAGAGTAGAACCAGAGATTGTGTTAAGTCCAGGTAAGAGGCAGTGGCTGCTTGACCTAGGGTGGAGGATAATAGAGTTGACATGACTGACCATGTGAGGTATGTGGGGAACAGAAGATGGTCAGTAATGAGCTTTAGTTCCAGGGATAATGTCAGGTATTTTAACTTAACCTGTTGGAAAAGAACTAACTTCTTTCTTCCCCAACTGTCTTAACTATTCTCTAGAAATAAAATTAAACCTTTCATTATTTAGTTTTTAAACAGACGATCCTGACAATTTGCTTCCCATTAGTAGTCTTTAATAATCACTTTCTATCCAAGACATAGACCTAATATGTATATTTTAATCCCTAGGTCTCTATTCTTGTTTTCTCTCTTTCAGGTTGAGCAGTATCTCTACCACATGCGTCTCTCTGATGAGACTCTTTTGGAGATTTCTAAGCGGTTCCGCAAGGAGATGGAGAAAGGGCTTGGAGCAACCACGCACCCCACTGCTTCAGTGAAAATGCTGCCCACCTTTGTGAGGTCCACCCCAGATGGAACAGGTACTGCACCTGGGGAGTGGCTGCTGGCTCTGAGCACCCCTTGACAGAGGGGCTATTTGGTTGTCATTGCTCAGGACCCAAAAGGTTCTTTGGTTTCAAACTTCAGAAGCCAACCCAGTGTAATATAAGCAGACGGGGAATGAATGGAAGGCTGTGGGATGGGCTAGGCAGGAAGACTGGGAAAGCTGGCAGTCTGGGCAGGCGAGGTTGAAGCACCTTTTTGTCAGCACTACTTGATGCTCTGACAGCCATTTGTTGTTTCTCCATGTGCTGAGAAAGGCATCTTGGCTGTCTGGGATTTTACAGTCTCACACAGATTGCTCACAGTGGTGGTGATGAGCCACAATGAGCATTCTGTGATGGTCACAGCCATAGGCTCTGGCAGCCGCTCTCTGGCCCACTTGTGCACACATAACCTGGCACATTCTTTAGGCTTGCTGGAGAAACAGTGGAGTTCAGATTGTCCTAGATTCTTTCATTTTCTTTTCTCTTTTTTACATGGGGGTGTCGCAGTGTTGCCCAGGCTGATTTCAGACTCCTGGGATCAGTGATCCTCCTGCCTCTGCCTCCCAAATACCTGGAACTATAGGCACATGCCACTTCACCTGGCTTTTTTCCCTCTTTGTTCTGGGGATTGAACCCAGGGGCATTGAGCTACATCCTCAGCCATTTTTTTTTTTTTAATTTAATTTAATTTAATTTAATTTAATTTTATGTTATTTTATTTTATTGTTTTAGTTTTTAAACAGAGTCTCTCTAGGTTGTTGTGGCTGACCTTGAACTCTTGATCCTCCTGTCCCAGCCTCCCAAGTCACTGGGATAACAGGCATGTGCTACCATGCGTGGCTCATCCTAGATTATTTCTTGAACTTCATTTTAAAAAGTATTAGAAGTCTGAATAAACTTGGGGAAAATGTGTAGAACCCCAGTGCTCATGAGGTATCAAAGGTTCTGAAGTTCTATTGCAGTAAGAGCTTGTTACTCTGTCTTTAATCCCCTATTTGGATACAGAATCCCTGTTTCATGGTGTGCCAGCCAGCAAGAGATTTTGTCATAGGGGTGAAGTTGAAGCTGGAAAGGTGGGTAAGGGCTGGATCCCAGAAGGCCTTGCACGCAAGCCTCAAATGTCCAGTCTTTCTTCGTAGGTGCTGGGGAGTCAATGGAAGGACTGTGAGCAGAACTGTCTTGGTGATGTTATATCATCAACGGTAATTGTGGAGCAGAGAGGGAGTGGAGGGGTCCAGATGGGAGACACAGACATGGCCCTGGTATGATGTGGCAGGCAGAGAAGAGAGAAGATTCAAAGGGGATGTCAGAAGGTTGAGCACAGATGCCTGGATGGTGGCATCCCTGGAGCAGGGGTGCAATGAGCTGTAAGAGCTTCTACACAGCTTGTTTCATTCAGTCCTCGTAATCACACTCCATGTCAGAAAGGAAGCTCTGAGGTGAGGCCTATGAGTGTGGGAGGCAGGGGAAGCTCCTCATATCTACAGAACAGGGAAAGAGCCCAAGGGGCAGTTGCCAGGGCAGTAGAAGAACCAGAATGCTAGAGTCCAAGAACTGGAAGGGAGCTGAGAACCTCAAGATGCCAGTTGGTCTTGGGTGAGGTGTCTGCAGAGGAGTCATGGACTGGGAGCTGCAGGAGGGCATGGGTTAGGGCTTGTTCCTGTGCCATAGGCCCGTTTCCATCACATTTGTGTCCTTAAGGTTCATCATCCTGAGTGTCTCTAGAAACTAATCTAACAAGACTTTGTATAGTTCCTAAAATAAGCATATGTTTGCTGAAACCTTGGGACCCAGCCTGGACCCAGCGCTGATGGTGTGACCTTTTCAGGGTTATTCCGAGTGTGTGTACTTCAGCCCTTCAAAGAGTCCCTGGAGGTGGCGGGCCTCAGGAGTTCTCCCTCCAGTGCCCTCTAGATTAGCATGTTTACTGAACCTATATCTCGCTCAGACTGAAAACCACACCCATTTCTATTATTTCTATTTGACATTCTGATAAATTTACATCTCTTGAAGGACAGTTTTTATTTACTGGTATCAAATTTAGTACCCTAAATATTATCCAGATATATATGATGGGCTAAGGACTATCCTGAGCTCCTACATGTGTGAACTCATTTGCATTTCACAAAACCTTAAAAGGTACAAATTTTATCTGCATATCTTAGATGAAGAATGTGAGATTTGGGTGGTCAAATAACTTGTCAAAGATCACACAGCTAATGAGAGGCTCAGCCAGGAATCAAACCCGAATGTGCTAAAGTCAAGGTATCAAGACCACATTTGATGTATTGTGTTTTCACACGCATGAATCTGTGCACTCGACACTGCAGCACACATCTAGTGCTAAACTAAAATTTTTTGAAATGAGGTTTGGGGCTGGTGGTTTAGCCTGCATTATAAGCAGGAGAATAAATTTGTTGGGAAGAACAGATTATGGGGCAAGACATGTATATGACATCTCAGCAATTCCATTTCCAACCACATGCCGTGAACAAACTCCTGTGTGATTCATTCCCGTATGAATCCAAGGAGGCAGGTCCAATAATGTACATAGCTTTGTTGCTTAATGACCGCACACTGGAAACAGTATATATGGTATGTCACATGATGGGATACTGTTCAGCAATGAATGAACATATGAGTACGGAGACATTGAAAAGTTATAAAAGAGCCCAGCATGGTGGTGAACACCTGTAATCCCAGCAACACTGGAGGCTGAGGGAAGAGGGTGGCAAGTTTGAGTCCAGGCAGGGCAACCTAGCAAGACCCTGTCTCAAAACAAACATAAAAAGGGCTGGGGATGTAGCTCCATGATAGAATGCCCCCGGGTTTGATGCCCAGTACCACAGAAAAAATTTAAAAAGTAATGAGTAAAAAATTGTGGAAAGATATATATCTCCTCTGTGTAAAGTTAATGTTGAATGTAAATTTAAAAAAAATTCCTCAAAGCAGTGCTATTCCTGGTGTACTGACCCACACCTGCACACATCCTAAAGTTATCAGGATATGAACTGGAACATGTACATCATGTAACTGATTATTATTATTTTTTTTTTCTGGAGAGAGAGGAAAATGGAACTGGGGAGGGGGAGGTGAAGGAATGTAATTTAGAGTGGTCAACATCAAGGCTTCCAAGTTTATGTTTTGTCATTTGGAGAGTGAGTGATGGAATGTGGCAGTGAAGACTGGGGGTTCCTAAGTTGATAGCAACTACCAAAAAAGAAGATTTCTCCTTTTTTGACATCACAGTAAAATGCTGAGAGGAAGGACTGAGCACACACTTGTGGGCAGACAGCCGAAGCCCTGCCTTCTCCCTAGATGTAGTCTCTTGCAGTCATGGGGCCTGTGCTTGTGCACCTGCTTCCTGGCCAAGGTCTGGGCTCCTGTTGTTGCGACTGGTGATAAGGTGTTTTCTCCCACAGAGGGCCCGAGACCTTTGTTCCAGTGGTGTCTATTCAACACTGCCTTTATCAGAGCCTTGGGTTCTCAGCCCATTGATTTCCAGCATTACTTTTCTAATCCGAGGAATTAAGCCTTGGATCTAAACCTCTCATCTAGAATGACCTAATCCTTAAATCACTAGCTTTCTGACTTTTCTGAACCATATCCTCACAGCAAGAGACACAGATGCATAAATATTTATCTAAAACAACACAAGATTCAGGGACCAATGTTTACTCTCAAATGTGATACAGTTGGATCTATTACCTTACTTTTTTTTTTTTTTTAAGTTGCTAGCCAAAATCTACTAAATGTTTTTCAATTAGAAGTTTGAAAGCTACTGCCTTAAATGATCCTTGGCCCAGTCTCATACTAGACTGGCAGTAAGTCCAGGTAGACAATCTGGGAGAGACTGTAGGAAGTTTCAGGGCATCCAATTGATGGGCATCTCCATTACACTGGAGGAAAATGAACCTCCAAGTCATGGTTTGTGGGTTCTCTATGAAAAAGCAGGGCCTGTCAGCAGGCACCAAGCCCTGCTGGGGTGGAGAGGTTCAAAGACAATTATAAAGTACCTTTGTTTCATAAGCTGAGTGGACTACATGTGTGAAGATGTATAGTTAACATGGATAAAATTGTGATGGATATAAACAGTCCCAGAATATCTTACTTAAGTGATTGAATTCAGTGTCAGCCAGGTTATATGCAATTATGTGTTAAACATTAAAAATGTTAAGGAGATAGAAATATTAACTACCCTGATTTGATCATTGCACATTGTATCAAATTATAACATGGCACCCCATGAGGTTGTACAATTAAATTAATAATTTAAAAAAGAATAAATGAATATCTTGTGTCCCCCTCCCCCAGTTTTAAAAAGTTAAAAGTATTCCATAGTAAGCATCATATTTTACTAGATTTGCCTTATCATACCTCTTTATCCTTCCATCCATCAGTCCATCTTGTCTTATTTGATGCATTGCAAAATAAATTGCCCAAATCAGTTCAGTTCAATCCTAAAACTTGAACATGCCTAGAATTCAGTATTCTTTTGAGGTAAAATCTACATGCAATAAAATGACGTCTTAAGTGTATCATTTGATGAGTTGACAAAAATGCATACACCTGTTTAATATAATTCTTATCAATACACCCTAGAAAGTTCCTTTATGCCACTTCCCAATCAATTCCTGTCCTTGATACCCCAAAACTTGCCATGTTTTAATATTTTCCACACATATTAGCTTTGACTGTTTTAGAACTTCACATAAATAGATTCATACAGTATTTGGTTTTTTTTCTCCTTTTTTTTTTGTTTTTTTTGGTACTGGGGATTGAACACAGGGGTACTCATAGGGCCTCGCTAAGTTACTGAGGCTAGCTTTGAACTCTCAACCCTCCTGCCTCAGCCTCTTATGTGCTGGGATTACAGGTGTGTGCCACCGCACCCGGCCAGTATTTGTTTTTTATTCAACTCTTTTCCTCATCATAATGTGAGATTTGTTCATGTTGTGTCTATCAGTAATTTATTCCTTTTGGTTGTTGATTCTGTGATTTGATTGGAGTCACATATGGCATGAATATTGATGGATGCCTGGGAAGTTTCCAGTTTTGTGCTACTATTAAGAGTAAAGGGCTGGGGATATAGCTCAGTTGATAGAGTGCTTGCCTTGCAAGCACAAGGCCCTGGGTTCAATCCCCAGTACCGCAAAAAAAAAAAAAGAAAAAAAAGAAGAGTAAAGCTACTATGAACATTTTTGCACAAGCCCTTTTGGGGACACAAGTTTTCATTTGTCCTGGGTAAACAACTGTGAATGGAATTACTGGGTCATAGTTTGGTATATGCTTCAATTTCTAAAACTGCCGGACCTTTTCCCCAAGTTTTTGAACAGTTTTATACTTCCAGTAACAATGTGGAAAGAGTTCTGCATGCCTCATATCCTCACCAATGTTTTTTTTGTCTGTTCCCCTTGACTTCTGCAGTGGAGAGTTAAGTAAAGGAAGCATTTTTTGTATCTGACAGGCATGACAGCATCATGACCTCTCTGCAGGCAGCCCTAATCTATGCCACTGCTGAGCAGGGGATTGCACCACCAACCCTACCCACAGTACTCTCACACATTGAGAGGGTCTGGTTTTCAGAGGGGAGTTCTACATTAAGGAATAATTGGCATCATTTAATGAGCACACATAATGTCTACACTAAGCTGTCTGCATAAATCTGTTTTACTTTTCACAAAAACCTTACAAAAGAGAAATTCCCACTTTAAAAATAAGGCAACTGAGGCTAAAAGAGGATTGATGATTGCCAAGGTCACCTGTGACCAGTTAGTGACAGAGTTGGAACTGAAGTAGGAGTAGGTAGCCCTGACTCCATGGCCAGAAGATTCATAGTTCATATTGGCCTATGTCGCTGAACAAAAGCTTCTGGGGCAAATCAGATTATCTTCTTAAATAAATCATCAGTATGAGTTAACTTTGTACTATTAAAGTATACGCACATGCACATAATTTCAGCAACTTGGGAGGCTGAGGCAGGATTGCACATTTGTGGCCAGACTTAGCAACTTAGTGAGACTCTGTCTCAACAAACAACAAAAAAGACTGGGGGTATAGCTTAGTAGTAAAATGCCCCTATGTTCAATCCCCAGTACCTGACAAAAATGAAAACAAAAACAAAAATCTAGTACAACCCATTGAAAATCTACAGACATTCTAGTCACATATTCTAATTTTGAAATAAAATATCTTTACCCTGTGTTTATCACCTCTTTGTCTTGGCTAGAGTGTGGAGATAGAACTACCTTATCAGGTAGATCCAGGACAAGGCAGTGTCAAATTGATCCATCGACATTTCTGCCCTCCCCTGAACTGTGATTTTTGTTCTCAGGTGAGTATATCTCCACCCTTGACACAGGCAAACCTCCCTAGAGAGCAGGGAATGGTGATATTGGTGGTGGTAATGACGATAATCATGATAAAAGTTGTAGGTACATTAAAATACCAGAAACTGCTAAGTATGCATGAATTCTTTTGGTGGGGGTGGAAGGGAGTGGTACCAAGGATTGAACTCAGGGGCACTCGACCACTGAGCCACATCCTCAGCCCCTTTTTGTGTTTTATTAGAGACAGGGTCTCACTGAGTTGCTTAGTGCCTTGCTTTTACTGAGGCTGGCTTTGAACTCATGATCCTCCTGCCCCAGCCTTCCAAGCATGCACCTGGCAGCATGTATGAATTCCTGGCAGATACTCTGAACTTCATTCTGCAGAAAAAGAAACTAGGTTTAGAAAGAGAAGCCAACTTGCCCAAAGTCACAGCAAGCAGGTGTCAGGGTTGGGATTTCAGTTCAGTCAGCTGCATGCCAGGGCCTGGGCCCTTAAGCACAACACTTAGGGGCATATTTTATGTGTATGTGTTGCCCACCTGGCTGGCACAATACATTCATTCTTCTTTTGGAAAGTCAGGTCTAGCTGATCAGTTTGATTAAGAAAGTCCTCTCCGAGGCTTGGCCTTCTGTGAGGCAGTGGTGTGCCAAGTTTCCTGCTGCTCTGCCTTTGAAGAGTGAAAACTGTCTTCAGGAAGATAAAGCTTACCCAGATGAGACAATTAGAGAGTGATATCAGGCCATATAATGCAAAGCACATGATATGATAAAGGGAGACCGGGCTGGTGATCGGTTGCATGGAAGCTAGTGAAACCCTGAAAGAAGCCCTTATCTTGGTTGCTGTGCATATAGCAACAGCCATGCAGCAAAGACCTAAATCAACAGCTAGCACACAAGCAAGTTAATAAATGGATTTGTGTGGTAACCACAATATAAATCAAAGATTGTACTGGTAGCCTCCACATAGTAGATGGCATTTGCTTGTGTCACACATTGTGCCAAACACCTTACCCTTCAATGTATTGAATTTTGATGGCGTTCGCCTGAGTGTGTATGGTATCCATGTCCCTGTGTCCTGTGGTGTTGGTTAGAGAGGTTATGTTGCCCTCCCCACCACCTTTTTTTAAACAGATGATGCAATCTGAGTATCAGATTTCTAATAAATTACCGGAAGTCATGTGACTGATACTGTACATGTTAAAACAGGATTCAAACCTGGGTCTTCCTCCCTGAAAAACCTAACATGCTCAAAGCATGCACAATATTGAAACATAATCATGTTTTAATCCTTTGAAGGGTGGTTTCTTCTCTGAGGGACTAATGGAACATCTCTCTGTTCCATTAGCTGGCACATATTTTGAAAGTAGGAAACATTTCCATAGTGAAAAAGCAGCAGACTGTGATTTCTGAACATACTTTCCATATGCTTTATATGCTTCAGGTTCCTTCCCTCAGTTGGAGCAGCTCTAGTTTTTTGTTTGTTTGGTTTTTTTTCCTCCACTGTCTTTACATTTTGGCATGCTAATTTTATTTGGGAAAAAACATCCTTTTGCTTCAAATGGTTTCTAAACCAGTGGCATTGTAGATCCTGTTTCCATCTTCTTTGTACCAGACTGCCAGCATTTACTGTGTGATACAATAACTTTAATGATATGGAGTCACTTTATTGCTGAGTTGTTGAACAGAGGTGGGCTTTGCATTGTAACAGAGTAATGGGATCCTGGAGCTTAAGAAATGGCTGCCAGATTTGGTAGTAACTGTGGTGGTTCCAAGTACATGGGAAATTGTGCCTCAAAACCTGTGTCTTGCTGGATTACCTCCCCAGGACTTATCTTAGTTCTACATGCAATTGGAGTCTGTGCCCTACATTCTTAGAGCAATCCATGCTGTGTGGGAACAGTGGAAGAACAAGGTCCCCTTAAACCAAAACCATCCCATAGAAGGTGGTCAGGATGTTCAGTGCAGTCACCTGGGGTCCCTGCAAATGCTAATGCAGGGCAGGAAGGGGCAGGTCCCTTTGGAGGCATTGAATGAATACAGGGCGAGTTAGTGGAACTGGATATGGAAGTCTGGATGTGTGTCCTTGATCTGCCTCAGAGTTGAAGGCCTCATGCCTCAGGCATTGGGTGAAGAGGAAGAGCTGGAAGAGTATGGTTGGATCTGGTGCAGTCCAGCCATTCTGGTTTTCTTGGGACTCTCCCAGTTTCGCCATTGAAAGTCCCATGTCATAGGAAATCCTTCTATCCTGGGCAAACAGGATGGATGACCACTCTGCATGGCCTGGGACCCAGGCCTTTGTTGCTACTCAGCTGGATTGTCATGGCAGACTTCTAGCCAACCTCCCTTGCCCTACTGCCCCCAACCCCAATGAAAACATAAATCTGACCTGCTGAAGAACCAAGTTACTGGCAATGGCATTTGTTGCATGCCTGTAGCCATGTTATATAAACCTTGTGTTATAGCCACTTTGGATATGCCATTTTCTGGAAGCCACAAATCAGGGCCATTTCTATAGTTGTACCAATCCACTGTCACACCACAATGCCACGAACTTCCACATATGGCCACTTAATCTACATGTCCCCTTTTCTCTGTCTAGCAACTTCATATTCACTAAGTCCTGGTCATCTTGTGTTGCCTCCCAGAAACCTTCCTTGTCACCGCAGAAATAATTCTTCCTTCTATACTGTTCCATCTCTCCCTGTCAAGTCTGGGACTGGGTTACGTATAGCACCAGACAGCTAAGACGTTTTTAGTAACTGTCTTCCATGATCCATGGCAAAACAACTAATGGCAGAATGGGAAGTATTTTGTGGGACAGTTCAAGAACAGATTCACTTCAAACATTTTTTTGAAATAAATTTTTTTTTTTCAATTTTTTGGGTATGGACCCCAGTCTCAAATTTAACCAAATGAAATCTTATGATATAGAGCCCTGTGTAAAAGACAGAGCCACTGAGAAGAAATAAAAATTGGAAGTGAGGGTGTAGGAGGTTAGCTGTATCTTTTCGTATTTTACATTTATTTTTTAGATTTTTAAAATTGTTTTTGTTGTGAGCTTTATCTTTTTTGAAGGGGCAGGTAATGGGGATTTGACTCATGGGCAATTTGCCACTGAGCCACATCTGTAGCCCTTTTTAATTTTTAATTTTTATTTTGAAACAGGGTCTCACTGAGTTGCTTAGGGCCTCCCTAAGTGCTGAGGCTGGCCTCAAATTTGCAATCCTCCTATTTAGCCTCCCCAGTCACTGGGATTGTGTGTGTGCATCACTGCACCTGGCTGTGAGCTGTATCTTTTTTTTTTTTTTTTTTTTTTTTTTTTAATTTGGGTAATTAGCTATTCTCTGTGAGGTAATTTCTTTCCTTCTTTATTTTTTTTTTTGAAGTTTTTTTTTTTTAATTTTGATAGACCTTTATTTTATTCATTCATTTACATGTGGTGCTAGGAATCATTGAACCCAGTGCCTCACACATGCTGGGCAAGTGCTCTGCCAGTGGGCCACGACCCCAGTCCCTGAGCTGTGTCTTAATTAACCTCCCTTAACTCTTACTAAGGGCAGACCTTGTCACTTTCATGGATGCCCAGCACTCTGAGAACACTGGTGAAAACCATGGTTAAGAAAGGGGCTCCTAGGCTGGGGATATAGCTCAGTTGGTAGAATGCCTGCCTCATAAGCACAAGGCCCTGGGTTCAATTCTCAGCACTGCAAAAAAAAAAAAAAAAAGAAAGGGGCTCCTGTCATGTATAACTGAAAAGAAGAAATAAAAAGAGATCATTTGAAAAAAAGTATTTAATTTTTAAAATTCTAATTAGTTACATACATGCTAGTAGAAAAAATATTTTTATACTAAGAAAAGTAGATGCCTTTGGCATTTTAAAGAATTGGGAAGCTGTTTATGTGTATGAAGATTAATTTATTCATATAAAATGCTCAATAATCAGAAAATACTGATTTATATAAAACTGTTTCACAATTAAATTAAAAAAGGAAAGAAAAGAAAGGGGCTCTTGGAGCTTATCAGTCTGAAGTTTTTTTAGTTATCTGAAGCTGGGAAGTGAAAGGGCTGGACTTCAGATCCAACCTCAGCCAGGCCACTACCATTTTTTAACACAGTTGCTTCAGATGAAAGGGCACTGATGCTTAAAAATACAAAACCAAACCAAAACTGTTTGCAAGTTGTTCTCAGAGCACTGACTGGCACTCTGCTCTGAGCGCCTGATGAAAGGAACAGGTGGTGATCTATTTTAGTGAGTGGCAAGTACCTAATGATTGAAAATAGACCCTGTTGGAAAATATAACTGGCCCTTGCCCCTTACCCTTCAAAATATTAAGATGCATTTCCAGGTACCAGAAAGCTGTTTGTGTACAATTTTTAACAATGGAGCAATGACTTCTTCAAATAAATTAGTGATGTCACATCAACTAAGGTGACATTGACTATCATGGTCAGGTGGTTAACCAAATGTCATTTCAGTCCTCAAGGTTCCTCTGTGACAGGTGAGTTCCCAGGAGAAATTAAAACCCTTTATCTTGCTGACCTTATATGTCTGATAAGAGTGGAACTGAAAGTAGGCTGACCGGTAGTCAGTCTAGGATGAGAAATGAGTCAGCAAACACTCCTATCTCCAGTTCCTCTTAGCTGGGACCAATATCACTTTTTGAGTGTCTTTCTCCTCACCCTACTTTGGTAGGAATTTGGTGCCCCTTCTCTTGCCAGAGTGGGCAGTCCTTCAGCAGAGAGGACTTGGAGAGTGTCCTGCAAGGTGGAATAATGGTTTGATATAATTGTATGGGAGGGAGCACCAATTTGGGGCTACCAAAAAAAAAAAAAAAAAAAAAAAAAGCCTGCATCAGTAGGTTCTGAGTTGCACTGTAGAGAAGGGTGTGTCACCTCTTGCTAGTGGCTATGTACCTGCTACCTCACTTGCCCCATCCTCCACTCAATATGAAAGGTCCAGTCTGAGAGGATATGGCCGTCTAATAAACCCAGGGATATGGGCTGTGGTTACTGATAAAAGTTTAGGGTGACTGCTTTCTTCCTTACTACTTTATGGCTTCCAGAAACCATGAAAAATGAGGGTGTGGTATCAAGGGAAAAAGCACAGACTGTAGAATCAGTGGACTTAGTTTTAAATGCTAGCTCTCATTTACCCCTAAATGACCTTAACCAAGTGATTCAGCTTCTGAGACATGGCATCATTTCCTCTGTCACCCAGGCCAGCTTGGGGCCTGCTGTCACCTCAAGGTCTTAAATTTTTGACATAGTGAAAAATTCCTTATTTGAGGATTTACAGCTTTCCCATGAGCAGCCTCCTTGCTCCTTGCAGCAGAAAACTGCTAGAGAGCTAGTCCTGGATTTGAATCTTGGTTGGAATTACTTGTCCTGAGTCTGGTCTCCTTTGCAAATAGGGATTAGGGTGCCTAACTGGGTTGTTGAAGATCAGTGAAATGTTTAAAGAGCCCACTGCTTACCTCAGTTTCTCTCCTGTTAAAGACGTGTACTGTTGAGCCATCAGTCTACTAAATCTCTGTCATCTGCCTTTGTCTTGTCTCTCCTTCCTTCCTTCCTTCCTTCCTTCCTTCCTTCCTTCCTTCCTTCCTTCCTTCCTTCCTTCCTTCCTTCCTTCCTT
>JAJEJO010001382.1:186114-297942 GCA_020662805.1 Glaucomys volans | reverse complement strand
AAAGATTTTTTTATTGTTGAAAATTCCTAGTGTTTGGTCACCAAGCATCACGATGGTTTTGAAAATCAATTATAATCTTTCTATTCAGGGCTCAGGTCCTGCTGCAGACCGGCAAGAAGCCCAGAACCCTCGTGAATGAGTCAATGGAAAACAACCTCCACTGAGAATCACAAGCAGATGGCTCAGACCTCCAAGGCGAAAGGTGTTCTCAGAATTTATTTATTTTTTCTTTGAGAAATTAAAAGACTCAATTTCCAGCATTATAATTACAGATGAGAGAATGGCCCTTGTGTTCTGCCAAACTGAGGAGATCCTAACTCCTCTTCCCTCCTTCCCACTTCCTACCACCTTACACCTCTTGGATTGTGAGTTCAGGTTCAGACAGATGTTCTTCTGCACTTGATTTGACCGGTGTTGGTTTGAGCAATATCCTGTTTCATATATTCATATATGAATATCTATGTATATATATGTGTGTGTGTGTGTATATATATATATATGTATATATATATATATATATATGTATATCCCACTCATAAAGCTCCTTGGACATCAAATGACTCTTATGAAACAACATTTTGACGAATTAAGTGTGAATGAATCAGAAACATGTGGATTAAATTTCCCTCAAAACATGCATGGGTTTAAATATTCAGAGGGAAAGTGCTTGGTAAAATGTTTTCTGAATCTTCCTGAACACAAAAGCTTTGAAAAATCATCTGAAACTTACTTGACAGCTTCCCCACCCCAGGCCAAACTCCAGGACAAGTCCATGTATGTCCATGCTCCACATGGACACAGAGGCACATGGCATCTTGCCGCCTGGGGAAATAGCCATGGTACGTGGGGTGTCATGAAGAGGGGCCGCAGGCCTCCAGCTTGTCTGTGTTCACACTCAGAGGGTTTGTTTTTGTTTGGTTTTTCATATGAGAGAAGAACGTTGTAATGATTTCCACTACCACTCACCCACCCCCTCCTCGTCATTTTATTCCCATCGCTGAAACCCTCAGGGAGAATCTACTGTGTGTGACAAAGAAATATGTCTTTTCTCTGTGTTACAGACCTTGGATCACGTCCAGGACCCCTTTTCCCCGGAGGCCAGCTCTCATCGGTTACGATTTGCATTTCATTGCCATACACTGAACCCAGCGAGAAGTTGTCTCAGCAGAATAGTGAGAGCTAAAAGTAGCAAGCAAGAAGTCTCCATTTTCCAGCTCATTCTGCACAGAGTCTACATTGCCAGAAATCTAAAGCCAAATTTGATTTAAAATTTATACAAGAAAAGAACATCAACACAAGTACACTCAGTCTCTTTTCTCTTCCCCTTTCTCAAGACCCTCTCTGCCTGGGAACCTCGATTTTATGTTTAATTCAATGCTGGATTGCTAATTATTAGATTCTTCTCCACCCCCTTACTTAATGTTGCCATGTACTCTCACAATGTCCTCATTTTTTTAAACTCTTCTTACCCATGAATCTTTAACTTGAAAAACTGAACAAGGCAGCTTTTGAAAAGGAACCAAGAATTTGAAAGTGGAAGAGGGAGTAGGGTCAGGAATAACAGTCTAATATTTGGTGGGGGTAATTAATTCAGTTTAGAAGGTATGAAAGTCCTTGAATTTATTCCATATATGGAACAAAATCATTCATCCCATCTTGTACATCATCAGAATTTCTTATAAATGCCGAAGAAAGAGATACAGGAAAGGTTTTTGTTTTTTGTTAAATGAAGTCATGTCTGATATTCAGATAGGTTAGCGAGGACTATAAAACAAAACTACTAATTGTAAGACAGGACCATTCTCCTGAACAACACGTTTATTTTTCTGAACTGTCACTGAAGTGTATCCATGGGGGAAGTTTTGCTAATAAAAATAAAAATAAAATAAAAAGTCAACTGCTTCTGTCCTTCCTTCTGACCTCTGTTAAGGATACCAATTGAATCTACCTCTTCCCACATCCACATCCAAGAGGCCACAAAGAGAGGCCATTGTCTATATGCTTCCTATTTAGTTCACACCTGAGCCCTACTGCCTGACTCTGTACATCAATCACATCCTCATCTGTCCCTAACCTGTGAGGCAGCCCATTATCCATGCTATTTAGAGAAAGTTCTAAAATGCATCTCTGAGTATGCCAGACCCTGCTTGAAATCTTCCATGTCTCCCATGACCAAGGAAGGTGGCTCTCAAGGGTCAAGGGGTAGAGTGGAAGCAACTTCCTAGACTCTCACCAGGAAACTTTCATGAACTTGGCTCCATTTCGATGGTAACTGCCCTTCATCCTCCTGTTCTGATGTGGTACGGGAGCATGAAGGTCTGATAGAAAGTTCTCTGATTCATTCTGAGATCTTTCTCTGCTCTCTTCCTGCTCACTGCCCCTTCTCCCTGCTGCCCACCCACTTAAACACTCTGACCCACAGGATGAGGTCCAGACTCCTCAGGGCACAGGAGGCCTTGCGGCAGCTGGGACCTGACAGCCCTCCTACCTGCATCCCTGCATCCTGTGCATCCACTGCCCAAGTCCTCCTCCACCAGATTCTCCCAGCCCATATTGTGCTTTTTCCTTCCTCTGAAATGCTTTCTTGCCTAACTCTCACCTCTCTGTAAAACCTCAATTCAGTTTCTCCTTTTATCACCTGGGGCACACCTGGCCCTTCTCACAACAACCTGTCACAGGTCTGTCTTTTCCAAGCTGGGAAAAAGGTAAGAGAAGACATTATGATATGTTGTTCCCTATAGCAGATGCTTAATAGTGTTTGAATGGATAGATGGGTGTAAATAAATAAATGGGCAAAAGAAATTGTGGTAGTCAGACCTAGAAGACTATTTTACAAACAGTTGGTAGTTTCTTATTACTGCAATCAATTCAACCTGGCCACTAAGCTACTAGCAATAACCAGACTGTGACAGATATGAATTGGATGTTTTGGTCATTTTAATATGTGTCTTAGGACATTTTTGGTTGCTAACAACACAATACCACACACTAGGTAAGTTATTAAGAAAAGAGGTTTATTGGGGTGCAGGGTTCTGATCCAAGGTCAAGGGGATGCACCTGGTAATGACCTTCTTGATGGCACAGTCCTGGGGTGATGCAGGGCATCACATAGTGAGAGACCTGCCCAAACTGGCTTTCATAGCAGACCTGCTTTGGACATAACCTTTAACCCATTAATTCTTTAATCCATTTGTGAGAAAAGAGCCCTAAACACTTCTGAAAAGTCCCACTTGGTCCATTATCTCTCATAACAGGGATTAAATTTCAATGGGAGTTTCAGAGGGGACAAACCACATTTACTAACATGCAAATGAGACAAACCATTTGTTGGTTAAATCACTTACAAAATAAACTCTCCCTCTAAACAAAGAGTACATACCAAACATTATGTTTAAAAATGCCAGCATTTATTTATTGTTTATGCTGCACCCACCTGTCTTAAGTGGTTTGTGTGTACCGAGATTTGCTTGGTTCTTAAAAACTCCAGGAGACACATGTTTTTACCATACCCACTTGACAAATGAGACGCTATCACATGGACACCAGCAGAGCTGGGCTCTGAGCACTGCCCATGTCCTCTCCCCATTGGTTATACTCTCTCTGAGGATGCAAATGAGCACTGTGGATCCCACTAGAAATAGCAAAAGGTATTTCCAATGTAGAACCATAAATTCTCTACAGCTTCCTTCTTAGATTGAGATAGAAAATACCACAAATCCCAGTTCAACTATGGTAGATCTAATCACTTTCATCAATTTACTCATGAAACACATTAAAAGTCTGAGGGAAAAAGGTGTTTTCATGAAAAATGGTGGAATGAGACAGACATCATTACCATATGTACATGTATGATTACATGAATGGCATGAATCTACATCGTGCACACTCATAGAAATGAAAAGTTGTACCCCTTTTGTGTGCAATGAATCCAAATGCAGTCTGTAAAAATAAAAGAATTTTAAAAAGTTGTTTTCAACATGATTGAAGAGGCACCGATTTTTCTCATAAAACTGGTTCTGAGAAAAGCTCAATTTCATCATTGCTTGGAGAGACAGAAATGGGTGCTCCACCTCACTGAGGGCACAAGAATCTGGAAAGGGCCAACAAAATGCCAATCAGGAGAGGGGTGCAGAAGCCTAGTGTGAACAGGAGAGCCTCAAGAGGCCCTAAGGACTATCCTGGGTGGATTTCCTGCTGACTCTGTCCACACATCCTGCTCTCCCCTGGAGATTCAGAACTGGAAGCAATAACCCTAACTCGTCCATCCATATTCTATTTATTCAAGACAGGACACCAGGCTTAAAGGAAAGGAAGAACATAATTTTTGCCATGCCATTGTTTGTTATTTCCTTTCGTTACCTGTGTTATAAGGGCTGCAAACAAAGTATGGTAATTGAACCAATAATGGTTCTTCTTACAAAAGATAGACAGCTTTATCCTCCCATCTGCCCTGCCCTGCACAGCCCCTATCTGCTTTCCAGAGACCGTCAGTTGAGCCTATGTGACTACCAGGAAGGAGACCCCATAACCTTGTGGGCCTGAGACTGAATTCTATTCCCAGCTCATCAGGGCAAAGCGGATGCAACACTTAACCTCCCTTCGCCTCTATCTCTCCATCTGCAAAACAGCCGAAATAATGTAGGCCACCTGCTTCCCTCACAGGAGTGTGGTGAGAATTAATGATATTAGGTTAATGGTGTCAGCTTTCTGAAGAGCTCCATGAATTCAGAATGAGAGGCCCTGCATGGATATCAAATATGGCTCCCTAATCAAAGGACTTTGGGGCTGCCCATATATCTTCAGAACCAGGGGCACGGGAACACCAGCTTTTCTATTTGTTATTTGAAATGGTGCCCAAAAGAGAAGAGGACAAGACATGACTGAAGGATATGATCGAGACAACCCTTCTGGTGACGGTCCATTCAACATCTGTCCGAGGGGAGGTGATTATGGAACCTCAGATTGCTTGAGTCCATTATCATTAGTGCATTATTTGGTGCCGAATGCATTGAAAGGACAGGTCAAGCCATAGATGTCTGTGTTGAATGCAGGGTTCACTCAGCCCTGCCGGGCCATTCCAGGGGATTTTAGGGTGAGCCCAGAGACTGCCTTCTCCCCCTCCTTCCCCTGTGTCTACCAGCATCCTACCCTGCCCCCAGCCCATATTTAAAAGTTCACAAACTGTTCCTGCCAGTTTAAGCAAAAAAATGTTTCACGAGGTAACAGAGCCACGGTAATTAATTTTTGCTCCTTGACTGGAAGGTGAAAAGCTTTTTATTATGTAAATTATAAATGTCCTGAAGGGAAACTTTATCTCCCTCTCACCAATGAGCCCATTAGGCTGCCTGAATCAGGATTTTTTTTTATGTTTATTAGTCTAAGGGGGCCAGTTAGGACGTTTCATAGCTTCTAAGTGCTGACATTTATCTATTGCTTCCAAATAAACCTAGTGGCAGGGAGCCATGGGTGGATCACTAAATATTGAGGAGGGGGGTTGACCATCCACAGGCAGGCAGAGGATGGTGGCAGCCTCTGAGACCAGGGCAGAACGGGAACCCACTTTCCCCCACACCCAGGGCTCCTCATCTCTCTCCCTCTGGTTTTCCCTCCATCCTCCTTCCATGTGGTTCCTTTTGACCTGTCCCCTCAGACTTTTTCAACTTTTGGACTTCTAGACACAGCTGATCCTCCCTGGCGCTGAGGAGCCCTCCTCCTCCCTCCTCACCCTGGCATTCCCAGTTATTCTATTTACATTCTTTTGGGGAAACATTCTTATTTATAAAAGAATATTGGAACTGTTTCTTCCCCCCAGAGGAGCAAGTTTAATATATGGTGATGGTTAATTTTATGTGTCAACTTGGCTGAGCCATGGTGCCCAGATATGTGGTCAAACATTATTCTAGATGTTTCTGTCGGCATATTTTTGGATGAGATTTACATTTAAATTGGTGGACTTTGAGTAAAGCAGACTGCCCTCCCTAACGTGGATGGGCCTTATCCAATCAGTTGAAATAAGGCCTGAACAGAACAGCAGACTGTTCTCCAAGCAGGAGGACATTCTGCCAGCAGATGGCCTTTAGACTTGAACTACAACATAGACTCCACTAACTCTCCAGCCTGCCAGCCCACCCTGCAGATTCTGGACTTGCCAGCCTCTATAATCATGCTCACCAATTCCTTAAAATTTGTCCCTCTCTCTCCTGTACACATACACACACGGTTTCATTGGACAGCCCTGACTAACACATTCACCGGTGATGGTGTGGACCCCAAATACCATTCCATTCTGAAAGGTTAGGGTATGTGGGAGTGACTACATCCTAGCAATCCTTGAGGAAGGGAGAGCTTTGGCTTCTCACTTTATACAGCAGTATCTCTAAGTTCATAGCCAGGTAGTTGGGTGACACATCGTAGGCTGCAGAGCAGGGTAGAAAGTGGATGGAAGAGAAGCAAGGAGAGGTGAGATAAGCAGCCGCTAACCAATCCAGATTGGAGGGCAGGCTCTTCATCCTCTGCTTAAAACATAATCAGTCCCATTGGCAGATCAATGAGACATGTTAATAAGAAGCTGACAACCAGGATTTTATCCTCTAACAATGCTTAAGACTGAGTACTGTGGGGACTGGAATGGGGCCCTGCCTTCCTCTGGCTTACACTGTATGAAGACCCAGAATTAAAGAATAATGCATACAAACATAGGTTGGGATATCCACTGTGTGCCATAGGAGGAAATAAGCCTGTTTTTCTATGCCATGAGGAGTTGGAAAGGCATTTCCAAAAAGGCAACATATCAGAGAAGCTGAAAAACAAATCAGAGGTGCTGAAGCCAGGGAGAGTCCCTCAGGTGAGGCAGTAGGCAGGAGCCTGGGGTCTGGAAGACTCCCAAAGGGGAGAGCTATGGGACAGAACACAGGGCAACAGCTGAATTGGCTACCCTGCAGAGGATAGAGGGCTTTATCTGAGTGTGGTGAGAAGCCAATGAAGTATCTTAAGCAGAGGAATAGCATGATTCTGATTCATACTTCTAAAAATTGTTTTGGCTGCATCTATGTGGAAAACAGATTGGAGAGTAGAGGTGGCGAGACCTCGGATGGGTCCTGGCAGCCTTCACTAGCTTACCCTCTCCTGATGAAGAAGGGACACCTGTGCTTATGTCTCCCTTCAGTTTGCTGCTTTTCAAGAAGAAAGATTCTGCTCACCACAGGAAGACAGATTTAGTGGAAGTTCATAATGTAAAAATGGTAAGCTGGGAAAGAAAAAAAGCCATTTGAGGAGGCATGTTCGGAGGTTACTTGTAGGGAAAAAAGAGTTGCTGATAAGAAACTGCTTGGAGCAACTTCCAAGGGTAGAAATCAGACAGAAGAGCAAGGGAATTTAAAACTCTTCCTGTGGATTATGATGGAACTTTCTACATTTATCGAGAAAACTAAATAAAGGCTTTGAATGATTTATCAATTACTTCTGGTTATGGGACAGTTGCCTTGCATGTAGCACTCCTCCAGGACTGCATAGGTCTTTACAGAAGGGTATAAAATAGTTGTAAGGTTATCAGCTGGGTATCAGAACACCCAGCTAATGAGAGCAATACTGCCTGGGCAGGCCTCGGGACCTTCTTGTGGAGGTAGAGAGAGAAAACAGAGGAGGAAGCAGAGGTGACAGAGCCTGAAAACTGTTCCTAAAAAGCTGTTTTTTCCTCTCCATAAGTAATAAAATCTGTAGCTAGGTACTTCGATACCAGAATCAGATGAGTGTGGCCACATGGCCAAGTTCCTGCTAATGGGATGAGTAGAAGGAGTGTGTAGAACATCCAGATTGTGTCCCAGAAGGAAGCAGCAAGAGTGTTCCTTGCCCCTTTCTCCATTTCTGTGGGCTGGACTGTGGAAAAAGTGGTAAGTGTGTTGGATAAAGGGACAAAGACAGCATACTCGGGCTGGTGGCTACAGACAGAAGGGCCTAGGTCTTTGGCACCATTAAGCCCCCATCCTGGACCAGGAGGGCTGATTTCTGATTCCTGGACCAATATGTAAGGAAGAAAGAACTTCATTCTTTTAAGCCATATCCTAGTACCAGTTGTTTCCTAGGGAGCCTCCAGGGACTTAAGAGTTTTTCCCATCCCCTCCCAGCTTAGAGGCATGAAAGCAGAAGAACAAATAGACTCTCCCCACAGTCCTGTTAGACTGGGAATCTTGTGACTGAACCCATATTTCAGATACATCAGTTTACAAAGAGTCATGTTTGTCTGTTGCCGCTCCCTTAGTCATCATTAATTTAAAATCAAAGCACGTGCACAATGTAAAACTGAATTTCTTAAAATTTTCTTTTTCATAACAGTTCCAACATGTTTAGGGGCTTGGAAATCTCTGCAAAAGACACTCCCAGAGTGGAAACTGTAAAGCACATCATGTAGGGTATGATGGCTGAGTGCAGGACACACGTTTTACTCCCAGCCCCACCACGAATGTCACAGTGAGGCAGGCTGAGGCACTGCACCACACTGACCCCCCATGTCTCATCTCCAAAAGAGGGATGGCTGCAGCTGTCCCAGGGAAAGCAGGCAAGGATTGTAGGCTGAAGCAAGAGGGGTTATTACTCAGTGCCCGATCCAGACAGTCCAATGCCTGTATCCCCTTTGTCTCCTCCTTGACAAGTAGGTTTCCATAGATCTGCTCAGAGTTTACCTTTCCATTGACAGGGACTTTGCTGCTATGCTACTTAGGGTATTTGATACATAAAACAATGAAAACTTGCTCCGTCAAAACAGCCTACTCCTTCTGCCTCACTGCTTTCTTGTATATGAAAGCAGCAGGGCACAGTGAAGAGAAGATGGACTTTGAAGTCAGATACATTAGGCTTTGAAGTCTGGGGTCATCACTTATGTGACCTTGGATCAGTCACTTCATGTGTTTAAGCCTCAATTTCCTACATTATTGTAAAATGTATTTCAGGTATTGTAAAGATGGATAAAACTGTATATAGTATCTAAACACAACGGTCGTTCAATACTGTACATGGTGGTTGCTGCTGCTATTGTTAGTTTTATCATTATTATTGTTTCTCTAGGAACAGTATAGGTAGACTCACAAAGTTCAAACCCAGCTTTGCCACTCCCTAGCTGTGTGACTTTGAGTGAGTTACTTCACTTCTCTGTGCTTCCATTTCCTCATCCGTAAATGAGGAATGATACAAAAATATCATTAGTTTGCTGTGAGAATTAAAAAGATGTAAAGCAAAAAGAACTCAAAAAGCTTAACACCAAAAAAAATGAAAGAAAGAAAAACCTCCAATCAATAAATAAGCAACAGAATTAAATAGACTCCTCTCAAAAGAAGAAATATAAGTGGCCAACAAATATATGAAACAAGGGTTCAACATCCTTGGCAATTAGGGAAATGCAAATCAAAACTACATTGAGATTCCATCTCTAGTTAGAATGGAAACCATCATTAATACAACTAATAATAAAAACTGGCAAGGATGAAGGGGAAAATGTACATTCACACCTTGTTGGTGGGACTGCAAATTAGTACAACCATTCTGGAAAGCAGTATGGAGATTCCTCAAGAAACCAGGAATGGAACCACCATATGACCCAGCTATCCCACTCTTTGGTGTTCATCCAAAAGAACTAAAATCAGCACACTATAGCAATACAGTCACATCAATGTTTATAGTAGTGCAATTCACAATAGTCAAGTTATGGAACCAGCCCAGGTGCCCATCAATAGATGAATGGATTAAGAAAATGTGGTATGTACACACGATGAAGTTTTACACAGTCATGAAGAAGAATGAAATTACACCAGAAATGGAGCAAGTTAAATTCCACACATGCATGATTATGTCAAAATGAACCCCACTATTACATACAACTATAATTCACTAACAAAAGCATTTTTAAAAGATGTGAAGCATTTTGAACAGAGTTTGGTTAAGAGCAAGGTATAAATATTAGCTTCTGTTTTTTTTATTAGTGCATTATAGTCACATATAATAGTGGGATTTGTTTTGACATATTTAGCCTCTTTATTAAGGAGTAATAATTCTCAGAATTTACTAAATTAGAGGACCTGCTACCCAGGAAGTGAGCTGACTCCTTTACATGTTCTAAATAAAATTAGACTGTACTAATTTAGAAAAACAATTATACAGAGTAAACTCTCAATTTATGGTAAAAATGAAGAAGATTATGTATGTGGATATGTAAGAATAAGAACAAAAAGAAAAAAACTATACTTATCCATTCAGTAGAAATTCCAAATGAAAGAACACAGGAGTGGAGGCCCAGTCTGGAACACGTCCTCCTGCCAACCAGTAGGCTGATTTAGAGAGTCACTTCAGATTTCGGGGCCTCAAGTCCTCACCTGCAAAATGAGGGGCTTAATTAGAAGAGCTCTAAGATCCCTGAAATTTCTCACATGCTAAGATCTAGTGTTAATCTAGCCAATATATATTAACAGGCAAGCAGCACTGCCTAGTTTTAAAAATAACTTCCCTAAACTTTTGTCTTCTATATTCTACTATGAAATCTCAATATATTAATTATAGTATTTTATGGTAGAGATCTACAAGTGGAATGATATTGTATCAATGACAACGTGTTCCATCATGCTGCAGTAACAAATAATCCCAAATATCTCAGTGGCTTTCTACAAGTCAGTTTTATTTTTAGCAATGGTACATGTCCATTGGTCAGCTGCAGCTCTGCTCAATGTCATCCTGATTCTAGGACCCAGGAGGATGAAGCTGTCTCCATCTGGACATTGCTGTACTTCTGGCAGAGGGAAAAGAGACATTTCAAACCACAAGCTGGATCTGAAAACCACTGTGTGGAAGTCACCCACACCATCACAGCCCACAGGTTATTGGCCAAAGCAAGTCACGTGGCTTCTTCTTACTTCAATAAGGAGGGGATGACTACCCAATCCTCCTACCAAGAAAAGTACAACAGGGAAGGTAGTACAATCTACTATGGAAGTCAATGAAGGATTTATCTGGAAAGTGATTTGCCCCTGAAAGGAAGGAAGAACACCCTCTTTGGTTAGGGGAAATGTCCATATACAGGAGTGCTTGGAAATCAAGGACACAAATATAAAAACACTTCTAGGAAAGTGCTTGCAGAGGAAGCAGTTTCTCTTTTCTATTTTGTCAGAAAATAAATGCCAAACAAAAAAATTAAAAAAAAAATCCAAGAAGAGGGGTGCCATTAGGGATGGGGAGAGAGATTGGGAGCTGGGGAAACCCAGTCTTGGAGAGATGACACCATTTTCTGCAGCTCCAGGCGGTTCCAGCTAATGACTGCGTGTAAGCAGAATGTGAATGCAAGAGATGCCAACAAGTACATAAAAGGCAGAGGAAGAAGGATCAACATGTTTTGCTGCCATTTCCAGGAAAGGGATGGTGTCCCCAGCAGCCTCCCACAGTAGATGACCAGAAAAAAAAAAAAAAAAAAGCAAACACAAATAACACCATTGAGAACCAGAGGCCTGACTACTGTGTTTCACAGCACATCCTCCTCCAATCCTGGCTGGGAACCAGCCCAGCCACTTGAAGCAGCGCTGGCAGCTCTCTCTCTCTTGGCACCGAGTATGCATGGCAGCTGGATGGCTTGTAGTCAGTGTAGTTTTGCAGCTGGTGGTGGTAGCAATTGGCAAAAGCTAACTGTCCAGATGGGCATTAAATTTTCCTTAATGTTTATAATATGTCAAAAGAGAATAATCCTATGTCAAAGTGGCTTAGAAGAACTTTTACTCAGGAGCTTACAGAAATTCCATATTGACAAGATAGAGGTTGCTTTATTTTAACTGCATATGTGTGTCTTATTCCCTTCAATTGGCTTGGGATGCTCCTCCTCAGTGGAATAGCCTTTGGTTAAAGGAAGATGAGGGAGTCTCCACCCATTTCCTTTTACAGGGTCTCCACAATTTGTTGATAACTGGCCAATATTCAGCAGTACAAGCACAGGATTGGAACTGAGGGTCCAAAAGGAAAATAATGTTTTATTCTGCAATTTTTATCACCTCTGAGGGAAATAGTACTATTCAGGTAACAATATAAAGCAATATAAAATTAGGAGTAAAGTAACACTGTGTTTTGTAGAAGAACAAGAATGGCGAAAAACATTTTTAGATATATATGTATCTGTGTATGGTGCATGTGTGTGTGTGATATACATATTTGAAATATATATAATATATACATATCTTAAATATATATGAAATATGAATATATGATATATACATAAATATACATATATATCTGTAAGGAATTAATATTCAAAATGTATTTTAATTGCTATAAATCAATCAGAAAAATAAACTAATAACCTATTTTAAAAAAAGCTTAGGATACAAATATGCAATTCATAGATGAGGAGATTCAAATGCCCTGTGTAATTATGAAAAGATGATGAACCTCAATGGTGATCAAGGGAAAGCAAGAGACCATTTTCACCAAAAATATTGGGGAAGCAAATACCCTCTCAATTTGTACACTGTGAGGGGACAGGGAAGCAGTATAGCAATTTCAGAAGATAATTTTTCAGTTTCTATGAATCTGAAGTGCACATGCACTATGACCCAGCAAATCATCTGTAGCTGCTGGTGGTGGCAACTGGCATGTCTATGCAAGGATACTCAGAAATGTACACAGGAACATTTGATACAGATACTTATGGACATTTATTATAGCAGTATTGCTCGAAGTATGATCCTTGGACCACTTGCATTAGCATCCCCTGAAAGCTTGTTAGAAATGTCAGAAACGAAGTGTGGGTCCCACCCTATGGAATTCTGTGGAGATGGATCCAAATAGTCTGTTTTAACAAGCCCCTCTGGTGCCTCAGATGCCTATTAAGCTTCATGAAGTGCTGTGTTAGAATGATGTAATGGAGGAAAAAATGGAGATCACCTGACTGTCCATCATGGCTTCCTCATATTATAAAAAATTAACCAGCAGTTTAAAAGAATGTGGTAGATATGTGCTGACTCAGAAACATGTCCAAGAACCAAATATACATTAAAATATTTTTTTAAAAAAGTATAGAATAGCACCACTTATTTCTACACCTGTCTTTCTACATATAAGTATGTATGTAGATGTGTAGCAAACTGCACAAAGTCTGGAGCACAGACATCAACAGATAACAGTGATTAATTCTGGAGAAAATACTGGTGCTGGGATGGTGGTCAAGAAAGATTGACTTTTTCTTTATTGAAACAGTAAAATTTTTTTGAACAAAAACTCATACAGGTGCAATTAGTGAAACTTTCTCCCCTTTTTTTAAATTTTAGGAAGGAGTACTAACTGGTGCTAGGAGATTTGGATTCTAAGCCAGCCAACTCTGCTGCCTTTCCCTGGTCATCAGCTTCTTAACATGCCACACAGGGGAAATGACCCAGTCAACACCCAAGTCTTTCTATTTAGCTTTATCATGGTACAATTTTTGCCAGAGTGTTCTAAGTATGAAGATCAGGTCACTTAATAAACCTGACCAAGCAAATAAACAGAAGCATGTATAACTGTGCTCCTTAGGAACTAGGTAATAATCACTCCATGTACCATCTTAGGACTTACATGAGATTTCCAGGCTATATTTCTGCTCCTATGAGAAGCTCTTTTTCTAATGTGTAGAAGCCCAATTTTTTTTAATTGCACCTTAAAAATTTCCAGGAGCTCATATTTAAGTGAGTACTCATGTCCCATGTTTTGGTAATTATCATCTGTGAACTCAGATAACCTGTCCTAGCAGAATGCATTGGTCCAGAGGACAGTCCTGCACACGTGGAGTGTATGATCAGACTGAGCACCCAGATGGCGTGCCGTCAGGAGCTATGGTGACAGTCAGAATCATGTTTCTAGTTTTATGGAAGAAGTATGGATTTATGTCAATCACTCTGTGTATCTTCAATGGTATAGAACACCTTAAATTTCTAAGAAAAAAAAAAAGGTAGCTTGTATCATGTACATCTGGATTGTTTTTTTCCCAAGATATAAAAGAATCATCAATAAACCAGAATTCCCAAGGATAGTAGATATAAGAATGTTGATTAAATGAGAATTTAAAAGAAAATGAAAAGACTACTAAGAAACAAACAGTAAAACAAAGTTAATTACAAAGTTCAGTCAGCTTTTCCCTGCAGGAGAGAGAAAGCCATGCTTTCTTGATAAAATACAGTATTCACCCATAGCAGTGAACCAGAAAGAACCTTAGAGACCACCAACAGTCGTGTCATTCTATAAGAGGTTCATTAGGAGCTGGGGGCTAGAATCCAGTTTTCCCATCTCTTAGGCCAGGGTTCATTTCTGAGTGTAAACAGGACAAATACAAATGACTTAACACCTTGTATGTAAGTGGATGAGTCAGTCCAATTTTACAAGAAAATTATTTTTGAAAAAGCTAAATGCTTTCCATTATGAATTTAAATTTAAAGTGAATTTAAAGAAGACTTATAGGGAGCATTGTAAATATTAATACAGCCTCCTACTTTTATTAGCACTTAATAATTCCAGATAAGGGGTAAATTTATATTCATATTAAAAAATAAAAATGAAATGATACAATGTGTTGGTTATTTTGCATGAATCATCACAATTCCACTATCCCTTTTTCTCTGTCCTGCTCTGGCCCCTGGACATTGACCTCTACAGCAGCTTGTGCCTTTGGGCTTCAGGTAGATTAGTCTATCCAAAGAGAATTAAGGGCTGGAGAGATCAGTATGTGGAACAGAGAGAGAGATGTGACATTAACCTTCTCCACCTGTCCCCATCCTCCTGGCCTCCTCACTCTCTGAGAGGCAATGACCACTTGGCAGTGCTCTTCCAAGGCTCCAAACTCTCTCTCTGGGCTCTGGTGACTGTGGTTTCTGAGCCCCTCAACACTCTTATGTGTGCCTTTGATGCAACCTACACCTCTTTAACTAGACTCTTCACTAAACTCTTTTCAGTTAATCCTTTGACTATTCTACCAGTTTCCTCCCAGAACTCTGCTTGCTGCACAGAGTAATAAGCCTACATCTGTGAATATGGAATAAAGCCAGCAGCTGATAAGTGCAGTCCTTGAATAATCCTGGCCAGGGCCACATCAGGTCCTGCACAACCTGAACCTGTTCCTCTTCAGGCTCTAACCCTCTGTTGGAAGAGGCCACCAACCATTGGCCTGAATACTCTGCCTGTTTTCACTGCGTAAGCTGAGAATGCAAGGCCCTGGCTGCTCTTGACCTAGACCAGTTGGACGAGATAATGTTCTTCTCCAGGAAAGAGCAATGTTGCTTACCGCTTGCATAAATAAAGCAGTGGGTACCCCAGCTCAGTGTTCCTCAGCTGGACACAACCCACTGAGTGTGCAGCATCCACCTGGAACATCTATGCTGTGGTACTTGAGGGATGAAGGGAACTGATGAGTACAGGATGCTTACATTGCTATCTGTGCAGTGACCCACAAGACCCAGGAGTCTCATCATCTTGCAGCATCCATGAAATAGTAACAGGCTAATTTATGGACTTGTAAATAGAGTAAAATTCCAAACCTGGACATCCTTGTCCATGGCAGTCCAGACACACTGGCCTCCTAGGTCCTGTCTTTGGGAGTGCCCTTCATGTACAGTCCTCAGTCCCAAGGTCTTCAAGTGGCTGGGTACACTTTTCTCAAGACTTAGATCTCTTGTCATCCCTCAGAGAAGCATCCCACACCACTGGAACAAAAGCTACTCTATTTTATTTTCTCTTTAACTTTTTTTTTTTACTATTTCATTTTGTCTTTTCAGATGTTTGTTTATTGTCTATTTTTCCCCCACTAAAATATATTCTCCAGGAGAACTGGGTTCTCTTCAGTCCTGTTTTCTGCTATCTCCCCAGAAGTAAGAAGTGTGCCTGGCCAGGTGAAGTAGTACAAATGAACACCTGAAGAGTAAATTAATAACTAAGTGAATGAATGAGTTTTTGCAATGTTATCCTCTTTCCTGTAATATTATACTCTCTGACTTTCAGGGGCCTCATCTGTATAATAGGGATAAGGAAATGATCTGTTGAAGCAGTAATAAAAAGTCTCCGGACAAAGAAAAGTCTAGGAACAAATAGACACATAGCTGAATTTCACCCAACCTTTTTTTTTAAATTAATTTATTTTGATTCATTGTACAGAAATGGAGTACAGCTATTGTTTCTCTGGTTGTACATGAAGTAGAGTCACACCATCCGTGCAATCATGAATGTACACAGGGCAATGATCCCCATCTCATTCTGCTATTATTCTTACCCCCACCCCAACCCCACCCCTCCCTTCCCTCTATGCAATCCATCCTTCCTCCATTCTTGCCTCCCTCCCACCCCACATTATGTATCATCATCCATTTTTCAGAGAGACCATTCAGCCTTTGGTTTTTGGGATTGGCTAATCTCACCTAGCATGACACTCTCCAACTTCATCCATTTACCTGCAAATGCCATAATTTTATTCTTCTTTATGGCTGAGTAATATTCCATTGTGTATATATACCACAGTTTCTTTATCCATTCATCTATTGAAGGGCATCTAAGTTGGTTCCACAATCTAGGTATTAGGAATTGAGCAGTTATAAACATTGATGTGGCTGCATCACTGTAGTATGATGATTTTAAGTCCTTTGGGTATAGGCCAAGGAGTGGGATAGCTGAGTCAAATGGTGGATCCATTCCAAGTTTTCTAAGGAATCTCCACACCGCTTTCTAGAGTGGCTACACTAACTTGCAATCCCACCAGCAATGTATGAGTGTACCCTTTTCCCCACATCCTCACCAACACCTGTTGTTGTCTGTATTCTTAATAAAAGACATTCTAATTGGAGTGAGATGAAATCTTAAGGTGGTTTTGATTTGCATTTCTCTTATTACTAGGAATGTTAAACATTTTCTCATACATATGTTGATTGCTTGTAGATCTTCTTCTGTAAAGTGTCTGCTCATTTCCTTGGCCCATTTATTGATTGGGTTATTTATATTCTTGGGGTAAAGATTTTTTAGTACTTTGTAGGTTCTGGAGATTAGTGCTCTATCTGAAGTGCGTGTGGCAAAGATTTTCTCCCACTCTGAAGGCTCTCTCTTCACATTGCTGATTGTTTCCTTTGCTGAGAAAAAGTTTTTTAGTTTGACTCTATCCCGATTATTGATTCTTGCTTTTATTTCTTGTGCTTTAGGAGTCATGTTAAGGAAATCTGGTCCTAAGCCAACATGACTAAGATTTGGACCTACTGTTTCTTCTATTAGATGCAGGGTCTCTGGTCTAATTCCTAAGTCCTTGATTCATTTTGAGTTGAGTTTTGTACAGGATGAGAGATATGGGTTTAGTTTCATTTTGCTGCATATGGATTTCTAGTTTTCCCAGCACCATTTGTTGAAGAGGCTATCTTTTCTCTATTGTATGTTTTTGGCACCTTTGTCTAGTATGAGAAAATTGTATTTATGTGGGTTTGTCTCTGTGTCCTCTATTCTGTACCATTGATCTACCCGTCAATTGTGGTGCCAATATCATGCCATTTTTGTCACTATTGCTCTGTAGTATAGTTGAATTTCCGGTATTGTGATACCCCCTGCTTCGCTCTTCTTGCTAAGAATTCTTTTAGCTACTCTGGGTCTCTTATTCCTCCAAATGAATTTCATGATTGCTTGCTCTATTTCTATGAAGTCTGTCATTGGGATTTTAATTGGAATTGCATTGAATTTGTATAGTGCTTTTGGTAGTATGGCCATTTTGACAATATTTATTCTGCCTATCCAAGAACATGGGAGATCTTTCCATCTTCTAAGATTTTCTTTAATTTCTTTCTTTAGTGTTCTGTAGTTCTCATTGTAGAGGTCTTTCACCTCTTTTGTTAGATTGATTCCCAAGTATTTTATTTTTCTGAGGCTATTGTGAATGGGGTAGATTTCCTAATTTCTCTTTCAGAGGATGCATCACTTATGAATAAAAATGCATTAGATTTATGAGCATTAATTTTATATCCTGCTACTTTACTGAATTCATTTATGAGTTCCAGAAGTTTTCTGGTGGAATTTTTAGGCTCCTCTGAATAGAGAATCATGTCATCAGCAAATATGGATAGTTTGAGCTCTTCTTTTCCTATTCGTATCCCTTCAATTTCTTTGGTCTGTCTAGTTGCTCTGGCTAGAGTTTCAAGGACAGTGTTGAATAGAAGTGGTGAAAGAGGGCATCCCTGCCTTGTTCCAGGTTTCAGGGGGAATGCTTTCAATTTTTCTCCATTTAGAATGATGTTCACTGTGGGCTTAGCATAGATAGCCTTTACAATGTTAAGGAACGTTCCTACTATCCCTATTTTTTCTAGTGTTTTGAGCATGAAGGGGTGCTGTATTTTATCAAATGCTTTTTCTGCATCTATTGAAATAATCATGTGGTTCTTAACATTAAGTCTGTTGATGTGGTGAATTACATTTATTGATTTCTGGATGTTGAACAACCTTGCATCCCTGTTTCACTTAACTGAAACCAATGTTTCTCAAACTATTCCATGAAGTACAAAGGAAAGCACCTTCCAAACTCATTCATTTGATACCCAAACCAGATAAGAACACTACAAAAAAAAAAGAGAAAAAGATAAAGAAAATTACAGACCAATATTTTTTGATGAACATAGTGTGAAAATCATCAAAAAAATATTTACAAGCCAAATTCAACAGTACATAAAAAAGATCATACACCTTAATGAAATTGGTTTCATTCCAGGAATTCAAGGATGGATCAACATATGCAAATCAATAAACATAATACACCACATAAAATCAAGGATAAAAATCACATGATCATCTCATTAGATGTGGAAAAATCCTTTGAACATATTCAACATCCTTTCATGTTAAAAGCCGCAAAGACTAAGTATAGAAGGATCTTACTTCAACATAATACAGGCTATATTTGAAAAACCCAAATTCAATATCGTTCTGCATGGGGGAAAACTAAAGTCATTGTCTCTGAAATTAGGAATGAGACAAAGATGTCCACTTCTCACCACTCCTATTTGATATAGTATTTGAGATTTGACCAAGAGAAATAAATAAAAGGGCTACAAATAGAAAAAATTAGCCCTATTTGCAAATGATATTATTCTATACTTAAAGGATCTTAGACTCCAGCAGAAGACTTTTAGATCTGATCAAAAAACTCAGCAAAGTAATAGGAAGAAAATCAACATATAAAACAAATAGTTTTTTAATATACAATAATGAACTAACAGAGAAAAAAATCAGGAGAACAATTCCATTCATAATAGCTTCAATAAATAAAATAAAATGCCTAAGAATAACCTAACCAAGGAGTTGAAAGACCTCTATAATGAAAATTACAGAACACTGAAGAAAAAAAGACATTGAAAGATGGAAAGACCTCCCATGTTCCTGGACAGGCAGAGTTAATACTGATAAAGTAGCCATATTGCCTAAAGCGATCTACAGAGTCAATGCAATTCCCATCAAAACACCAATGATATTTTTCACAGAATTAGAAAAAAAGCAGTTATAAAATTCATATGGAAGAACAGAATACACAGAATAGCCAAAAAGAGCAAAGCTGGAGTCATCACAATACCCAACTTCAAATTATACAACAGAACCATGGCAACAAAAACAGTATGGTATTGGCATAAAATCAGACACATAGACCAATGGAAGAGAATAGAAGACACAGAGACAGCTCCAAACAACTGCAGTCATCTAATTTTTGACAAAGGTGTCAAAAACACACACTGGGAAAAAAGACAAATGGTGCTGGGAAAACTGCTTATGTAGGAGATTGAAACTGAACCTGTTTCTTACCCTGTACAAAAAATAACTCACAATGGATCAAAGATCTAAATGTAAGACCAAAAACTTTGAAACTATTAGAAGAAAACATAGGGGAAACATTTCAAGACATAAGCATAGGCAACAACTTCCTGAATAGGACTTCAATAGTTTAGGAAAGAATAACCAGAATTGACAAATGGGATTTCATCGAATTAAAACACTTTGGCACAGCAAATGAAATAATCAACACACTGAAGAGACAGGCTAAAGAATGGGAGAAAAATCTCTGCTAGCTACTCCCCCAACAGAGGATTAATGTTCAGAATATATAAAGAACTCAAAAAAATTAACACATATAAACAAAAAAAAACAAACAACCTGATCACCTGATCAGTAAATGGCAAATTAACTGAACAACCAATAAATAAAAAGAATACCCAAAATAAATTATCACTGTCAAAAGAAAGTTAATGAAAATAAATAATTAAAAGTTAAAAAATTAACTGAACAGACACTTCTCAAAAGAAGAAATAAGAATGGAAATAATTATTTGAAAAAAAGTTTGATCTTATTAGGCATTCAGGGAAACACAAATCAAAACTGCATTGAGAGTCCATACCCCAGTCAAAGGCTATCACCAAGAATACAAATAACAATAAATGCTGGTGAGGATGAAGGGGCAAGGTACATTTATACACTGTTAGGGGGAATGTAAATTGGTACAGCCACCATGGCATCAGTATGGAGGTTCCTCAGAAAGCTAAAAATAGAACTACCACATAACCCACCTATACCTCCCCTGGGTAGATACCTGAAGGAATTAAGGTCAGCATACTATGGAGGTACTTGCATACCACTGTTTATCATGGCACGATTCACAATATCCAAGTCATGGAATCAGAGTAGGTGTCCATTAATGGATGAATGAATACAGAAGACATGATATACATACACAAAGGAGTATTATTCAGCCATAAAGAAGAACAAAATCATGTCAACAGCAGGGGAATAGATGGAAGTAAAGATCATAATGTTAAGTGAAATAAGATAGACATAGACCAGTATCATGTGTTTTCCCTCATATGTGGAATCTGGGGTGGGGAGATAACATGAAAGTAGAAGGGAGACTATTAGAGAAGAGGAAGGAGATTGAGGGGAAGAGGAGGGAAGGTTAAAGGAGGGTAAAGACGGATGGATATGATCTAAGTATGATATTTGCATAAACAAGTACACCACAATAAAATCCATTGCTCTTTGAAATTAAAATGTACTAATTTTTTAAAAGAGAAAGAAATAATCATGTATCATACTGTAAACACAATTATATGTATCATTTAATTGTGTATTTGTTTATAACATACTTAATTTTATATGATATATATAACAAATTTAATAATGTCACAATATTCTGAATATGATAATATATAATATCATACCTGTAAATTGCAAGGTTTATTTTAAAATAAAAGCACACATTTTGGGTAAACTTTAATATTCTCTGTTTTATAGAATCATTTAGAAAGGTCACGTAATTGCCTTAAGACATGCTCAATGAATTGATTTAAAAGGAGATTCTGGAAAAATTTAAGGTGCAAAAGAGGCACTTCTCTTATAACCACAAAGTAGTGAGACAGGACATCTTGAACCATAAAGATGGGTTCTAAGTCGCCACACTTACAGAGACATGGTGCAGAGATGCCAACAGTCCTGTGATCTCCAGGGCTTCACCCTCACTGACAGGGCAGATTCCAAAAACATACAGGAAAACAAGGCTCACTGCTGGATGCTCCAGTTGCAGAAAGGAGCATTCACATGTTCCTCTCTCCTGCATGACCTGCAGATGGTACCAAGTTTTGCAAAGTCTCTTGCAAAGTGGGTGATTTGCATCCTCACACTGCAAACAAGGCTGATACAGTATTTTGAGGTAGGAAGGAACAGGTGGCTTCCTGCTTTAAATATATTTATGTAGCTTCCATCAACTGGAATCACTAGAAACCATTAGAGGGAATAATGAAACCTTCCTCAGCCTCCTTCCTGTTCCCTCCTTTCTCCAGCTCTCTACTTACCCACTTCTGTTCTTTGCCTGGATCTACCCAGCCTCCTGTAGGTTCTCAGTAGCCCTGTCCAGGGATGGGACAATCTGCGGATTAGAACACTATGTAGGAAAGAACCTTCTGCTCAATGCTGAGAAGAAAAATCTTGAAATTTTGGACACCAGTGACTTCAGACCCTATAAGGTTTTATGTTCAAACTAGAGAAATTCCATGAAAATTTCATTATGTCTAAGACAAGCTACCTAATCCGCTGAAGGATGAGGTTGGAATATTTGTTTAGTAAACACTGCCTGGGCATACACCATGTGCCAAACAATGCCCAAAAGGATGAACATTACCAAAAGATTATGAAAGTACTCAAACATTACTTTGTTCAATACTCACAAAAATCTCTTGTGGCAGCCATTATTATTATCCCCATTCTATAGATAAAAAAATTGAGGCACAGAGAAGTTAAGTAATCTACCCAAAGTCACGCAGATGACAAAGTAATGGACCCGAGTTCTAAGCTTGGGCAGCCTGGCTCTAGGGGCTACCTGTCAGCCCTTATGTCACGCTGCCACATAGATTATCCTCAGTCTGGTACTATACCACTGTGGTTTGGATCTTGACTCTCCCCTAAAGGTCCATGTGTTAGAGGCTTGGTCCCCAGGATAGTGCTCTTGGGAGGTAATGGGACCTTTAAGAAGTGGGACCTTGTGGGAGGCTCTTAGGTCACTGGGGCATATGACTTTGGAGGGGATATGGGAACCCCACTCCCTTTCTCTTTGCTTCCTGGCTGATGAAATGAGTGACTTTGCTCTGCTACATACTTCTACCAGGATATGCCATCTCACCACAGGTACAAAGCTATGGGGTCAACTGATCATGGGCCATAACTCCCAAAGCTGCAAGCCAAAATTAATCTTTCCTCTTTACAAGTTAATTCTTAGGAAGTTTGTTATAGTGACAGAAAGCTGACATGTGCGCTAACAGTCGTGATCCAGCTCCCCATAGCCTTAATCGCCATCACATTCTAACGTGCCTAATATTCATAATATAGATTGATTGTTCGGCCAGATTCTCCCTACTTCCTCCCTTATAAAACTACTTTCTGGGCAGGCGTGGGATACAGGACTCTATTGGCACAAAGTATTCAGAAGGATTGAAAGTCACCTCTTGCAAGGGTCCAGAGAAGTCTGCCTGCCATTTACTGGAGGAGAATTTGCTGTGTTATCATAAAGTGTCTAAAGTGCATCTGGCATGTGAAGCCTGGAACATCGATGTGCTCTCTGGTGCAACAACTCTGTGGACACATGGGACCTTCAGAGATCTCATGCCATGCCCAACAGCTCTTCCCTGCAGCCTCTTCTCCATCGCCTTTGTGAGCATCAGACCTGCCTGTGTGCACCTCTGAAGGGCACACAGTCACAGAGAAGTTCTCTCATGTCATTAAGAACAGATCTGCGAGGAGACACTGCTGACCACACATCCTGTGTCACTCCTGGTTAAATAGCCCACACCCAGAACCCAATGCTTTTGGGGTTTCTTTCTCCGATCTCAAGATCAGCAAGGGGGATTTGATCCCATAATATTCACAGTGAAAATTAAAAAACAACAACAGAGGGATGAATAGACAGAGCACAGAGGATTTTTAGGGCCTTGAGATTATTCTGTGTGGCTCTGTAACAGTAGATACATGTCATTAAATATCTGTCCAAACCTCTGGTGTGTAAGAATGTAAACCATGGACTTTGGGGGATCATGACATTTCATCGAGGTCCCTCAGCTGTATCAAACACACCACTTGGAGGGGAGCATTGATAGTAGGGAAGGCTGGAGGAGGACAGGGAAGTGGGTAGGACCTCTGTATTTTCTGCTCCATTTTGCTGCAAACCTAAAACTGCTCTAAAAATGTCTATTTTGAAATAATATTAAAATGAGTTGTTCACTCACCATTTGACCCAGCTATCCCACTCGCTGGTTTATATCCAAAGGACTTAAAATCAGCATACTACAGTAAAGCAGCCACATCAATGTTTATAGCTGCTCCATTCACAGTAGCTGGATTGTGGAACCAACATAGAGGTCCTTCAATTGATGAATGGATAAAGAAACTGTGGTATACACACACGATGGAATATTATTCAGTCATAAAGAAGAATAATATGATGGCATTTGCAGACAAATGGATGGAATTGGAGAATATCATGCTAAGTGAAATAAGCCAAGCCCAAAAAAACAAAGACTTTCTCTGGTAAGTGGATGATGATACATAACAGGGGAGGGGAGAGTAAGAGAAAAATGGAGGAACTTTGGATTGTGTACAGGGAAATGGGTCGGGAGAGGGTGGGGGAAGGAAAGATAGAGGATTGAGACAGACATCAATACCCGATGTGCATGTATGATTACACGAATGGTGTGAATCTACATTGTGTACAACCATAGAAATGAAAAGTTGTACCCCATTTGTGTAGAATGAATCAAAATCAAGACTGTAAAAATAAAGACAATTTTACTATTTATAAATAATATTGCCATATTTAAAAGAAGAACATGAAAAGATTTTGCTTATGAGATCAAGTATTTAAAGTGCCTAAAAGAAAATAGAATGTATTGGATTTATAAGTTAATTTAAAGAAATTAACTAAGTTGGAAATTTTAAAAAAATGGGTTTTTCACTTCAGTCCTTTGAAGAGGAGGCAAAAAAGAAACCATATCTTGAAACCACAATCATGTGGTGCGTCCTTTCTGTTTTCATCTTGGTTGACTTCAAGTCTCCCAGGTGGTTCTCCCATCTGGACCCTCTGCTTTCTGAGTCTCTCTCTCATTCTCTGTCCATCTGTTTGTTTCTCTTTCTACCTACAGGTCCATCCACAGACACACCCTTCTTCTCATCTCACCCGGAGCAGCAAATCCAGTGACTGGGAAGTCAGTTTAGCTCTACAAACCCCAGCATCGCAACAAAGTACAGACAACCCAGGCAGGGCCTGCCAGGGACCCTCTTTAAAAGGCCAAATAGCTAGAAATGCTGTAAATGCAATGAAGTGGTATTGTAAGTACAAAATTAAACTTACAATTAAACATAGAACAAAACTGTGATTTCTGAGCAGAACAATTTTAACAATAATAAAAGAACTTCATAATATGTACAAATTTTGAAATAATGTCTATCCTCCACAAATAAACAATTGTAAAGATTACCTAAACTTACAGATGGAGTATAAATTGTAAGCTTTTCCCTCTTTTGCCCATGAGTACCAACACCCACCATCCCTCAGCACCATTTGCCTTGAACTGCAGCAGGTTTGCATTGCTAAGGAATGTCTTTCAGGCAGGTGTCTTTTGATCAGATGAACAGGCCTGTTGTTAGACTTTAATAATTTTGTTCGTGCTATACAGTTTAAGTATCAGAAATACACAATCACACCATGATATATTAATTGTAGCTTTAATATGCAATCCAATGTTGCCTTTTCTACTTAAACTGATAAGTGTTTTCGAAAGAAAGATAATGTATCCATGTACAAAATAGTGCTTTTCAGTGTATGTGGCCCTGAACTTCAGCATTGGCTTGATGGTCAATGATGCGTCTGCTAAGTGTGCAGATTGTAAAGAAAGTACTTTCTATTGTTCAATAATATGTCCTATTTAATTGCTCTGTTATTGAATAAAAATCCCTGAAGAATTTTCACTTCCAGAAATGTTTTCTGACTTCCTTTTCATGTCTAGACAATAATGATTTGCTGAAATGCATGGGGAGCAACATAAGAAAAGGTCTTAAAAATATGTAATATTTGTGGTTATTGGGGTGGGAGGGAGGGAAGAGAAAATGAAGCATTATTGTGGCTTGGTACTAAGTTTCCAAATTAAACTATTTTGATATAAATAGAATATTGAACCAAAAATCCCAGTGTAAAAATGAGTTATATTTGATCAAGATGACAATGCTAGTGTAAGAGGTGGGATGTTTTTAAAATCAAAATGATTTTCTATACAAATTTCAAGATAAAAGGATGATCTTATAGGAAACAAAAAGATTCTTGAAAAATCAGATTATTTTCTACATCAGATACCATGTATTTCATGACTGTTCATGAACAAGTTTATCCATTTCAGTTTTCAGGTTGTCCTGGAACTCAAGACCTAGAAGCCCTTCGAATATGACCTTTCCACCTTTCCTTCAATACCTAATTCCTTTCAGGTTGTAACCACCAAGCAGTTAGTCCAGCCTTGGCTTGAATTCCTCTAATTATCACCTACTTCATTTAGACAGCCTGCTTCAAGGTAACTTCCGCCCAACAGTATTAACCCAGTACTGTAGGGTAATGAAAGAACTGTATCATTAACAATCTGGTTGGAATGTAGGTGTCACTCCAAAATCCATATGTTAGAAGTTAAACCCTAAGGTGACTCTGGGGAACACTTAGGCCATGAAGGTTCTGCCTTCATTAATAAAATTAATGTCCTTACTTATTTAAAAAACAAGGTTTCAAAGAACTTCTATTCCCTCCTGAGTTTCCACCGTGTGACATACAGCATCCATACCCTCTAGAGGTGCCATCTTGGAAGCAGACAGAAAGCCCTTACTGGACACTTATCTTCCAGAACCAGCACCTTGGTCTTGACTCCCAGCCTCCAGAACTATGAGAAATAGATTTCTGTTATTTATAAATTACTCAATCTAAGGTGTTTTGTTACAGCACCAGAAAGGAATCAATGACAATTAATTTTCCACAATCTAACTTTTAAAACCTCCAGATAAGCACTGTGTAAATTTTATCTAAATGATTGAAAAGAACATGAACAAAGTAAGAAATTTCTCAATTAATTGACAACATTGAGCTCTGTTTGTCTTGAAACATATATTTAACATTTGACCCATTTCTAGGCTTGGTAAGCAGGGTATGATACAGAGAATGGAAGGTTCTCATTACATATTCTCAATGGTGTATAGATTTCTGGAGTGGGGTATGTTAGATGTAAAATGTGGGAATGAATTATACTAATTCTACAAGTTGTAAACTCTTAACCAAAACAAAAGTCTACCCCACATAAAAGATTGCATTGTTATTTGGTTCTTATATTTGCACGCAGAAAATTTAATATCTGTCTTTGCTCTAAGATGAATGCCACATATTGTATCACAAGTTATTATGGACTAAAGGGGCAGCAAAGAGATTTTCTGCAGTATTTTGTCTTTTCATATATTATTAGATCTACCACTTTCCAGGCAAACAAGAACCTTTTTACAGTCACCTCTGTGCTCACTGAAGGAAGAATCTACTACCCGACTTAGTTTTTCTGCTACATGGAAAAATCCTGAAGTAGGTAAACTTTGCATTTCACATTTCTCCATTTCCCTTCTGAAATTTTTTTTTTTCAACCAGAAAGCAGAAAGCAGAACATTTAATCAAGGAGAGGAAGACCAGTTAAAGAGTAGCAGCAGGTATCTGGTACGCTAGGACAAAGTCCAGGGAAGGCAAGTCCCAGATGGACAGCAAGGGGGGCCACAGGGCACTGGAGGGCATAGGGCAGTTCTCTTGGGAACAGTAAGAGTTCTGCTTTCATTATTATTTGCTGAGGTTCCTGCATTTATTATCTACTTAATGGACACTTGGCTCCTGAGACTGGGGAAAGGAATGAAAAGGAATGAGTGGTTTAAGTTTACCCCTCCAAAAAGAGGTCCGAATGGCTTGGTGTGCACTCTCACTGTAACCAGGGATGTTAGGGGGTGTTTTCCAGGCTCTCCCACAAACCTCAAGCTCTCTCAGCAATCTACAGTGGTCTTGGACATGAGGAACAATGCTTAGTAGCCATATGTATGCAATTCCCCTTTCCAACTTTCAACTTTGCCATTCATTTTGGTTTTCACCTGTCTGATTTCCTACTCTGCTTGACATCTTCCGTTTGCTTCTCCTGATCCACTTACACTGGTATTGACCTTCAGGATCTTCCAGCTGAATTGAGCCAGGGAGAGACTCCAGAGGGAAATTGAGATGCGATGAGAAGGAGATTTGGGTAATTACTCCCCCAGTTCCTGCTTGCCAAGTTGCAATGGGTTGGTTTCCAACAGTCCCTCCACTGAAGGCCTCCTTCCTTTCAGAAAGTGACGGTCACTGTTGTAGCCCCCTACTTCTTCAGGTCTTGGGTGGTCAAGTTCCCCACTGTTGTTAGTCAGTGCACTGCACCATCTGTGTTGATTTACCTAAGCTTTGGAAACATCTGTATAAGTGATCCCTTTATTAAACTCTCCTCCATTACCCAGTTTGATGGAATTATATCTTTTCTGCCAAGTCCCTGACCAATTCACCCTCCAACTAGAAAGGACCTATTAATCTTTTCCCCACCCACCCATCCCATTCTCTAAAGCTCATCTTGCATTTTAGTTCAAAATCTCACCTTCATCTTTGTGCATCTCTATTGAAAGCTCCACTGTGATGCCTGGTAACCTATATCTCACAGCTGGCTGTGTATTCAGCACTCAACAAAGGTCTCCCTTGAGCTGTAGGGGTCACTCTCTGCCTTGAAGGGAGTTATAGGTGCATGTTCACCCAAAATCTTAAGAGCATGGCATAGAATCCCAGATAACTAGAATAGAAGGAACCAAGGAGAAATTTTGACCCAACCTCCCAAAGCTGGTGATGAGAAAAGTGAGGCCTAGATAGGCGACCCAACAGCCCAATATCTCACACTCAGAGAGTGGAAAATCTGAGGCCTAAAGCCAAAAAATTTTAATAGCATTCCTTGTTGCATCTGATTCTAGCTTTTAGTATTCAATGTCTTATTATAAAAAAATTCACCTCATCATATCTAGATTCTTAGTATAGTCCTTCCCTTTCAAAAACAGCATATATTTGTTCCTTCTAGGGACATACAATTTTCCTGAGTTCCCAGAGCTGTTAGTTATTCAGGCATTATCCCTGCACTGTTCACTTTAAAAAATTAACTACTCAGACAAAGCCTGGATTCTATTCTTTCCTGCATATCTGGGAAGAGAAAAATGAAGCCCTTTGGCTCTTTACTTCAATATTCTCAAATAAATTCAGGTTGACACAAAGAGTATTCTGGCCATTGTCTGCAGCTTTACTCACAGCTACATGCTGAATAGAAAAGGGATCAACTACCCACATTTAAAATATTCATAATTACACACTCCATCCTACAAGGAGCACCTGGCTGCCAGAAGATGAGGAGGGAGAACTGCACAGAGCTGTCAGTTCTTACTCTGATGTGGAATCCAGCCCCTTTAGAGGCTGGACACTGGAGTTCTGAATAGTCAGACCAAATATAAGCTTGCAGTGCCTATGTACAGTGAAGGAGTCCACTCCCTCTGAGTCTTTTCACTGGCAATGTGTCAGGGATCCTGAACTTGCAATAGTGAATTTATCCCTTGATGTGATGAGAATGATAGGCATGCACATTAGTGGATTAGTCTCCTTAAATCTCAGTAGATATGGACATAAAAATTAGCATTTGATTACACCATCCGGTGTAGTCATGACAAATCAACTGCAGGACACAACAGAGGACATGAAGATGATGGAGCATTATGGCTCATGACATGACCCGGAACAGGGCTATGCAGGTCTCAGACAATGGATGTTCCACTCCTTCCTTTATGAGACACATCATTTAGTGCAACACTTTTTATTACATCAAAGGAGGCACTACATAAAAATGTCAGCAGCATCCAGTTGACTCATGGAATTGAGAAGTGTGCATTAGCTGCCGATTTAAATTAATTTTGCTTCTTGAACCATGAAAAATAGTTCTTTGAACAAGAATTCATGATAAATACACATGTGTAAAAGACCTTTAATCATAATTATTTTAAATACATAAAACACAGTTTAAGACTCTCAGCCTCATTAATTTCTTGTGGTACAAAAGAACAAAACAAATGGTAAATGAGAAAAGTATAGGTCATAATTTAAATGTATTATACATGGTCATTTAGCCCATTAAATGAAAAGATCCTCTGTAAACTCTGGGCAAAAGAAGATTTCTGAACTACCCAATAATGGAGAGCAAAAATACAATTTGCTTGTAGAGAACCAAAATTTTATGCCATTTAGATCTTAAAAGCATACTACATAAAATTAAAATGACAGAATTAGAAAAATTGAACTCATTTTGTAACACCTTGGGCTTCCTCTTTCAGATCATGAGCTCTTCTTTTCTCTGTCATATTCCCCACATTCCCAAGGTGTACCAGACAGCTGGGACTGAGTGTCAACTGGCCTGATGTGCAGTCAGACACTAGGCTCTATATCTACATGTGGAATCTCCTCCTCCCACACCTCTGTGCTCTGAATTACTGGAGGGTTTATCTTCTACTTTCAGAACCATGTGTGTCTCACCAAGGCCTCCAGCACACCTGCCTCTTCTTGCTCATCTGCTCTGATTAACACCATGTCATCAATATGGTGAGTCAATATCATGATGCTCAGTACATTCAGATGACCCAGGATCCTTTAGACTATGTTATGACAGAGGGAGGGAGAATTAACATAGCCCTGAGACAAGAGCTTGAATGTGTACTGCTGTCTGTTCCATGTGAATGTAAGCTGCTTCTGCTCCTGCTTCCTGGTAAAGATGGTGGAAAAACACATTTGCCAGATCTGTGAACACACACCTCATATTAATAATCAGAAGTATTAATCTGGTAGGTAAAATCTCTCTGGCATAGTAACTGCAAAGGAGACTTCTACCTGGTTGAGTTTACAGAAATCCACTGCCATCCTCTAATATCTGATTGGTTTTTTAAGGGGCTGAAAACCATTAGTTTAATGGGGATATCATGAGGATCGTTACTCCTAACTCTTTTAGGCCTTAAGGACTGGCATTAATTTTTGTCACTATTATAGACAAAACATTGCTTTTTCATTTATTATCTTGGTTGTGATGGAGAGGTAGGAACAGTTTTGAATGCTTCCACTTGACTTCCCCCTATGATAGTTCTTAATACTCAAGACAAGGGATCAATGGGAGGTGGTTTGGGGTGGGGGACAGTGGGTCTCACTATAAAGCATGTATATTCCAATGATATACTTGAGGACTGGACAGTGACCACTGGGTGGTAGGTTTATGGACACAGTGGATCCACCATTGGCTGGGCCTCAGGCAGGATTCTATTCTATGACTCTCACAGGAAGGTCATGATAGCCCTTTATCTCTCCAGGAATCAGTGCTACTGTGGACCCTGTATTCAGCAGTATTCATGAATGTTTGAGTATTGTCCTTTACCCAGTGTATAGTTATCTGAGTAAACAACTGTTAGGTCCCTTAGGGGAAAATACAGATAAGTCATTGCTACATATAGGTGCCAGGATGTTCATGGTGTTGTAGGTCCTTCTTTCTAGAGATCCAGCTTCTACTTTGATCCAGTGGCTTCTAGGTCTGAGAACTGGCTCACAAATAGACATTGGTAAGGAATTGTGACTTTCTGTGGGGGTGCCTGCCCTGAGCTTTAATTTCTTTTAATTGTATAGACTGTGAGATTCCCTTGATGGTGCATATATCATGCTGAGTTCTATTAACCACCTTCATGGCTCTATGTGGGTCATACTGCCCCACTGTTATGACTGTTGCTCATTATGATTGCATCATCCCTTACTTCTTTTTTTTTTTTTTTATTTACTTATTGATTCATTGAACACAAATGGAGTACAGCTATTGTTTCACTGGTTGTACACAAAGTAGAGTCACACCATCTGTGCATTCATGCATGTACACAGGGCAATGGTATCTGTCACACATTTTGTTATTAATTTTACCCCCCACCCACCCCCCACCCCTCCCTTCCCTCTATGCTAGCTATCTTTCCTCCATTCTTGCCATCTTTCCCCCCCACATTATGCATCATCATTCATATATCAGAGAGACCATTCGGCTTTTGGATTTTTGGGATTGGCTGATCTCACTTAGCATAAGAGTTTCCAACATCATCCATTTACCTACAAATACCATAATTTTATTCTTCTTTATGGCTGAGTAATATTCCATTGTGTATATATACCACAGTTTCTTTATCCATTCATCTACTGAAGGGCATCTAGGTTGGTTCCACAATCTAGCTATTGTGAATTGAGCAGCTATGAACATTGATGTGGCTGCATCACTGAGGCAATCTGATTTTAAGTCCTTTGGGTATAAGCCAAGGAGTGGGATAGCAGGGTCAAATGGTGGATCCATTCCAAGTTTTCTAAGGAATCTCCACACTGCTTTCCAGAGTGGCTGCACCAACTTGCACTCCCACCAGCAATGTATGAGTGTACCCTTTTCCCCACATCCTCGCCAACACCTGTTGTTGCCTGTGTTCTTGATAAAAGACATTCTAATTGGGGTAAGATGAAATCTTAAGGTGGTTTTGATTTGCATTTCTCTTATAACGAGTGATGTTGAACATTTTTTCATAAATCTGTTGATTGCTTGTAGGTCTTCCTCTGTAAAGTGTCTGTTCATTTCCTTGGCCCATTTATTGATTGGGTTATTGGTATCCCTTACTTCTGAACGTTTGAACACCACCATCTGGCTGCTATAATTTTGGGATTCCAACATCCCTATTGCAAACAGGAAGTTCCATTCTCTAATGGCATATACCCAGCTTACAGAAGACAGCTATTATTGTGCTTCTCCATGATGGTGGTCCCTCTCTAATGTATGCCTTACCAATTTTGATCAATGGAATGTCCTCTGGACTGTCCTTGTAATAGTCAGTCACAATCTTCTCCAGCCTTATATAATATCGCCATCTTGCATGTCCTCGTTTTTGGTCTTTCTGTCCTTTTTCACCACAGTAGTTCTCACTTTTCTACTTCTCTGAGTGTGGGTCATAACCTTCTCAACCTTCCAGGAGCCATCTTAGCCATGTGCTAGCATGTTTAAATGCAGCCAGCGGCCTTGTCAGGGTGGTAATCCTGTGTCTACTTCAGGGTTCTGTTATCAACATTTTGTACCTTACCCAAGTGCATGTTCTGTCCTTAGGATTGCAAGTTTGAGGACAGCCTGTACAATGTGGCAAGACCCTGTTTCAAAATAAAATACAAAAGAGCTAGAGGTATAGCTGAGTGGTAAAATACTTGCCCAGCATTTGTGCAGCCCTAGATTTGATTCCTAGTATCACAAAACAAACAAACAAATAAATAAATCCAGCATCTTTGGGGTCCAATTCCATACAGAATAAATGGCCAGTTATTTGGCCAGGTCCTATAACTCTTTTGTTTGCTCCTTTTTGTATTTTCGCCTTCCTCCCTTAGCAGGACCAACACTTCCCTAAACAGGTCTTGTGTCCAGGAAAAGTACTGGGGTAAATCCTGAGAGTGCTTTGTTCTATAAAGCACAGGCTTCTGTGCTGTTTTTGATCAAGGGAGGAGGGGCAAGGTCAGTCTTGAACAAGAAGAAGTAGACACATTTCCCAACCCAGAGAGTTCTGGGGAATTGGTATCTTAAGATTTTTTTCATGTATTGACCCAGATATTCCCTTTATGAGACTCAGAGTCCAGTTCTTGCCCAACCAGGGCCTGATACTGACATACCAGATATTCTAGAGTTGAGAATCCAATCTTTTCTGGAGATTTATTGTCTCTGGAGTTGTAACCAAGAGTGGACCTTCAGGACCTTCAGTCTCTTTATATATTTCTAAGTAATCCCTCTGACATTCACAACACCTCTTAAATTGATAATCATTCAAAGCTTATCATTGTCTTTCTATAGTACATGGGATTGCACTCAATAGTCATTCAATTCTATCATTCTTATAAGTCATACCTCCTTCCAAATCTCACAAACATCGAGATATTTAAGAGTTAATTCCCTTCTGCCATTGTCCCATCCATGTTCACAATGTTAAAGTTTTAACAATTTCAATGCTACAGAATGCTTCAGAACACTGAAGATCCAAGTGTTCTACCTAGGACCAGCAAGGGTTTTCTTATTGCCAATTAGCCATAGAGGAATGCAGCTCCAAAATCACATTTCCTCCTCTGTTTTCTAAAACCACTCCTGATACTATTTTAGTTCTAGTCCCCCAAGAAATATATTCTAAGATTGCAATCCCTGTCTTGAAGAAAGTTTATTAAAGAACACTCATGGAAGACAGCTGTGGTGCAGTGGTAAAAGTAAATTTAAGCCAAAGAAAAAGTTGAACACAATATTGATACATTGTGGGACCTCTGTGGGTCTCCCATGGAGTTTTTGAGAAAGTTTTGAGATGGCTTAGCCCTCTCAAGTTGGCTCAAATTGAGGCAATGTTGCTCATCTTTATTTCCTTATATTTTTTATATCAGTAACTTACCTGGGAATAGATGAAAACTTGAGTGAAGCAATCCCATCAAGGACTAGGGCAATTCTTGGTGGACACTCAATTGTAAACTCTCAACAGCCAACATTCCAAGCAGCTTGGAAAATTAGTGGCTTGGATAAAAAAGGGGGTGACTTACCACAACCACGGTGTTCTCTACATCCCCAGATATAGATCACAAATCTGAGGCAAAGAGTATAAAATTAATTTTCCATTGGGCACACAGACCTTGGAGCAATTTGAATCCAGAGATTTCAACCCAGGTGCATGTGGGTCTAAATCCTATAGTCTTTCCATTGAACCATGGTAAAGAAATAGTAGTCTGTCTCTGATTATTTGCCCACCAATTCTGAGGAAATTTCAGCCTTGTCCACATTCTTCCCAAAGAGATCTCAATGTTCCTTTTAGAGGGAAGAGTGAAGACAGTCTTCAAACAGTAAGTACTGTCAACGCTAGGTAGACACCAGTCTTCCTTTTCTGCTCCAGGTTAGCTGTGCTTATGTTCTTCTGGCTACTATCAATAATAATAGCACTGAGTAAAATCCAGTCATTCTCTACTTTTCCTTTTCTTTCCACAATCTGGTTTAGAAATTTTTAAAAAGTGGGGGGACTTAATAAGGAAATGTAGACCAGAAAAGAGAATAACACATCTTGAGGACCTGACATGCACCAACCTCAGTACTAATCTCTTTAGTATGTTCCCTCATTTGTTCCTCACAACAACCCAATGAACTGAGGATAACTTCCAGTTGAAAAAGAACCAAGGATCAGAGTAAGTCATTACAGTAGCAGGATCCCTGAGAGCCACAGCCTCTTGAAATCCTGAGATAATGTAGGAAAGCCAGAAACTGATTCTGCCCAAAGAACTCTAGATATCTGAGCCATATCTGTTGTATAAAGAGAGCAAGGGTACAGATGTCTACCATCTGGCTTTTAACAAGCCCACTTATCCAAAGCATGCTTTTGGGTTTTAACCACATTACTCTACTGCCTTCACAGTGCTGACCCCATCATCAACATCTTATGTCCCATGACAGATGGAAGTGAGGCTACCTTTTATCTCATGACATGTCTTTCCCACATACTGAAAGTTTCCCACATATATGTGAGATTTAATTAAATATCCAGGCCACTTGAGTCCTCTTCTGTCTCTAATTACCAAACCTGCACACAACCAGGCAAGGGGAAACTGGGAGGTGAAAGAAAAATATTCTAAGATCAAAGGTGCTGTACACTCTGTGGATATGGAGTGGACTCCATCCAATATGTGGCTCAGATATTGAGACTGATGATACCACATATAATACCAAAAAGATACAGGAAAATTTATCATGCCTTGTATTCATCAGGTTTCTCCAGAGAAGCAGAATTAATAGGATGCATGCTTGTGGATACATACACACTACTGATAGATGAGAGAGCTACTTTAAGGACTTGGCTAACACAATTGTAAAAGCTGGTCAGTCCAAAATCAACAGGGAAGGCCAACAGGCTGGAAACCGGACAAGAGTTGATGCTGCCATTCAAATATAAAGGTGGTTTGCCAGCAGAATTATTTTTTCCTCAAGGGAAGCAGGGAGATCAGTCTTTTTCTATTAGAGGCTTCCATTGGTTGGATGGAGCCCACCCACCTTATGGAAGATAACTGTCTTTGGTTAAAATTCATTGATTTAAATGTTAATCTCACCCACCCCCCAAAAAAAAACTTTCACAGAAACATCTTGAATAATGTTTGACCAAATAACTGGATACTGTAGTTGAGCCAGTTGATACATAAAACCATTGCTCTCAAGAATGGTTTTAACCATTACACTCACATAATGAGGCTTTCTGGGGGAGAAAAGATGGATCCCCCCTAAAAAAAAACCCCAAATGGTTCAAGATTGTGTAAAAGACTTCTCCATATATACCAAAGGACTTAAAATCAGCACACTATAGTGACACAGTCACATCAATGTTTATAGTAGCTCAATTACAATATCTAAGCTATGAAACCAACCTAGGTGCCCTTCAACAGATGAATGGAAAAAGAAAATGTGGTGCATGTACACGATGGATATGTGTATACCCATAAAGGCATAAAGAAGAATGGAATAATGGCATTTGCCAGTAAATGGATGGAACTGGAGTCTATCATGCTAAGTGAAATGAGCCAATCCCCAAAAAACCAAAGGCCAAATGTTCTCTCTGAAATGCAATGCTAACTCTAAATAAGGGGAAGGGGTAGGGAAGAATAGAAGTTCACTGGATTACAAAGGGGAATGAAGGGAAGGGAAGGGGAATAGGAATAGGAAAGATAGTGGAATGAATCTGCCATAACTTTCCTATGTTCATATATGAATACATGACCAATGTAATTCCACATCCCCTACAACCAGAAGAATGGGACGTTGTACTCCGTGTATGTACGATATGTCAAAGTACACTCTATTATCACATGTATCTAAGAAGAACAAATTTTTTAAAAATGAAAAAAGAGAACAGAGAACATGTAAAAGAAAGTGACTTAGGGTTGTTAAGGTGGCAGGGGACGGCCCCCACATGCTGGCATGGGCTTATATAGTTTGAACTTCCCTCTACCACCAAAGGAGGAAACACCCAGACTTTCGTACCTGGATGTCCAGATGTGGGGCATAAGGAGGAGGAGAGTGCAACTTAGATGACGGCAATTGGGTATCAGAACATGGAGTCAGACTGTTACAAAATGAAATGCACATTCCCTTCAGTTTAATGGTTAAGAAAATACATGAGAGAGGTAGGAATTAAGGGGAGGAAATAATATGCAACATATATTTAAAAGTAGGGACTTGCCTCTTAAACAGAAAGTTCAAAACATCTTTGTGGCTCTAACTGAAATTGTCACCATACATAATGGAGAATAAGCCAGGACATCACAGTCTGCAGGTGGAATGTGGACAGGTCTAGAGAGGTATGGGCTTTATCTCCCTAACACCACAATGATTCTTGTCCTCTCCATCTTGACAGCACATTTGAAAGAGCAAATACCTAATAGCCAATGAGCTATAAATTCTTGGATACATGAAAGAAACACAGAAAAGAGAGACCATCTCCATATAGCAGGATTACTCAGAAATCTCCCGAATACTCTTATTGGAAAACATTTTACTATGATTCAAAATCAAACTCCAGTGTTCATCATTTCAAGTGCCAAGGAGCACTTGAGAGAACTTTAAGTCCCTTTAAGCTATTTGGAGACTAACCCTCCTCCTCTAAGGGAGTCAGGAGGGGAGTGGTGTCAGCAAGCCTAGAAATTAAGTGATGAATCCTATTTTCCCAGCAGGGCAAGCTCAGAATGTTCCAAGTAATTCTCCAGGCATGATAGATTTCCATTAAAGGCAATGTCCACTGAATGTGGGATTACAAAAAGAAATTATAGATTTTCTAATAAATGCCTCAAACTGCCAAGAAAATCTGATTCTTGTATTTTTTTTTCTTTGTGGTTGAAAATAAACATGTTCATTGCTTTATAGTTTCAGGAAACATTTCAGGAAATTATGACATTCTAGTATAATTGCAAATTCTTATGACAGACAAATGAAACTCACTGACTACAAGGATCTATAAAGCTCCTGAGTAAAGACTCAGGGTTGCTCTATGGGTAGACACCAACTACCAGGTAAATTTTCACAAAGACTTTTTTGCCAAGAAGGAGGACTTGGTCATGTGCTTTCCCATCAGATTATAACTGAAACATGTGCTTAGTCTTAAAAGACTAAGTCTCCAAGTTCTAGGGTATAATAATTGGCAGTAAGACATTTAATATAGCCACGTTTTCCTTATTATTTAAGTAAACAGAAAGCAACTGAAATGCCCGCTACTATCTCCAAATCAGTTACACAGACTGAATGAACATTTCTTTTACATAAATTGGCTAAATCCGCTAGGTGAAAGACTCTAATAATATTTGCTCAAGCAAAATTTTAAGACTAAAACTATAAAGTTGAAGTATCTGCAAATATTCTCACCTCACCCTAAAAACCTTCGAACTTGATAGAATCTCATTTCATTTTTTCTTAACTGGTAATAATGATTATTTCAAATATCAACATGATGTCTAACTGGATTCTAAGTATCACAAATTATCGGAGTCCAGTTTCCATTTCTAAGATGATCCTTCCTATGACATCTATTTAACAAATATTTACCATATTTCACCAAATTTAAGGTACACATTTCTCACACTTTAATGTCTCTGAAATCAGTGTGTCTTCAAATTGCTGCCCCCAGGTGTCTGTCTTGAAATGTTATTGTATTAGTTTTCCATGGCTGCTGCAAAGGTTGACACAAACTTAGTGTCTTAAAACAACACAAATTTATTTTATAAGTTATAATTCTGGCCTCCAGAAGTCTTAAGTGGGTCTCAGTGGGCTACAAGCATTATTGGCAGGGCTGCCTTCCCTTGTTAAATCTGTCTCCTCACCTCTTTCAGTGTCTAGAGGCTGCCCCCTTTTCTTGGCTTGTGGACTTCCCCTTTCATCTTCAAAGTCAGCAAGCAAGCTGAATTCTTCAGACACTGATCACTCTGACTTCCTGCTCTGTCTCCCTCTTTGGCATTTAAAGACCCTTATGCTCATGTTAGCCCACATGGACAATCAAGGATATTTTCAATATCTTAAGGTCAGTTGATCAGCAAAGTTAATTCCACCTGTAACCTTAATTACCTTTTGCCACATGACCTAACATTTTCACAAGGTCCAGAAATTGGGATGTGGCCATCTTTGGGAGGAGTCTTATTGTGCCTACATACACACATATGTATGTAGGCACAATATGTATGTGTGTATGTAGAACTTGCAGAACTGGTGTCAGAGGTTGGGAAGAAAATCTCAGAGACAATATTGAAGAACACTTTTAAAATATTCTACATCTCCAAGGAAGGCTCTTGATGTCACAGAAGATGACACCAAGTATCATCAAATGATTCGCCATCAATTTACTCTAACACTAGAGTCAATACATCTTAGATTGAATACAACAATGTGTATAGTCAAATATTTTCATATTTTAATAAAATACACAAATATATATGAATACACTTATACTCTTTGAAGAATATAATTGTTTTGTATCCCTAAGGCAGATAATGTCATTAGTACTAAATGTAAAATTGGAATTGTAAACATTGTATATTTGTATTCCATGTAAGAAACTGTACCAGCAAAGCCTGGTATTTCTATACAGCTGCGGAAGGAGAGGGAAAGAGGAATTCTAGAGAAAGGAATTTTCTTTTTCAAAGTAGAAATGTTAACAGGGTATACTCTATGATCATAATAGAATGAAATTCAAATTAAAAAATAACTGTGTACATAATAAAATCCTGTAAGATGTAGCAAGTTCTTTAAAGAGGAAAATTTACAGCCTTAAATTATTTATGACAGAAAACAAGTTAAAATTTAAGAATTGAGCCCTCCCTTCTAAAAAATTAATACCTCCCCACACTAAAAACAGTTGAAGAAACTAGGAAGCAAGAATTAATGGTAAGAGGTAAACTAATAAATAAAACACCAAAAATGGAATTCGTATACTATAAGAAGGTCATTCTTTGAAACAACTTATAAAATGATATATTTTTAAAAGATTCAAAAGTCTGGTAAAAATAAAGATAAAAAGAAAGAAAATTTTTAAAAAAACTGAAAAGAAAAAGGATACATCATGACCACAGATTAAATATCTGTGTAACTACATGGAAAACAGATTTGAAAATCTAGATAAAAGGGATTATTTCCTAGCTGAATATAGACCACCAAAAGTGACCTACCTACAAGAAGTGAAAACTTAAATGTGGTAATTACCATGGAAGAAACTATCATTTTAAAAAAATCAGCATGGCAATATAATCTGATCTAATCTTTAAAATATTATAGTTGCAAACTTATTTAAATTATTCCAGTCTTCAGAAAAAGATGGAGAGCTCTTGAATTTATTTCAGCTAGCAAATATTTCCTTATACCAAAACCTGTGAAGGACAGTAAAGGAAAAAAAGAAAAAAAAAACTGTAGATAAATCTTACTATGAATGTAGTATAAATAATAAAAAAACTTCATCAAATAGAATCAAAATGCCAAAGATGTTGTATTATATGACCAAGGATGGTTTATGGAATGTGTTTTAATGGAAAGAAATCTACCAAAGTAATTTCTTACATCAAAACATTAAAGGAACTACTTACATCAAACACATTAAAAAATGCCAAAATTTCATTTCATATAATTCAGAAGTCATCTCCAATTATAAAAACTCAAAAAATGTAATAGAAGAAAACAATTCATAATACTGACTATTTATACAAAATTAGGTGAACACATTTTCCTAAATAGCAAAATATTGCAACCATCTTAATTAAATTTAGGAATTTGGCAGGTATCCCCAGGATCTTCATTATTATTTAATGTTGTCTCCAATTTTTGGAAAAAATAAAATAACTGGCATAAACACTAGAAAAGATGATATAAAAAACTACATCTTTCTATTGGTAATATAAATGCATGCTCAGGAAACCTATGAAAATTTCATATTAAAAACAATTAAAAACTCTAAAAAGTTTTAGAGTTAACAAAATTGGTAAGGTAGCTGGATAGAAGATAAATATCTAAATATTGATATCTTTTCTCCCTTTAAGTACCTGCAAATACAAAATAGGAAAATATTATTGCAGCAGTAAGCAATAAAATACTTAGAATAATATTTCTAAGAAAAACATAGGACTTGTATGAAGAAGATCATAACGCTACTGAAGACATCAAATAACGTCTGGCAAGTGGAAGGACTATATCAGATTCTAGGCTGAAAATATTTAATTTCATTGAAGTGTCAATTATATAAATATAATGCCATTTTGATTAGAATTTCAACAAGATTTTGTTTTTAGGGGGATTAAGAAGATTAATCTTATATTGACTTTTTTTTTAAGGACTGTGTAAAAACAGACTTTCTGTATAGCACAAGACACCTAGAAAGCAATTGAGAAACAATGGATACAGAAAAAATAATTTCATCAGAGATGATATACAAAAGGGCATGGGGATTTATGTGATGTACAAAGAGATCTCATAATTTGATAAGTAGATAAAAATCTAATGAATGGGCAAGGATATGAATAGGTAATTTTAAAGTATATACAATCTTTCAACAAGCATATTCTTTAAACACATTCAAATTATTAACCAACAAATTAACTTATAGTGAGGAAAATACAAATTAACAATGAAATTTTACTTTACACTTAACAGAGCGGCACAAATTAAAGAATTATACATAAATCCTATTCCTGCAAAGACATGGGAAAGAGATGCACAAACTACTTAGCATAAATATTATATGTTAAAGTCCTTTTGGAAGGTAATAGGCAACTTCTACAAAAATTTAAAACACATAAAATAGTCTTTGACCCTGTAATATTAAATTCTTGGAATCTATTCCACAGACATAAGAACACCACCAGTAAGTAAAAACATATGTATAAAAATGTTTGAGAATTATTCATAGTAGAAAAAAAATGAAAACAAATAGGTTAAATAAATTTTGGCTCATGCACAACATGGAGTATTAGGTAGTCATTAAAAGAAATAAATATGAACTACTGTATATCAATGAATTTTTAAGGATTTCCATGAAATCCTGCTTATTTTTATATGTGTATACATAGGTCTGTACATAACTGTATGAAAACAGATTTAACAAGGAGACATATCACTTGTTAACATACATCACTAGGATGAGGAAGGAGAAAATGAGAATCTGGAACCAAGCAAACAGAAAAGGAAAAAATAAGATTTTACTCTAAGAATGTGAAATATGATCCAATTATATGCTTATGTAAAGTTATAAACTTGTATGTGTGTATACAAATTTTTTAAAATAGGAAAATGTGAACGTCAACTATTGGATTGTGATTGAAAAAACATGCAACTGAATTGAGACCCAGGGGAAAGACAACATCATAAAGCACTACAATTTAGTCACTATGGTAACTTGCAAAGTATTTTTGCAGAGCTGTTCTCACAGCTCCCACACGTACAATCAAAACAAATATGCTAAACACTAAAATTTAAAGAGAATTGGTCATTTTATGTGTTGTATTAACACATTTAATAGTGTCATTGTACATAATGTGAAATTTATGTTAAATCCATTTAATATTATGCAGTTAAGGCCATCTATCTTTGTTTACTTTGATGCTTGTGGCTTCCAAAGGACTAATAGCATATAGAAAAATTTTGATGCTATGACACAAAGTGATGAGAAAGAATATAAGCAAATATAATGTGCCCCTTTCAAATACATAAGTGCATATATGTGTGTATGCCTCTGTATGTACATAACATTTGTAATATGCCATAGTCTATACTACATTTGCATGTACTACCACCTTTTAAAAAATCATGCCATTTATTTGTGCTATTTCCACAATGGTACTGAAGAACTAGCTATGTTACCCTCTTTAGAAGGTAATAATAAGTAGATAATATGGAGTGTTTTCCATTATGAATCTTGTCTTTTTCCTCATTTGATTTTATGTGTTAAAAAAAATTCACAGTGAATTTGCTGAAAAAGAAAAATCTAAAAATGGTAGAAGATGGAATTTTGGAAAAATTATATTTTTTCTATCATATTTGATGAATTAAATTTCACTGGAATATGAAGCTCTAAAGCAACAAGTTGTCACAAAGTAGTAGGTCTTTCAGTAAATTTAAAAATAACCAATATTGGATTTTAAAGCACTTTGAAGATTATTTCTCATCAGTGATCTCACTTCTTTTCAACCAAATCTGGTGTTCCCTTTAGAGTCCCTGACTCATTCTTCAAACATTATTTCCTCCTTGGAGAAGCCTTCCCTGACTCCATCCAGCAGCAGAGGTTTTTGTTCATACCTTCTATCCACATTTGCCATAGGGTTGTATACCCTTCTCCCTGCTTGGCTGTGAGCTCTGAGAGCCAAAAGCAAGGCATGGTTACTTCTGTACCTTTTGTGCCTGACTATACACATGCCTACCACTGCCCATTTGCATATTGCTCATTTCCCATTTCTGTGCTCCTGCCCATGTTATGCATTTTTTAATATAATCACCCTTCTTGTCCATCTGTATTTCGGCAAAACTACCTTACTTCCCTCTGGTGATTTCTTATCTCTACAGTCCATTTATGCTCAGCACAGAGACTTATCTCCTCCTCATGTCCATACATTGCTTCAAATTGCTCTCTAAATTACTCCATATGGACACCACTCTGTATCCAAGGAAAAATCCTAAACAGAAACCATGGGGATGATTTTTTTAAATTTCCAAATATTTTAGTACAAAGCACAAGTAATTTAACCATCAGAGCTAGTTAAATTAAGGAATGCATCTATTTTCCATCCTTTTTTTTTAAGATTTTCATTTTATCCTCAAATATGTCATAAAATATATAATTTTCTGACTTGTATTAAAGGGATAGGTTGGGGAGCACATACACAAAAGCAATGATTTCAAAATGCTTCTGGAATCATACAACGGCCAGAGGAGACCCTGGAGAGTGTCCCTGCAAGACCTCAAGTTCCTTCCTGCAACTAGAGTCAGATTGTGATGCTAATTGCCATGCTGTACATATGGAATTAACATTTCTAAATGCCTATAAGTATCTCTGTATCTGAAGTTCCCTTAGAAACATAAGATGGTCAGAAATGGAAATATACATGAGGCTAAAAAATAATAAAAGTAGGTGAGATAAACAATAAGCAATCTAGGTCAGGTAAAGGAGAAGCAATCCAAGGTATAATTCTTGTATAGTCCTCAACAGAAATTCTCTGAGGGTTAGTTTCAAATTTCCCAGGAATAGACGAGGTAGGGGACATGACTTGAAAAGCAAATGGAAATAACCTAAAATACATAAAAATATCCATCATCATAATAAAAGTGACCAAAAATCAAAGTAAAATCATAATTTAAAAATCATAATAAAGTCACCCAAACCAAAGGAGAAAACAAAGAGGGGATGATAGTATTCTGAAGTTGGGTGCAATGCATTTATATAGATCCTTTGCCCTTAGACCACAAAATCTTATCTACTCTTCAGATAGTCAGGATTCAAACAGAAAGACAATTTAAAAATCTCAGCTAATTTTTGATATAGACATTTTCATTTTTTAAAAAAGCAGAGTCCAGTATTACAATAAATGCATAGCACACATGAATGAAGGGAAGGTCCAAATGGCTTTTGGACTGATATCCCCGACCCTGAACATATGGCACTGACATTAGGAACTCGCATCTACTTGGGCCAAGACCTGGGCCAGCTGTAATGTGAATCTGCTGGAGAAGTGGAGAAAATTCCTGTGTTACATTAAATTTCAGTTTCTTTCCAGACCTATTATTTTAACAGACACTCATTATATGTGTACTTCACTTCATTATCATTTTTTCCTGTACAAGGTTAGTTCAAAGTGTAGTACCAAAACTTTATAGAAAAGAATGACATAAGGAGCAAGATCTGCATCTCTAATTATCCCAGTAGAAGATCACTTTTCCATACATTGATGTTCAAACAAGTCAGCACCCCAGTGTATTCTGACATGTCTTAGAAGCAGAGAAATACTCTAAATTTCATCATTGAAAATACAAGTGCCCTGAAAACTGTGTAATTCTGGATGAATAGTAATGGATATTAATCTTATTAATGTTATCTGAGTACAAATGTGGAAAAATTGAGAACTGGAAATTCAATATATTTTCAGTGCTCCTTAGAGGAAATGAGTGATTTTATTCATAATAGTGGGCTGGCTACATTTGTTGAGAAGAGCCAATATTCCTAACAAAGTATATGAAAGCGTAAACGTAAAAAAGCATTGTGGCCAAAGCAAATATTTCTAATTTGAGGGGAGAAAGGAGTCATGGACTATGTGAATAAATGGCCCAAAGATTCAAAACTTACCAGATAATGGCCACAGTTTCACTTCTCTATGGTGGAAACCCTTTCAGCCTCCAATGCATCCAACCTGAGGCTGGTAGTCATTTCTTATTCTGAGTTTTTCAACCTTTCCCATTCAATGAAGAACATTAATCTTTGTCACATTTTGTAGATCTTCTAATAATCCATTCAAGTTGTTCTCCTCCAAGACCCTGATGCTCTTGAAGAGTCAACAGCATGTAGGGACTATGTAGTCAGATCAACTTGAGGTCATATCTGGCTCCACCACTTTAAGCTATGTGACCAGAGCAAGTCACTTCAGTTGAGCATCAGTGTCCTTATTAGAGAAAAAGAAATGATAAATTTCAACCTGCATTGCAAAATATAAAATGCTCAACCCAATGCACTATAGACGACACACTCGAGAAATGGTAGCTGATAAAATTATATTTCCAGGATGGTATCTGATGGAGAATAAGGGATCCTTTCATCTTAATAATCTTGTCCTTTACCCACTTTGCCAAGTCAAAACCAACAGTCTAATACAAGGTGGCTTGAGATGAGGAGGCTTTGCCTGGCTTATTTCAGCTATCTTGGCTGCTTTGCTTTCTTTCAATGCAACATCACTCTGTTCTTTCCATCTTGTCTCTGCTCAAAGGGTGTCCTATCAATGAGAACTTTTCTTTTTTTAAAAAAATATTTTTAGTTGTAAATGGACACAATACCTTTATTTATTTATTTTTATGTGGTGCTGAAGATCAAACCCACTGCCTCACACATGCTAGGTAAGTGCTCTACCACTGAGCCACAACCCCAGCCCCCAATGAGACTTTTTCTGATCACCTTACAAAAATGTCCTTTTTATTCTGATTCATACTTCTACATACACTTAGCATTATCCACTGATGCTTCTATTTACATGTTTATTTGTGTACTGACTCCTGTTACTGGAAAGCAGGCTCCTTGAGGGCAGGGCTTTCTTTTGTTCACAGCTCTATCTCTTCAAACACTGCCCAGCACAGAGTAGATGCTCAATGAATATTTATTGAATAAATAATTTTCTCAAAAATTATTTTGAGAAAATTACCTGCTTCCTACCAGGTAATGATGTGGAAGCATCAGAAGACAGTTACCTCTTTCAAACTCCCTGGAGGATCTCCTTCAAGGAGGGGGACCCTCTGTGCAAGACCTTCGGGCTGAAAATGTCAAAGAAAAATTTGAAGAATATTTGTGCCTCTGATCCACCAGAGGGCTGTGTGTATCATCACTCCTGTCATTCTTATTTCTTTTACTTGTTTGGGCAAGTGTTATGTCTCTTAATTTCAAGTTCTTAGGGGGAAAATAAAAACACCATACGATTTTCTACCACCATGACATTTTGTTATATGAAAATATGCAAACCTCTTAATTTAGGCCTTAAAGACTACCTTTACATTCTAGAATTGTACACAACAGGTTTGTAGAAATCATCCGTCTTCCAGAAATTTATGATATTAAAAAGATAAAATAGAGCTAGGGACAATGGTGCACACCTGTAATGTCAGAGACTGAGACAGGAGGATCACAAGTTCAAGGCCAGCCTCAGCAATTTAGCGAGGCCCTAAGCAACTTAGTGAGATCCTGTCTCTAAATTAAAAACAAAAATGGGCTGGGAATGTGGCTCAATGGTAAAGTATCCCTGGGTTAAATCTGCAATAAAAAATAAAATGAAAAGATAAAATAGAGCATACAGATGTGATTATGATTTTAAATTTTAAATAGCAAGCAAAAAAAGTTTTTATTTTTATTAGTTATTATTAGTTACTTGATGATCTTACATATGTTTACAATATAACAAGAAACGAATAATAGCAGGATGATGAAAGAAAAAGCATAACAGTTGCTTCAAATTACTATTTTCCTGCATATTAAATAGTGAACTTAAAAATACTGATAGTCATCAAAATATATACATTCAATGGATTTATCTTCAACTGAAGCGTATTTCTCTGGCAAATGATACCATAATTGGAGTTAAAATATGTGAACTGTATTTATAACACTCACAAATTGTATACCACTTAAAATTGACTTTATTGGATTACAATTAAGAAACTATTGACCTGGACTTTGAGTGCACTTGGTTTTAACTTTAAACAAGCAACTTGAGATCAATTGCTTCTTCAAGTCAATATCTAGATTTTAATGGATAATTGAAGATTTCAAATCACGTACACATAAGCTGATTAGATGTGATTGGCACAGTCCCTGTTGCAAATTCTAGATCAATGGAAAATTTATTGATATTACAAAATTTGCCCATGCCTTGGTTTCCTTTTGTTAAGAACAATCCCTTTTAAAAAAAAATCCCAATCAACCTACATCAAAATGCCCTTTCTGGCTCAGAAAACAAGCAGACCTTTAAATGTCTAACTCTTTACAGAGTCAACTCATCAAACTGTGGGACTATATGCCTTAAGTCTTCATCGACTGACCCTAAACTGTGAGATCTAAATTTTCATGGGAACACTCTTTCCTTTGCAACTTCTTGAAGAATTGATCACCAAATCATCTGGATAAGAAAGAAAAACATAAAAGAATTCTACATTTTCTATTATTAAATAGTAGAATCACAACCACAATTATACCAATAGAGCATTATTGATATGTAATGTGTATGATTATAAACTGCACAATCATATCTAATGAGAAATAAAATATTGAATAGTTACAAAGATATACTTTTAATTTCATTTTCAATCTATGCTCATTAACAATAGTGAAGGCTAAATCTCATTTAAGTAGAAATGAATTTCAGTATACAGAATGAATGAACCAATTTATACTGCAGGTGAAATTCCACAAGATAAACACGTATTTATTCTAAGAAGAAAGCTACATATTACACTGTCTGGGTCGGAATACCTGAAGTTCCATGCTTCTGAGTGCCTGAACTCATTTTTTATTTACAAAAAAATTCACAAACCCAAAATGCTATTTTAAAATCTAAGAAATCTGTTCTGAATCTCATTTTACTATTTAATAGAGCAGCTGAAAAATGACTTAAAGATGTGGCCATATGGTGTGAAAATCCAGAATCAAGGAAAGAATGAGATACTGTAAACACGTAAAAAGCAATAAAAGGAGAGAACTCTGAGCTCAGTTAATGAAAAGCTGGTGATGGAGACTGTCTCTTATTGATTACATTTGAGGACACTGACTCACTGGTGTTTTCTAAAACATGAATTCTGCATCTCAAGTGTCTGAGAGATTCAGCTAAGTCTCTTTCCCTCAGCCTGGAATTGTTTGCACAGAAAGACTCCATAGAATAAATTACTGAGGCTTCCAGCACAGCTCAATTAGCTGAATGAAGCAGGGAGAGAAAAGCTCCAATCTGGTAGCCATAGAATCTGGCATAATTTTTGCTTAAAGAGTTTACAAGTGGATCATGGGGCATTTAAAAGACAGTCTGAATTTTGGAGTAATGATAACAGCAAGAGGCATGAGGAGCTCAAACGAACTATTTCCCCCAGTGACATCTCCATAGGAAGTTCGGTGTTTGTATACTCCATACATTTTATACTCAATTCTTTATGAGGAATTCTGATGTTTCCACTCCCATTCACCCTGTCTCACACATTAGATGAGCCAAGCTCTCAGTTCCCTAGAAGTTCCGAACAGTTCTTACCTTTAACTGTACCTCATGCATGCAACTCAACTTCATGTAACAAAAACATAAGTCAGGTGATGGATGATTAAATTATACACACCTAGGGAGTAGATAGTTTTGGCCTAGTACCAGGACTTTGAACTTGGTTATTTGTATGTCAATTTATTCAACAAAGATTTTCTGAGACCAGGTATTGGAATTACCAAGGTTAATAACATAGTCTCTGTTCTCAAAGAGCTCGTGGTCTAGTGGAGAAAACAGCCTTGCAAACAAAATTTATAATAAATGAGTCAAATACCCCAGCCAAGGTATGTAAAGTTTTCAGAGAGGGCTTCTAAGTTAGGGAAGGGCTCTGGATTCTGCTGAGTGACAGTGTACTTATGTTGTCAAAGTAATTTTTTATTTAACTCTGTAGGAGACATGTGGATGTCTTAAAGGCCCCTGCAACATTTCCCTCACTTCCTTGAAGTGAAGTTCAGTGGACACTTCCCACCTAATCCTTCCTCTTAATTCCAGTGGGTGAGTGGCAGAGAAGAGATCAGAGGGGGACTTCTGTGAGGGTGGTTTACAGAACACTCAGACTCTGCCCCTTGGTTGTCCCAAACCACTTGGTGACAGGACAACAATAAAGGAGGAATAATGCTAACATTCTTAGGGTTTGCTTACACATTAGCAACTGACTGTTGCCCTCAACCATACATGATCCCACAAAGAGTCAGTAGCTGTGGAAACTGGGAAAACCACAACACAAATGCTGAAAGCCCCACGTCGTACCAAATGCGTTTTCTTGCAAATAGATGACATCCTTGTCAGTAGCAAGTGATGAAAACACAAGGAATGACTGGAAGATAGCAGGGGTGGGCCTGTGAGGAAACCCTGTAGAAAAGAAAGAGAGATTTGCAACAGCTGAGAGGAAATCCTGACAAGCCAACCTCCAAAATCACTGGGCCTACATTTGGTCCAACGCTGCCTCCTGCCTGGGGGATTTGGCCTCGTTCCAGTGGCAGTGCCCTTGTGTGCTATGCTGAAAATAAAACAAAGGACACCATTCATCATATTTTTCAACAACTGGTTTCTTTTTTAAAGTTTGAAAGAAAAACTTGGCAATCATAAAGCTGAGTTTTTTATTTTTATATATTTTCTTGTTAGTGTCAAAATAAATCGGAGAAGAAAAAAAAATAGTTCAATGGTAAGAAAAAGAAAATACACAAAACCGTTCAGAGCTCAGTCGGCCACACACTGCCATCCGACTAACACCAAACCGTGGAATGCGTCGCTCTCAAGTTCTCCCAACCCAAAGAGCTGACTGCCTTCTGCTTCTGTAAGATGTGGCTACTTAGGGAAATTCAAATAGGCTCCCAGTGTTAACTATGCTGAATATTTACTTTAATCAAAGTGACATTTCCCAGATGGTGTCATCCAGAAAACCTCATCTGAAATGAGGAGTATAAGAAAATTCAGTTGTACATTCCAGGGAAAATTGAATGCAGGTGTTCCCCCATTTTAAGATGATTTGGTTTATGAAAATACAAAACTATGAAACAAATATGTTTATGGCATGAATGTCCCCTCCCTATGGGTATCTGGTACCTAGAAGAGGAACCAGCAAGATCACATGAAGGTGTGAATTTGGAAATGCAATACTTTGCCTTATCATTGCATGGCCCTAACACCCACTCCTGGGTGTTAATTCTGAGACTGAAACTTATTAATTGCCTATTAAAATGATAATGGTTTGTAATTTTAAAGAGAATGTAAAGCTAATGCATACTTTCTTTGAGAATGGTTGATAGATACCTATTTTTAATTATTAATGTTTGAGATGCAACTTTCCCAGTATGCAACTTCCCACCCGGATATATTAGTTCTTTGTAGTTGCACCAGAGATTTGTGTGCAAAAAGCAGAAATTCTATTTCATGTTCTTATCATGGGGAAAGAAACAATTCCTTGTATTTATAATTGTATACACTACAACAACACACATATTCCTGCAGCACAGAGCTTATGTTTTGGAAGGAGATTACTAAGAACTCCAACCTTTGCTTATAATTTTATGTTTCTAAAACTGGAAAGATTTCTCATAGACTAGGTCCTTGGCTCCACACCTCTGTAATCTTGCTTTTCCTGTACTTCTTACATACTTCTCATGCTGGGCACCAGAGGACAAATCATGTCATACCCTCCAGTTCTGCTGTGTGCATCACAACACTGAGTGAGCCATCAGAGGGTGAGAGTAGTATTTCTGGAAGCCATTCCTATACTGGAAGAGCTGGCAAGAATTTAAGTACACATGGAAGTGACTATGAACCACATAAATATATCCCACTAAATCCTAATTATCCTCAACTCAACTTCTCCTTTATCTAAGTCCAAAACTGTCCATAGTCACTCCCTGAACCAGCTACATTACTTGTGGGGCCCAGTGCAAAATGAAAATGTGAGTCCCCTTTCAAATTATCCAGAATTTCATGACAGTAATGACAGCACATTGAGCCAAACCTATGACCAAGTGCTACTGCACAGGCTGCTAGCCCATGAAGCTGACCCTGACTGCTCCAGTATCACCTGTGATGAGACAAAATGTAATGAAGTAGAGGTGAGAAGATAAAACAGTTTAATAAATTGTGCCCAATATGGTTTTCTTTTGTAAATTTTACAAAACCACATAATTATGTGAGCATATTACTGAGACCCATACGCACATTATTCAGGCCTTACAAATTCTTTATTCTATTGAGGGTATACAGTTTACAAGTCATTAGCATAATGATAAATCTGCTCCTGATGAAATACAGTAGGTGCTCAATAAATACCTGGTAATGACATTTTATCATCAGGGATTTATAGCCCAGCCAGCAAAACAAGAGAAAATAAATACAACCCTGCCATGAATCAGTATGTCAAAGCCCAAAACCATAACTGCATAAAATGTGGGGATGAGAACTCAAAGATATAACCAAGTGTCTGTACAATTAGCTAGCCAGTTTGGGGTGTTTGCTGCACAATTCAAATGCATCTGGGCCTTAGCTGCAGTGTGGGCCCTACTTGGTGGCAATTTTCTTCCCTGACTTAAATGCTGAAGTGGGGACCACTTCCATCCTGTGGTTGACTTGGCCCTTTCAGATAGTGGAAGTCATTCCAGGAATCTCCCAATTAGTTAAAGCAAGTTTATGGCTCAACTCGGGGAAATTCAGCCTGGGAGAGATCTGGGGGTGTGGGATGCATCTTTCACCTCCCCACTTGATCAGATAGGGTTGTGTCTAGCATTGCAGAGCACATGATCCTGAGGAGGAAGCACTACAAAACTACTCCAGGGAAGAAGCTATGAAATAGATGCTGACAGGTCTTCCAGGTATGGGAAGAAATAAGGAATAAATGGGCAACAACTCAGTAGATAATAATTGTGGAAAAGACAGATCTGGAATAAATTTTATATGGGGAAAGAATACAGAAGTATTAAAGAGGTGGGGATCTAAGGTCTGGAAGAAGTCCTAGGATCCTGAGGTGGGTCTTTCCTAGAAGAGCGGTGTGTAAATCAGTCAAATGTACAATTTGTAACTGGATCACAAAAGAATAGAGATAAAAGATGCTCAGACCTAGACGAGCCCTGGAGTCCTGAGGACATGGGTCCAAGAGCATCATTTAGGGTTAAGGCAGTGGTAGAACCTTATAGGAGATAGAATATGGTAGGAGGGGGCTTCTGGTTGGCCCAATAGGCAAAAAGAACTTGGAGAATTGCAGTACTTTATAGTCACCTACTCCAGAGGGATAAGAAAATCATGTAATCATTCCTGATAATTAATTGGTACTTAATTAAAGACAGATACAGTGTTGCCTAAAGGATTCACTCAAAACTTTTTTGGTACCATTTTATCTTCCTTTTGTCCTTTAAAAATATTGAAGTGGACACCATCAAGGAAGACAAAGTACTAAACATGATTTTTGGAGAAACAGAGTAATATTTATCAATTACCAAAAATCCATTATGTGTACTAGAAATTATAGTTTTATAACAATGGGTTATTGTTAAACTATATCAATTTCAATTATTAGTTTTTCCAAAGCAGTTAGTCTTTCCTCATGAAAAACAGGTACTGAAGGAGTTAGGCAACAATAACTGGCTGCAGATGGGTTTGGGGTTTGCTTAGTAAAAGCTGAGAGGATGATATGCAGAAAGGTTGGGCAAGGTATTTGGCTGGGGGCCTCCCGCAGCTAAAAAGGAATCAAATAGATACCTGGACAGACTAAGACGACTACAAAAGGAAAGACAAGTAACAATTATGAGGAGTTAAAAGGCAATTTTTAAAATATGTAATTACATCAGTCTTCATTTTGAATGCTAGAATAAACAACTCCATGAGGAACACTCATTAGAAAACACCATCAGAAAGGAGGTGCTGGGAAAGGAAACTGACCAAATTATATTGTTATATTGTATGCATCATGGATGAATATATAACAATGAGTATATATCATGCATAATATATAATATGCCAATAAAAAATAAAAGGTAAATGTTAATTAATTAAATTCATTCTTTAAAAAAGAAAGAACCACCAAGTGGGTATCACAATATGTCCCACCCTTACTTTAAGTCAATACTCAGATCTCTACTAGTGGAAAGAGCAAGAATGTCACAGGGAACAGAGAATTTGACAAAACGAAAACAGATAAGAGAATAAAGTGCTAAGGAGAGTAATTACCAATGGTGAGACTGTAGTTCCCTTAGGAACTGTGTTCATACTGCAAATTTTCTGCCACCCTCAGTGCCCTCTGTTGGTCGGCTGATATTGCTTTGTTTCTGAAAGGACCCACGATAGGCCCAGTCAAGAAAACAGAACCCACATCTAGTACTTCAAAACAGATAACATAACTGCTCAATAGTTGCTGGAAAACTAAAAAAGCTAAAGGACTATGGCACCAAGCTTGGCTGCAGCAAGCACTATCCACCACTGCTAAAGAAACAGGCTGGATTCTCAGAGTTCAGGAGGCCTAATGAAGAGGCCTTCCAGACCTGGAGCTCAGACCTCTGAGGACAAGGCACTGCTCAGCTCATGCTGGGGTTCCTGAGGATCATGACAAAGCTAATTCTAAAAGTGTCAGAAACAACAACAATAAAATTTGGAGCTTAGAACTAAGAGCCACCCTCAGGGTTAAGAGCTACTGCTCAATTGGGGATGTCATAAAGTGGTAACAGGAAAGGGCAAGTCCCCTTCTCTTCTCCAGCCTGCAGCCTTCCCTATCTGGCACCCCACATTTGAGAGCTGAGCAGGAAACTAGTTGGCTAAGAAGAAGTGTGGTTTGCAGAGTGCCAGTATCAGAAAGCAGAGTATGAAGGGCTGGTGCAGACCCAAGAGATATATAGGTTGAGCAGGCACACTAAAATTGCAGAAAGAGAAGTTCATCCCATGATTAGGTCTGTTTCTCACACCTTAACTTACACTAAGCTAATTTGTCTCAAAACATTACAACTAGGGACAAAAGAAGTTGGCAGAGTAATCCAAAGACAAGCTGAGTTCCACCCCAGCCATGCTCACTGGGACATCTGCTTACATTCTCAAGAAGCATTCTAAGAGATTGCTATTATGTCCTGATTGTTCTTACCTACAAAAAAATGGGCTCCTTGGAAGCCATGTGCAGGCTTGCTTAAAACAATAAGCTTTTCTAACCCCCAAGCACAACATACTCTGGGAGCATGGTCTGGATACTTATCAAACAAGTTCCTGGGCCATTCTCTGAAGTCTCTGGGCAAGTACAAACAACAGAGTCAAATAAATGCCTTTAAAAGCAAGGCAGTGGAGCACGTACCCTGTCAGTGAGATCCTCATATTCCCACAGAGTAAACAGTAACATGAGAATATTTATATGAAACAAAACTGTCTATCAAGCCTGCTTTGGCTCAGCCAGAGGGAATGATAAATTCCTTGCAGATCTCTCATAGAGTGGTCCTTTGTTGACCACGGACGCCACTTCCAAGACAGTACAAACCAATTACAGAGCAAGGCTTTTCATTATGTCAGGGAATGAAAATATTACCCCCCATTTTGTTTTATTTCACAATTATATTTTACTTACCCCCCACCCCGACCTTTTGTTGAAATATTTTAATTTATCATGAGTCAAGCCAAATTTAGGTTGGAAACAAATGACAACCCCCCTCACCCACCCACACACACGCAAACAAACCTTATCCCCCTCATAGTCTAGCCTCTTGCTTTCCTTATCCCTCTATTAAAAAATTAAAAGCCGAAGTATTAAGTTGGGTAGAACAAAAACACTGAAGAGTTGATTCAAGATTAATTTTATTTGTCCACATAGATTTGGGCCTATTGACAACTGGCATGGTCGTGGGCAAAGTCAGCTGCCAGGAGCTGGAGGTGAAATGAGCTGTGAAGCCACATACTATACAATGTCCACTCTGTGGCAAAATGAATTTAAAAAAAATACTGAAGAAACATTTGTACAAATCGGGTCTGTTTCTAGAGAGGCCAATCTGAGGTAAGGTTAACATGAGTCAGGATAGAGGTTAGCTCACTTGGTCAGGTTTCCTTAATCCGATGGGATAATCCTTCCTGGTTACTGCAGATCTCTCCCAGCTACTTCAGCCAGCTAATGCATAGCAAGAGCTGATGATGCTGTTTGTCCATGGGAAGGAAGCCTTCAGTAATTTACAGCTGGATCAGACTTCCTTGAGTACCATGATGGAAGAATGGGGAATAAGAAGATGAATGAGAGACAAGAAGTGTGATTGTGCTGCTTTTGAAAATGATAATGGAACAGTAGATTATTGTTTTTAAGTAACTGGTTCAAAGGCCAAATTTTATCAACTCTATTTTTTTAAATCAATCAATATATTTTATTCCATAATACCTGCAAATGAAATTGAACATACAGGTTGAAAAAGTTCCATTTTAAAAAATTCCTAACAGATTTTAATAATAAATATAATAATGAGTTATCCATGGAATTTTATCCAAGAAATGCTCCTTTTTAAAAGGTTTCTTATTTGTTCTTTTTGTTATACTGACAGTAGAATGAATTTTGACATATCACACATACATGGAGTATAACTTCCCATTTTTATGGTTGAACAGGAAGTGGAATTACACTGATTATGTATTCACATGAGAACATAGGAAAGTTATGTCCGATTCATTCCACTAACTTTCTTTTTCATACCCCCTCTCCTTTCCCTTCATCTCCATTTGTCTAATACAGTGAGCTTCTATTCTCTCCCCACCCTAAGGTAAATTAGCATCAGCATATCAGAGAGTGTCACTGCCAGCATGACATTTGATCAGTTTCCCAAACTGGGGCGGTAAGAGGACTACAAAAATACAAACAAATATAGACAAAGAGGGACCTGATGGGAAGCCAAGACCTGATGAGGCTTGACTTACCGTACCATAGCAGCCTCCTCACATTTATTATATAGGTTTAAACATCAAAAGAACTTATTGTGAGAAAAGGTTTTCAAGATAAAGAAAAACGAAGTTTGTGAGCGAGAACAGCCCAATTAAGGCTTATCGGCTTGTGACCATCTCTTCTACATCAGGGCAACTGGCATTTAAACTCAAGGCTGTTGAACTAATTAATTCTACAAAAACCAAAGGGCAAATGTTCTCGTTTGTCAAGAACAGCGAATGTGTCACTATTTTGAACTGTCCTAGGCAGTGGTGACAACCCCTTGGGAATTTCTGGTGCAAATGTGCAGTGAAAACTGCCCATTTGGGGTGACCCCTATTAAAAGGAAAAATTCTATGCCTTCTGTAGAATAAATTATCAACTCTATTTTAAACTGGTAACCAAACGTCATACATAGTAACAGCAGAGTCCATCACAATAGATTACAAAGGGAAAACAGCACACATATTTGTATACATTAATGAACATTAGAAATTTGCCAACATTTTATTTAGAAACTATGGATTCAGGGAAATTACCTTATTCAGATGTTTCATTTTTGTTTTTCTTGACTTTGTTGGAATATATGCTTTTGTTCTTTCTTAACTATGGTAAATTATACATAACATAAAGTTTATCCTTTTGCTCATTCTTAAATGTATAATCTGGTGTCATTAAGTACATTCATATTGTTGTGCAATTATCACCACCATCTATCTCAAGAGCATCTTTCACTTTTCAATACTGAAACACTGTACCCATTCAGTAGATGTGTGGTCTGGCCTTGCCCAAAGCCAGCAGTCTGGAACACAGAGAAAAGAACCTGGAGAACCTGGAGAATTTTAAGTAAGTGGAAAATTAATCCACCCCTCTTACAACCCAAAAAGATTCAACAGCATCTTATGCTTTTATCCACTCCCCTTCCAGGATAGAAAAGTTCTAGAATAGATAAGACTACTATTAATGTTTCATTTTTACATTACAGTTTACAAACATTTATTCCCCCCAACACAGTCCTCAGTCAGTGTAGGAATTATTTTCCCTGTTTTATAAATAATGAACTGTGGCTATGTGGAGGGTGAGAACAAGGATCAGAACCAAGTCCATCAATCCACTGCCCATTGCTCTTTCTGCTGGGTCATGTGGCTTCTGTCAAAGCAAGGAGGAAAGACGAGGCCTCCTTTCTCTGTCTTGACCCATCAGATCTCACTGGACAGCATTTTCCTTCTGCACCAGAGCACCTAATATTCCTTAAATCTGAAAAACCACACCTAGTCAGTCATTTTTTCTGTTTTGTAATTATATAGAGAAGAAGATACCCACAGAATCACAATTGTGGAATAGGATAAATGGAATCAGAATCAAATGCAAGTTAAAAAATATTAGATCATCAGATCCTATAAAAAGATATGAGTTTGACCTCTTTTTAATTCCTTAAAATAAACTTGTATGATATGCTCTTTTTAGAGAAGTTCACTATCACTTTTGCTAAATAAAATTAGTAGAAAAATTAATTTCTCTGAGCTTTAAGAATAGAAATCATCTTATACTAAAATGTTACAAATACTAAGGATTTATGTAAAACTGCTAGAATCAACAAGTAGCTTCTTTTACTTCACAAAGAGGTCACATGCTTTAGTTTATTTCAAATAAAATTTCTTCCACTAGTATCTTTCTTTTTGTTTAAAAGTACTCAATTTTCTAAACCTTCTGCCTTTCCATTTAAATTCCAAAAACAATAAACACTTCCTTGAAGTTATGCCCAACACCAGCATGCCCTCTCCCTATATAAACAATAAAAAACTGGGCAAATCTGGCTTATGGAGTTATCTCTGGGATGAACAATGGGTCATTCTAAATGTAGCGAAGCCAGAAAGGGAAATCATGCTTTGAAAGAAAGATTTTATTTTATAATTCTCTCTGTTTTAATCATTTAGTACCTGATTTTCTTAAATGCACATTTGAAAAGACTGATTACTCAAAAAAAAAAAAAATGAGAGTTGAGTACAGAACTTGGGAATACAGAATTCAAGAAAATTAGGCTGGGAGTGTAGGGCACTTGCCTAACATGTAGAAGGCCCTGGGTTCAGTCCCAGCAATTGCAAAACAAAGAGTTCAGGAAAACCATATCTAGTCTATTTTTGTTGTTGTTGTTTCATGCACAAGAGTTAAAGGTGGTTCAGCAATTGTGGCCACCTTAACCCAGGTTATTCAAAATGGCATCTAATGCACTTGACACAGAGCAGGCTCTCACAAAGTTTTCATTATGACAAGAAACATCACAGGTGATTATGAATCATCTACAAACATTTGTTATTGCTGTTGAGCAAATAATGCTTCCAAGATTTCAATATGCAGGTGCAACCATGTTCTTTGTATCTTCCTCTGATCTTCATTGGTCAAAAGTAAATTTTGCAATGACTGATACTTTTCTTTAAAATTTCAGCAAAGCCTTCCTTAGATTGGATCACATGAAAATACCTTCCCGAATCTTCCAGAATTCCCCAATATTTTCCTTTATAGCATATTCAGCACAGTTCTTGCACTCCTGGGGTATAAATCCAACTAGTACTCTTCCTGTGGTACCAATTTCCCGATTACTTGCCAACTTTTTAACTTGAGCATCTATGTAATGCGGAGACACATAAGAAAAATGGTCCCCAAGAACACTGTAGGTCACATATTGAGAGCCTTCTGAGGTCTCTGTAGCTTCCTGGTCTTCAAAACTCTCTACATTGCAAGCTATCTCAATTTTGCCTTCATGGGGAAAAGCCATTGCTTGGACGCTCTTCAATCCACATGCATTTGAGCCTCGAATGGCAGCAGCAATCTCTTTTCCTGCAGACAAGTCTTGAGAATCTATGGTAACATTACAGTTCATCACACATGGGCTGGCACCAACACCTAAATCAGTAGAAAAGCGTCTTAACAAAGCAGAACAAAGGTCTCACCTCAAAGATTCTACTTGTCAATGTTAATCAAAGGAGTGTCCTTTACTTGGTTTCATTTTAAAATAATACAAACATTCCTCATTTTCAACTCCAGAATTTTCTAAAGGTCTTTTTTGAAATAATAGGCATTAGAGCTACAAGGAGAGAATTTTATCTACTCTAAAAGTAGCTGAGGGATGTTTAATTCTAGAAGAGTTAAGAAGAGCCCAGGCTTTCCAAAATACCAACTGAGAAAAGAAAGCACACTTAGAAATTAAGTGTCATCTACAGTATCAGGCTTCAACTTTCATTCATCTCCACAGCCATCTCCAGAGGTTGGAATTCAGTGCCATGCCTAAGGGTCTCAGAGACAGGAATAAACCACACCTCTGTACCTGCCACTTTCTCCCTGAACACCTGCAATCATGGAATTAAATTAATATCAGGTTAGAATGAACCTCAACACCAGTTCTTGATTAGGGAAGGAAGCCATTGAAAAATAACTAATGACCTCAGGATTGGGAAGGGCAAATGGACTCTGGTGTCTCATGACGATGTGAGTTTGGAAGGGTTTAGAGTGCCAAAAACCTCATGCCCTTCTTTTGCACAAACTGTTAGAGGCAACTCTTTCTTCCATCCCCAGCTTCTCAAGAGACTGGGGCTGTCACTGCCAACCAAAGCCCTGTTACTCTAAAGCTCAGGGGCAAATGTACTGCTTTTCCCTGCCTCAGGGATGGTGTAGCTCACATTACATAAATAGCTCTCCTCTAATTATAGTTTACATTATAAGATGGACAACTTGGTTAAATTAGCATTGGTATAAAAAGCTTAGGTTTGCAGTTTCCTCAATTTGGGGGAACCTTACATTTCTAAAAGCAACGTTGACTACGGATTGATGGGGATAAAAAGCTGACCTCATCTTCAGCTATGACAATTCCTTAGCTACTATTTCAACATTATTTTACTGTTATTGCTTTTTCTTGCTACTTTCAAACTTATTGCTTATTATTTCAGTATCCATCAGAGAAGTGTTTTCTGGGTTCACTTTCCCCTAGACCCTGGTGGTTTGGGGGCTTTGTTGCCTAGCCTGGCTACTCTCAGACTAATAGACATTTTTTAGAAAATCAGCACACGGAAACCACATTTCATCTTTTTCCCACACATGTACATAATGAAACATTTCAACTCCCAAGGCTGGACCTCTTTCTATTGGGAATTCTGCAGGAATGAATCAGATTACAGTATTTCTCCATAATGCTGATTTCATAAAAATTAAATTTCCTAACAGTCAATACATCTTTCTCTTACAATCTCACACATCAATCACTTACTCTAAATATCTTTGAGAAGTATATCGGTTTTAACATTTCACAGAGTAAAACCAGAATTTTTTGTTGATGCTATTCATTAATGGAAAACATCCAAACATGGTTTTTCTCTCCTCTACCCCTCAACAGGTAATATTACAAATAGTGTCATTTCCTAAGCTCTGTTACACATACCTCTTCTGACTCAGGAAGACATCTTGACCATGGTTCCAACAAACAGGTGTTGCTAAAAAGTATACATGCAGGAAGGGTATATACAGAAGAGTCTATACATGAAAAATTTATATAGTCAGCACACGTATTGGAAGTACATCCCAAGTTTATTGTGCTTTACTATTCCATACCTTTGATAGGCCAAACCAACATTCAGAAATTTACATGTGGCTTGTCAGCTATGGGGAGCAGGTCACTTTCAAAAAAATATTCCTTTAAACAGACCCAAGGGCCTCATTCCATATGTCTGTGGGCCATTACATACCTACAGTCATGGGATTCTTCCTGTTTCTACCCAGAAAATTTTTTTACCACTATGTGTCCAGGAACTGTCCCCTTTTTAGAATTTCCAAAGTGATCATCCCTGGTAAAAAATGAACTCATTGCCCAAGATAAATCATTAAAGATAGAATAAGTTTAGATGTTAAGATGTAAACACGAAGGTTCCATAAAGAATGCAAGTATACAGTGCCCCAACACTGATTTACCTGAATAAAATAAACCCGAGTTTTAAAATTCTTTCAGCAGCATACTTTAAAGTTAATTATTTCTTCAAGAAATAAAATGAAACAAAAAAATTTATATGCTGTTTTAAATAAGAGGCAAACAAACAACATAGAATAATTTTTCATATATGCCTTGATACATATATTTTAATTCTTCTATCAAACTTTACCTACAAGAGAACTTTATTTGGTTTTATTGCTAATATCTCACTCAGGCAGTGAACAGAAAGTTAGTGAATCTGAGATGTTGACCTAATCAGGGTGGCAATTTTCTCTCCAAGGGGTTATAAGGCCATGACCCATTTTTTTCCCAGGAGGGAGGAGGCAGAGGAAGAAAAAAGGAAAGAAAGAAAAGAAAATGTCTCTTTCTGCCCAAATTCATGCTTTTCCAATTTCCTCCACTTAATCTTTCCAAGTCAAAACCAATCTGGTGATCCAATTATACCGAATCAAATTCTGCGTTTAAATCCAGCAGTCCCATTGACCTTATTGAAATGCTGAATTTGATTTTTTTATGTTAATTTAAATCTACTAAGAAGGTATTTTAAATGAGAGAGATAATTAATCCCAGCAAATCGTATTTCTAGTTAAATGTCATATAATTAAAGTAATTCCATTTTTTGCTCTAAAATTAGAAACCTGATGTGAAAGTTTGTTTCTCAGTTTGTGGTTTCGCTCCTCTCCTGCCTCCTGCAGATTGGCACTCGGCTGCTCTGGTGGCAGCATGAATCCCCTCACTGCAAGGCTAAAATTCCAATTTTATTCCAACGCAACTGTCACAACGCCCTGAAGCAAGCTAAAAACAAGGAAAAGAATCTCTGGTACGATTTCACTTTCCATGTGTTCTTTAATGAAAAATTTATCATTCTAAATATTGGTGTTTACTCCTAGTTAAATACTTTTTTTTAATCAAAAAGAAAAAGAAACTGAGATTCAGTTGCTATTATTTCACGGAGAAATATAACAGGCCTGATGTTCTTCTGACAATTCTGTTATTTTCTGGTGTGGAAACACTGTATTTATCATATAGTGTACGGCTGGTGATTCAGATATTGTGTAGACCTTATGGTGAACTGATATAGATATAAACCCTTTATGCCAGATTGCTTAAGCAGGGGGGAAAAACCAAATGCACTTAATTAACATCTGATGTGTAGCTTTTGCAAACACAAATGCAATATTTGTGTTTGAGCACTGACAGTAATGACTGTGAACTATGCTATTAATGTCTGGTTTAAAGATGCTTGTGGTAGGACCATGTCTGGAATAACACAAATAAAAAACTGCGTTCAGACAAAACAATAGCGAGGAGCCCATTTGAAAAAAACAGCACTCAGAAGAAACACATGTATTTTTTTTCCCTTTAGGTCAAAATTATTCTCAAAAATAGTTCCAGACACTTAACAATCTCAATCAAAGGTGAAGCGATTCTATGTATTTTACTCCATAGAAATGAATTTCAGTTTAGGAGATCAGAAGTTGCTGAGGGATATCTTCAGAAGTCCTACTTATTGTATGAAGCCCCTCTTTGGTGACTAGTATTAGCTCATGCACAATAAGGAGGAGGTGGTATTATATATTTGACATTTTTTATATCTGAAAAGAGAACTTGAAATTTGTGGATTGCATTACAGTTTGAGTAAATAGATTCTCTTTAGCCAATTCAACTGCCTCATTAAATACTTTTTTCCTGAAAACCTGCTGGCAGGTTGCTGGGTATAAAACATGAAGAAGGTTAAAATAAGGTAAAACTTTTGCCTAAATGCGATATTTGCTTCAGAGTAACAAGCAGAACAAGGCACTGGACTTGGAACTCAGACTCAAAAATATAAACAGTTATTACACCAAAGGAATTAGTTATCATTACATATTGGGACTTTAAATTTTTTTAGAACATGCACTAAAGAGAAACCGCAGCTGAAACTGGACATTTGATGACTAAAGCCATAAAACAAACATAATTGCTGAGTCCAATGCTCCCATAGCGGGAAGAATGCAGGACAGTCATCCATGTGGCTGAATCCACAGAAAAGAAAGCTAAGAAAGAACCATGTGGCACAGGGATGGGAATAGCTCCCCGCAGATCTGAATTCAAGTTCCACTTCAACAGGACACTGTCCCTGCTCAGCTGTCCTGCAAATGACAATGATGTATTCCTGCTCCAGGAGGAGCTATAAACCTCAATTTATAGACCTTAAATCTTTCAGAGTAACAATAATTTAGAAAAGATTTTTACAGAACTGGGTACATATTAATGTCATATAATGAAGCCACCCCAGAAGAAGGGACCCCCAGGTGACCTGCCTGCTCCCCAGTTTTTCAACTGTATGACAGTGCCCTTCCTGAATTCAAGCAACGTCTAAGTTGTCATGTGTCCATTATAGGTTACACTTAGTTGCACATTGAGAACTTCATTTCCATGATCCCAAACAGATTTCTGGGAAGAATCAGAAAATAATAAAAACAATCTCCTTAAAACTGGAATCCTTTTTAAATTAGGAATTATTTTCAAAGACCAGATGAATGTTTGGTGTGGTGTAAAGTGGATTATTCAATGTCCAGGAAAGTGCCTGATGATGCATTTATTATTGATAGCAGAAAGAAGTAAGCAAGGGAAGCTCTCAGTAAGTCATTTAAATAACTAAACAGAAACTCCTGGTTCCAAGATGTACCAGTTACCTCCCTCTGTGATTCCTGAGGCATCAGAAGAAACTGTAGTTCAAAGAAGTTTCCCTTTATTTTTAAACAGTGATGCAAAATCCAGGCCATTCATACAATATATCAGACAGCAATGTTTAAATTATCCCACAAGTGCTTAGGCTTTCTAAATATGTATGTATAAAGTATTTATTTATAGACCTAAAAGTATCAACTATTACTGCTTTGCCCTTATTTACGTTCCCCACGAGCTGGCCAACTACAAACTTCTAGAAGGAATTTGGCTGAAAAGATTTTGTGTGTTTGGCACTAACTAAGGGTGTTAACCATCTCTGAGCTCACTTTTTTTCTCTTCTGTTTATAATACTCTTCAAGAACTTCAAAACAGAATCCTGTATCCTTATATATTCTGCTTCCTCTCGGGTACTGTCACTGGCATGCTGACAAGAGTGTTCAGTTGATAGCATCAGTCATTTCTATTTAATTTTTTCATGAAAAGAAAGAAACACAGAAACAATGTGTTAAGGTTCTTCTGTTTTGTTGGGAGGAATGGAAAAATATGTTGGAAAACACTGACATAACAAATAAAGTTTAGAAAAATAGATATAAAGTCAATTAAATTTTTTAAAATAAGGGGAAAACTGCTATCACTGGCAATGAAATTCTTTGAAAAATTTGGATAACATTTCTACCCTAATGAAACAGGACTTAAAAATTCTTTTTCAATGGATATTACTGCAAAAGATGAAAGAAATTTACTCCTTTCTAGATAAATAATTTCCAAGAAAGAATATGTAAAATTAAGGTAACCTAAGATTTCAGCTGAGAGTCTTAAACTCCAATTACTGTGTTTTGGTGGAATATTATAAATGATTTATAATTCCTCCCTAAAATATTTCATTTTTCTGCTATTAGCACCTGCTCTGAGCCTATTAAATAAGTGATGAACAATGGTCTGCCTAAAATTGGCAACTCATAATCTTCATGTTTCTTCTAAAAATTAATGTTTCTACTCTTGGTCAGCATATTTTGGTGAAAAAAGACATCTGGGAAAAAAGTTGTGTTACTTTTCCCTTATAAACAACTATCTATCAAATCTAATTTGGATGAATGCATCAAAATGTAGCTTGTATAAGATTCATGACTGATAAACCTTAATAATTACTCTTCAAGGACAATGATGGCAATAATCACAGGGTTGATTTAAGATATTACGAAAATAAGCTGGAAAGTTTAGGAGTTTTAAAATGTTCTTCTCAAGCATATGTGATATAAATAAAATACATAAATATACATATTTTACAATACTGAGATCAAACTGTGTATACTATTTTTTATGCTTTGTCCTTGACATGGGCTATTTCCTCTGCCTAAACCTCTTCATATCTCCATGTGGCTAACGGTCTCATTTCTTCTAGTCTTTGCTCTAATACTGACTGTACAATGAGGCCTAATCTGGATCATACAATTTAAAATCATAATTTTTCTCACCCCAAAATTCATAAGGCCCTTGTTCTGTTCCTTTTCTTTTGTTTCTTTTGGCTTTAGCACTTATTACTTTCTAACAAACTATATAATTCATTTATTTATTAAGCTGGTTATTTATCATCTGTCTCTCACTCCTCCCCCAACTACAATATAGGTTCTTAGCATATAAATTATATTTTGCTCACTGATGATAATGCCTGGCAGTTTACTGCATAAGTATTTGTTGTATCAATTAACTATAAATTCTCCATATATTAGATTATATTTTCCATGTCTAAAAATTCTTCCAAAACTTAGTTCTGGAGAGGATGACATAGTTAATCATTCCCAAATAACAAACATTTACACTGTTTCCAGAATTTGCTCTCATAAATAATGCTTCAAAAAACACGCTTGTTCTTAACTACTGATACCTTTATTATCGCCTTAGGATTTATCACTAAAACTGGAATTCCTAAGAGGCAGTTAAATTCATTTTTAGAGCTCTTGGTACATTTCACGAACCACTTCCAAAAAGTTTATACCAATTTACACTAGCATTGGCAGTATGAGTGTCTCTAACTACATCATCACCAGTACTAAATATTACCTTTAAAATATCATCTTTAAACATTTTTGTGCCAATTTTGGTATCTTAAAGTTTTAACTTGAGATTTACAGATTTTGATGAAATTCTGCATGTAAATCACAGATATCCATGTGGAATAAAAATAGAGAAAAATCAGAAATCCCCCTGGGTTGTCCATTTCAAATCAAACAATATAAAATAGGGAATGATGAGCAGAGATACTGATTATTCCAACCACAGGTAATGATCAGACTGGAAGCAACATTCACCTTGGGTTTAAACAATTACATAACATAATTGTTCTTGGGAGATTAAATGTGAATAAGGATAATATTAGCATTTGGTCTTAAACTCAGATGTGACATATAGATCAGGTTAAAATTCTTCCCAAAACTTGTAAGAATTCAGGTATATGCTGAACCTAAGGCTAAAACCAGTTCTGTACTCTAACACCAGTAAACCTCTTCCAAACTCTTGTCCACTGTAATCCCAGCGCACCTGGCACTGAGCTGACTACATTTGTGGTATAATCCCTTTAGTCTTTAGGAAGGCTCAAATTAGAAACCAGGAAATAGATTTCTGAAAATTTAGTCATAAAACTTACACTTCTCCATTTGTGAGACAAATCATGGAAAAATATGTCAAATTGGCAGAGAGCAATCAGTTTCTTCTTTTTCTCTATAACAAAATACTGAACAAAAAACATCTACAACAACACTTTTATAAATCCTCATTTTATGGGGAAGGAAAAATAACCTTGTAGTACTACTGTGCTGGGCACTTTATAGACATTATTTCAACTTCATAATATTAAGAGGGAGACACAATTACTATGTCCATTTTATTATAGATGTGGGAATTAAGTTTTTCTGAGATTGAGGAACTCTCCAAGGTCACAGAGATTTGAACTTAGCCTCAAAACCTGTGTATTTCATTGCACAGCTCTATGTGATCATAGATATCATTTATTTAAGAGCAGAATTCTGAAGGCTCTTGGCAGAGCTATGCCGTGAGAAATGTGTTTCTTATGTTCATCCTCCTGTTCCTGGGGTGTCTGGTATTTCAGTAATTGCTAAGGTATTAGCTGACCACCAAAATCTGACCTACTATGGTTTATTTTGTGACCTTTACAGAAGATATTTTGAGAATGAAAAAATTAAGACTCAAAAGACCCTAGGATAGTGGAATGCAGGTAACAGGGACAGGACTTTGTAATTCCTAATGGAGTGAAGTGTGGAGTGAATGTCAAAAGGAGGCAAAAGTTGACAAGATCCAGGGGAAGGGAGTACCCTTCCCTGGTATGTGTGCTCTCTTGTTTAGAATCCCATTATCTAGAACAACTTTGATCCAGGGCACCACTAGAACTGACTTGCAGCTGTAAGCACCAACTTGGTCACACTAGATGTTCAAATACTGAAATATCTTCCTACCAGCAAGAAGGAACCTTGACCTAAGTCCCAATTCCCTCTCTCAGGTGTCTTCATCACCCTGGGGACATAACTCCACAGTCAGAAGAGATGGGGGCCTCCAGGACCCTAACACAAGATCTGCATCCATTCTCAGTCTCAGAGGTCATGTGGCAGGGTTTTTTACATATCTTCAGTATCATCTCTGAGTGCCCCATCATACATCTGATGAAAGCTTCTAGGCTCACTAGTTAGCTTATGAATGCCTAGTATGGAATAGAATTGAAAGGAGATCCTCACCAAGTACAAGGAGGAGCCACTACTATAAGTAACTCTTCTGGCATTATAAGGGTCTGACCAAATAAGGGGTTCTAAGGATACTATTATCAAGAATAAAAAACAGAGAGATCCTAGATGGTGTAATAGAGGACATGCCATTCCTGGTTGCTCCATGGTGGGAAACCAATAAAGCAGATAGGCAGCTCCTCTGCAAGTGAGGTACTGGAAACCTGCAGAGACACTATAAGTCCACAGGGTAGAAACTCTACTGCTTCAGATCCATACTGTTAGATGGGTAGACACACAAACAACATGAAAAAGCAAGGAAATAAACTGCCCCAAGTGAACCAGGATACTCTACTAACAGAATCCATTGACACCACAGTGGAAGAAATGTCAGAGGAGTTTAGAATGTACAGGATTAAACTGATCTGGGAAGTAAAGGATGATGTAAGAGAGCAAATACAGGTAGCAAAAGGTCACTTCAATAAAGATATAGAGATTCTGAAAAGGAAACAGACAGAAACCCTTGAAATGAAAAATTCAATATAAAGTATCACCAACAGACTAGACCACTTGGAAGACCAAGTTTAAGGCAATGAAGACAAAATATATAATTTTGAAAATAGAGTTGAACAGAGAAAAGACGTTAAGAAACCATGAACGGAACTTCCAAGAAATATGGGATAACATGAAAAGACCAAATTTAAGATTTATTGGGATAGATGAAGGTACAGAGATATAAACCAAAGGAATGCACCATCTTTTCAATAAAATAATATCAGAAAACTTCCAAATCTAAAGAATGAAATGGAAAATCAAATACAAGAGGCTTATATGACCCCAAATGTGCAAAATTACAACAGATCCACATCAATGCACTTTTTAACGAATACCTAGCATACAGAATAAGAACAGAATTTTAAACGCTGCAAGAGATAAACATTAGATCACATATATGGGAAAACCAATACATATCTCAGTTGATTTCTCAACCCAGACCTTCCAAGTTAGGAGGTCCTGGAATAACATATATCAAACTCTGAAAGAAAATGGATGCCAACCAAGAATTCTATATCCAGCAAAATAAAGCTTCAGGTTTGAAGATGAAATAAAAATCTTACATGGTAAACAAAAATTAAAAGAATCTGCAACCAGAAAGTCTGAACTTCAGAATATTCTCAACAAAATATTCCATGAAGATAAATTAAAAACTAAATGAAAACCAGTGAAAAGAGGAACTACACTAAAGGAATAGTCAATCAAAGAGAAACTAATTCAAATTAAAAACTAAAAATAAACCAAAATGACCAGGAACACAAATTATAACTCAGTAATAACCTTGAACATTAATGGCCTAAACTCATCAATCAAAAGACATAGACTGGCAGACTGGATTAAAATAAGACCCAAGAATATACTGTCTCCAAGAGACTCACTTTATAGACAAAAACATCCACAGTCTGAAGGTGAAAGGATGGGAAAAAAACATCCCCCACATGGATCACATAAAGAAGCAAGGGTTTCTACCCTCATATCAAATAAAGTAGACTTCAGGCCAAAGTTAATCAGAGGAACAAAGAAGACCATTTCATACTGCTTAAGGGAATTATAAATCAACAAGATATAATAATCATAAATATTTATGTTCCATACAATGGAGCATCCATGTACATCAAACAAACCTTTCTCAACTTAAGAATCAAATAGACCACAACACAATAATACTGGGTTTGGACATTTTACCCATATATATGAATACAAATGTGAATATATATGTAAAAATATACATGAAAATATTTAAATGGATATGGATTTGTATATAGTTATTTTACTTTTGAGATGGATGTTTACAATTCTGGTAAGATACAGGATATGATTATGTAACTGAATATATATGAAAATTTATGGGAAGGATTTGGTTACCATTAGGGTACATACATATATGTGAAAATACATATGGTTAGTCAGTAATATTTAAAAAAAAGGCTCATGATTATGGGTAAGGTTAGGTTTAGTTCTGAGCTGAAGCTTTGGTTTAGATGACTGGTTACCTTTGGAACATATATGTCAATATATATGAATATAAATAGGAATATAAGAGGTAATATATATCAAAATTTATATATAAATATATATAAGCAATATTTGGATATTTTTAAGATAAGCAATATTGTTACGTTACATGTGAAATCTGGGTTATGCCTATGGAAATGAGTATATATATAAAATAGCTATGGGTTTTTATGTGAATTTATGAACTTATATCCCCAAATACATAGGTACATTCACATAAAATGTTATGGTTTATATGTATAGAGGTTTCTCTGAGGTGTACTGGTAGGCATAGGACTAATATAGAAAAGTAGTTGGGTTAGGGCTGGGGATATAGCTCAGTTGGTAGAGTGCCTGTCTTGCAAGCACAAGTCCCTGGGTTCAATCACCACCACTGCAAAAAAAAAAAAAAAAAAAAAAAGAAAAAAGAAAAGTAGTTGGGTTAGCTTAGGGACTGAACATTTTTATTCATACTGAGGAATACAAATATGAATATATAACAATATACATGAAAATATTTAAATGGATATAAGTTTGTATATAATTATTTTGAAATGGATGTTTATAATTTGTTTTAGTTATAGTTTATGATTGTGTAACTGAAAATATATGAAAATATGTGAGCAGGAATTTGGTTGCTGTTAGGGTATATTCATATACATATATGAATGTATATAAACATATATAAGAATATATATGTGAAATATATACGGATACTCAAACTATAAATAAATAAATAAATAAATAAATAAATAAATAAAAGGATTTTAAAAAAAGAATAAAAATCAAAACAGAACAGAACTAAGACCACATTTAGAACCTGTTAGACCACATCTTCGGGTAGGCACAGATCCCAGGTCAGGCTCCAGAGCACTGAAATCCCTCCTTGTGAACCAGCCCAGCTGCTTCCTTCTCTGAACAAGACTGCGCTTCTTAGGCAGGTCAGCTTCACCAAAGAGAAACACACTGCAGCCAGGAAGCTGCAGGACCAGGTCCTCAGCGAGGCCTACAGCGTGGGAAATGTTAACAATAAAATAAGACAAAGTATTTAATTTTTGTTGTGGTGGTAAAATGTAATTAACAAAAAATATATCACTTTAATCACTCCTAACCACACTTCAGTGGCATTAAGTTGCATACTGTCATGCTGCCATCACAACTAACATACAGAATTCATACAAACTATAAAAATCAAAGTTTGACCATAATTAATTTTCCAGGTTAGTCCAATAATAAATGTTTGCCTTTATGCAAGGAGGCTTCAATTTCTAACCCATTACAAATCTAATTTCACAAGAAAAATGCATCACTAAGATTAATGAAACCAGGGCTTTCAATTTTTGAACAATTTTACAACAGCCCCAACTTGCATGTTATGAGGAGATATAAAAAGTTAAAAGCACACAGGTCAGATCTTCATTATCCAATACGGTAACTCTTAGATACATACGCTATTTAATTTTAATTTTAGTTAACTGAAGTTAACTAAAATTAAAAATTAGGTTTTTCAGTTGCACTTGCCACATTTCAAGTGCTCAATAACCATGTGAGGTTTGTGGCCTCCATATTGGACCATTTACATCATCACTGAAAGTTTCATTGGATAGCTCTGGGAAGATGTTCTGTAAAGAAATCTAATACACAAACAACTGGAGGTTACTCCAAAAGAAAGAACATTCTTCAATCTTCCTTTACCATTTTTAACATCTGGATTCTCTGCACCTGGCTTAACCTTCTTAAGGCATAGTAAAGAATTTTTCTCTTCTTTATTCTACATTATTGCTTCAAAGGACCTCTACTTGCAGCTATGAAATCTTCTCAAGGGGCTAATTACAGTCCACTGGCAGCAAGGATAGAGACAGCATACATCTTTCTGTCTGATAACATAAAATGCAGGGACTTAGGGACTTTGGGTGCAGACCTAGGAGAGCAGGAAAGTAGGGCTTCTTTATTTGGAGATACTTCATGAACATCAGAGGTTGAGACAGGACATCTGGCCACAATAAGCACAGGAACCTTCCCAACTACAATTTTAGGATTTGTTATTTGTCCATTTGTTTCTAGTGTAGGCTGCCATGTTGATGGACGGAATTAAATGTGCACAACACTAAAAAAAGGTTTTGTACCACTAGGGCACAAAAAATCTTGGGGAATATTCTTCTTTCAAGTTGGCAGGGACTCCAGCATGATGTTGTAGACACCATGAAGCTTAGAAAATCTCCTAAGTTTATTTTAGCTTAAGTGATTTCTGCTTCTTTAATACTACTTAAGATGCTAAAGGGCCACAGTTCCTAGGGGAAGGAATGGGAACAGAAGCCAGGGACACAGTCAACTGAGGTTAAGAAATTACAAAATAATGTTTAAGCAGTTAGCTAAATTGTTCCTCAAATGTGGAATGGCGGTGAGAGGGAGGAGGTAAGGGAAACGGGAAAACATTAGGAGAATTAAAATGTTAAGTCATCTGGACATCTGACCACTATCCAGTGATTCTGGTCACGTGTATCTGCTCCAACCAAAACTTAGAGTGACTCACATTTTGGCTGCTACAGTAGCCTAAAGCACAAAATATGATGCCTAAGAGTCTGTCCCATTAAATATTCTGTTTTCTGACTTTGCCCATCCAAGTCAGCACCTCTATTTGGATCTATAGTTCTGGAGAACTGTCCATCCTTATTTAGTCCCATATATCTGCTAAGGAATATTCCTGCAGCTTGGCTTGTAAGGGTCAAAACACTGGGACATATTTGCAGTACCAACCCCTACCTGACAGCAGTTGGTGGGAAGTGGGGGGCAGGAGTACATTTTGGTTTAGTGGAAATAATGTATGCAGTTGAGACCAGGGTTGAACACCATAGAGTTGAACACCATTGCTGCTGCTTAATAGCTATTTGGGATCTTGAAAAACTGACTTGACATCTCTGAGTCTGAACTTCTCTGTATAATGAAAAGAAAAACAGCTTTTTCTGGAGCACTAAACCTTATCTAGAATTCTGTCAATTAAAATATAAAATAAATGTTTATCCTGCTTTTCCTATATGAATAGTATTTCAGAGTAGCCAGAGGGCCCAAATTGATGAGGAAAAGAATTTTTTAATATTTAAAAAATCCATGTAATAAATGTAGAAGTAATGACAGAATCAGAAAACCAACCTTTTGTAGACTCAGAGAGTCAAATTGCTTTAGGCAAAGATTAGCAGTGGGTAAAAATCTCCTGAAAAGTACTAGGAATTTCACAATGGCAAACGAAAGCAATTCGTGTTTGCATCACCAGAAGCGAGATCACCAGACATGGTGGCCTACAGATAGGATGCAGTATGAAGCACACAGCCTACCTCTGAAGAATTCTTGCCAAAAAAATTAAACTGCAGACCAATCAAGTCTCTAAAACTGACTTATATATAGAAAAACATGAAGGATAAAGGATGCAAATTAAATACACTACAAAGAAACAGACAGACCTAGAATGTGGAAATTCTATAGGACAACTGAGAGAGAATGTCTACCAGTCTATGACAAGACAAAAATTGGGAAGGGGACTGGTCTTAGATTAAAAGAGATTTAGAGACAAAACAAACAATGGGACGTGTGAATCACATTAGAACTAGAATCAAGTAAGCCTACCACTGAGTGATGCTTGCCTAGATTATACACTGGGTGTTGAAAGGTATCAAAGAATTATCATTTTGTTGGGTGTGATAATGACACTGCAGTTATATATGAAAATATCTATATTGTATAGAATATTAATTGTATAGGGGGCAAAATAACATGATTTTTGGAATTTGCTTTAAAAATATTTAATAAAACCAGAGGAGAAAAAAGAGGAAGATGAAAGGAGTGGAAAAAATAATGAAAGGTAAAGAAAAAAGAATAGATAGAGAAACTAAGGCTAGATCATTTTCGAAAAGCATCCAGCTCAATGCCTGGTCCACAGTAGTCAGTCAGCAAACACTAGCTTCCTTTTCCCTCTGCAAGGTACACCTCTGTCCTGAATTGCAAATTGTGAAAGCTCTGAAAATCTTCCTGGACTGGCATATTCCTCTTCCCTGGAAATATTTTAACAACACTCCTCTTCCATTATCTCTTCTACATCCTTCATAATAGATGGACTCAAGTTTTCTTTTCTACTGAAGCAAGAGAATGAAAAATTTCATTATTCTCCTTACAATGAACAGACAACCAGGGCGAATATGATATTTAGACAGTTTAATAAACTCTTCGCACCCAAGTAAATAAATAACATTTGTGTTCCTAATGATCACAACCTTGAGGGTCCATGGCAGGTAGATACCTGTAATTTTGCTGAAAAGCAAATTAGACAGATTGCATTTCAAAGAAATGTCTCATATTTAGTCAGACAATTGCTTACTAGCCAGTTATTTTATTTGTGATATACAATGTATATTTAAAAGAGCTAGTTTTAATTTTATCGTTTGGCTTTTTCATTGTGCCTCTGTACAAATCATACCCTGTAATTTCAAATATCCACATCATACAAATCAAATTGCCTCTCAAAGAAGATAAAAATTATGAGTACTTCAAGCTCAAGTCTGTGGGAAACCCAGTCTCCTCAGCCTTCAGGTAAGTGGGGGTATTACTACAAGCAACACTTCAGTTCTTTACATCTTTGCTGAAAATCCACTGATGACTATCGCTGTTCAAGCCACCTCCCTCTGCAGCAGAGCCAAACATTTCCAAGCAGGGACTCTAAGCATTCTCAGGGAGCCCCAAGAAACAAGGACTCCAGAACTATATGAAGTGGGGACTTCAAATCTGTGTCTCATTCCACTGGAATTCATTTCTCCCCCTTAGGTGCTCATGTAATATCTTAGAGCTCTTATTCACTGTTATCAAAAACATCCAATCTAATCTGCTTATATTAAAATTAATTCTGGGCTTTTGCTTCAAGTTCTAAGTTCTACACTCCCTAAAGAAAACAGCTTGAAGTTTCTTGCTAAGCATTTGCTAAACCAAACCAACTGACTTTGATTCCAGGGCAGATAGAAATGAGAGTAGAGGTCTTTAAGGTAATGAATGAGAACTGAGTACATTGTATCCCTAGTTAGAAACCATGACAGCAACTATCCACCATTGTGTTCTCATTGATGTGCTGCTCTTGGAGCAGTGGTCTGATCTGCAGCAGTCAAAGCTACATGTACCTGTGGGATACCAGAGCTACCTAATCTTGTCAGACAAGGCATATATCTGAATCTCTTGTTGAGAAGGTGTGTGATGCTAGCAGACAGTCTAGAATCAGGCAAAACAAAACTGCAGCTTTCTAAATTGCTCTGTATTAAAAGACTAATTTTTTAAGTTTCTCTTTCATTTTTAACAAGTTTTTCCTACCACTTAGTAATTCTAATCTTTCCATTTTCTCTAGCTGTATTTTTTTTTCTAGCTGTATTTTGAAATGGTTGATTTGATGACTACACACACACACACACACACACACACACACAATACTTTATATAACCCTTCATGACTGGCTGGATATACTGACTTAAAAAATGATTTTTTGGACATTTCTATACATTTAGTGCTTTTAATCTTAACTTTAAAGACTAAGAGTCAGTTACATTCCTCTTTGCAAAAGGAGAATCAATGCATTGAGACATTGCTCTATGCAATGAGAAGTTTAAGCCTCCTGTTCTAATATGAATGTCTTCTAAGTCCATGACAGATATAAGTGGCTGACATATGCAATAGTAAAAAAAAAGGGACATGAAGACAGTATTTAAGAATTTGTTCAATTAAATGTACCTGCCTGCCTTACATCAGCAACACACACTTCATATTGATGGTGGTGGTATTTAGTACTATTCTTTTCTCTTCTGCTTTTGTTTCCTTCAATAGCATTTTAGTCCTACTGGTATACAGAGACTTGAAATTTAACTGTTAAACAGAATTGCAATTCTGCAGCTCAAGAAACATAACTCATAAGCTTAGTCTTCGCTTAGTCTTCTAACATTTTTGATACCAGCCAAAATGCACAACTTCGAAAGAAACCTCAAGTCTGTCACTCCCTTTTCTCTAGGAATAAATCTCTTTCCTCTGATCCTCTGCACGAAAGTGTGGTTTGTCATTATTATTCTTAAACAGAATGCCAGTGATCCTCAAAAAAAACTATCAAATCTTCATAAGCACATAAGAGTATTTTCCAACCTCTTGCACCTCAGACTCAAATCAAGTAAAGGGGGAAAAAAAAGCACAAAATCTAAAAATTAAACTGGGTGCTAGACTTGAAATCTTATAAGCATCCTCTAGTTTTAGTATAGCTCTCTTAATATAGCCAAGTTTTTTTGTTTAGTTGATTTTTTATTTATGTATTTTTTTAATGAGAAGGGGGTAAAATTCTCTTCCAGAAGTGATAAAAAATCTCTCAGATGGTAAAATGGATAGCCCTAAAAAGTTTTTTGCCTAAATCCATACACATACCTAAAATAAAACTGGCCGATTAATTTTGCCATAGTACTTTAAAAAGAGTGGCATTTGAAAATACAGTATAGCAGTGATGCTACACTGTCTAATTAAGTGCAGACTAGGAAAAATTATTCTTAGTTTAGTCTATGGAAGGGGGGTGGTGAAAATTTCTCTCTTTGCAATTCAAAATTATTTTAAAGATAGAACATTTCTTTTCCAATGTCTTCATTAAACAGAGCTGTTAAGAATTGTCTCCCAACCATCCCCAAAGACTACAAAGCTAACCAGTATTCACCCCATATGCTCGGCTTTGAAGTGTGAAGCTGTGACCATCCCACTAGACTTTTACACCACCATCAAAGCCATCTCATTACGCCCAGTGCTGAGAGTTAAAGCGCGGGGCCGTACCCGCTCCAACACAAACACTGCATTAACAAAGCAACCACAATATTCCTCCCCCACATGGCTAGAACTTGAAGAAATTTTTACCATATGCACACATGCACGAAATACAAAAATTTATTGTGCTAGAACATCACTGAGAAGTACATTAAACATACTGACTAGAACTGGATGTTATTCTAAAGGACTGGAAAAAAACAAAATGCAGCTGATCTTTACGATGAAAGAGCAGAAACATTAGGCTGAAATATGAGATCAAGTGCAATTCCTAAATTGCATTTCGACTGACACATTCTGTTGCCTGTTCTTTCTTGAAGTAGCAGAAAATCACTTGAGGAGGGAAGCAGAACTCCATTGCACATCACTGGATGCTACTGTTTATTTACTCTGTCATGTATCATTTCGAAAGGACAAATGAGGTTACATATAATGATGTACTGATAGCAACATTTATGATTCAAAATGCTTGCATCTCCTGAGTTGTCCATTTATTACTGGCATGACAATAAAAAATAAAATGCAAAGAAAAAAATGTATCATCTATTATAGTAATGAGGTCAGGATAAGTACTTGATTGATCTTCATGTTGAAAAACATTTTTAAATGTTTGAACCTATCAATTCTATTCCATAGTATTTGCTCTTGCAAAAAGCCTTGCATTTGTGCACAAGAGACTATTCGTGAATGTTCATTGCTGCATTATTGTTACCAGGAAAAATGGGAAACAATCTGAATTTTCACAATCAAGGAAGTTGAATGTGACATATTCATACTATGATAACTATATGGCAGGTTTAAAACAAAATATGTAATTCCATGGATAGATTTCCAAGATATCTTACTGAATGAAAAATGTATAGTTTGATAGCATTTGTAATACAAACACACACAAGCAATTCTATGTTGGATTTTTTGGTATATAAAGGGCCTTCCATATCCAAAAGTTCTGCATCTGCAGATTCAACTAACCATGGATCAAAAATATTTGGAAAAAAACTGCATCTGTTTTGAACATATACAAACTTTTCTCCCTGTCATTCCCTAAACAATACAATAACTATTTACATAGCATTTATTTTGTACTTGGTATTACAAGTAATCGAGAGATAAGTGAAAGTATGAAGAAAGATGTCCAGAGATTATAGAGCAAATGCTATGCCATGTTATATAATAGAATAGAGCATATGAAGATTTTGGTATCCACCAGGGGTTCTGGAACCAATCCCCAGTGGATAATGAGGGGTACAGATAAGCCTGTAAAAGCATGGGGAAAATTCTGGATTAAGGGACACTATACTTATACCATACCTTGGCAGGGGCTGATTCAGGAAACTAGGAATGAGAGTGGTGATCAGAGGTGAATTTTAACCTTACTTGTAGTACTTAAATTTTTTTAAAAGAATTAATTTCTAGGCAACTCTAAGAAATATATGGTCATAACTATCATTTGTTCTGCTACTATCTTAATGGAAAACTCTGAATACATATCTTAATGTTTCTAGGTCTATTTTCTGCCTAGGGAATGAAAAACTGGGACCTATCCTCTATCTTCATTATAAACAGAAGAATGATGTGTCCCAAACTCCTAATACCCAATATACTTTCATGGAGTTACTGATATAGATAAAGGTATTTACACACACACACACACACACACACACACGTATTTTTTTCAAGGAAGCTTAATGTTTCTTTGTAGGACACATGCTGATGTATTTACTACTTTGTGGTATCATTTACTTAGAGGAGAGCATTTTCCTGAGTGATCTATTTAATTTATACTGTAGTCAGTAACTTATTTTAATCTGTTCTATGGTTCTAATTATTCCATGTGCAGATTTCATGGCCCCTGCTTTGCCGTGGGAGGATACCCTTATATTTCTCTGAGTCACAAAAGCATTTCCTATGGAAACAGAAGCATAACAAGCACACTGATACTGTTTGGAGGTTCACAAACACCTCTCCATTTATCTCCTCTGAGATAGGTGCTTAACATCATTTTGCAAATTAGGAGCTGATAAGAGAAAAGCTATTTGTTATGGAACTCAGAATTCTAAAGCTGAAAGCACTTTGGACACTTCCAGCTCAAGTGGTTTCTAACATTTTGACTTGTAATCTCTTTTCTCAAAATGCACCTTATTTGGAATCTTGATACATAAAACAGAGAGAGATCCCCAGCCCTTATGGTAGAAGAGAACAGCCTGGTCCCCAACTGTTTAGCACTCTTCTTCATAGGCCATAGAGAATCACTGAAAATAATGACAACTGGTAGGAAACAGAGTACCAGAGGTTTTATATATAGTCATTTCTCATACCCGTCCTCATAGGATCTTACCACTCTCCCATTTTATAGGTACAGAAACTAAAAACATTGTAAAAGAGACTAAAAAAATTCCCTAAAGTCAGTTGGCAAATAAGGAATTTGAACTCATGTTGTTCAGCCCCTAAATTCTTATTTTATCTCCTTACCATTTGGCTTCCATATTGAGATACTCAACATGATGTTACTGGTTAGTTAATGCTGATCAGAAACTCACAGGTAGGTAGGTATTCATAGATGTGTATGGGTGGGAGAGAATGGAATTAGGCTGTCACTTCCTAATATTCCTTTCCCCATTAAGAACCTCTCACTTTCTGTGGGGGGCTATAGAAAAGCTGCCTCAAAGAATAGTTCAGATGGAACATGACAGAGCTTTGGGGATGGCCAAAAAACCTGCCTGCTGGAAAACTGTATGCCTTCAGCTTGGCATAACTGCAGCCATCTTGAGTGACAACCACCATGACTGTCCCAGAGTAACCCTAGTTAGTGTTTTCCTGCACAGTTTCCCAGCACACTGTAAATAGACAAAACTATAAGAGTCGTAGGTAGAATTTGACAATCAGATCCTGGTACCAGGAAGGTGCTGACTCCTTGATATCAGCTTAAGAGAAATCAGGCGTGGATGAAGTCACTTTTGCCCTAACCAATATACATGTCCCTCCTTCTGATACAAAATTGTGGGAATCCACTTGCACCTGTTGCTGCCCAGGGCCACGCTCTGTTAGTAAGTCCCCCCAATAAATTTACTCTGTGCAATCCTAGCTTTGTCTTCCTTGGGTTTCACAGCACCCTGGGGCCAGGCTGCACACACTGGGGCCAGGTAGTTTGGAACAACAACATAGCAGTAATGTATAAACAGCCTTCAACATAAAGCTCACTCTCTATAGCAAAGGGTTAATTTGACTCTTCCACTCATTCTGTGCTCCCCAAAATAAGAAGCAAATGGTTTGCATGAGTTTGTTTTCCTTGTGTGTGCTCAGCTTCTAAGCATCTTCCTGGCCAATGCTACTGGCTACAGACAATAATCGACCATCTCTCAGTAGTCTCAAACCCGGCCCTACCTCAAAAGTCAGGTTCTGCCCTCTCTCTTTTAGCAGCCCCTCTCCTCTCCACCACTTTTTATGCAATGCATGTTTCTATGCATCCCACTCTGACCTTTATAAATCTCCTTCAGGAGAAAAATTTTACCCATGGTTGATGTTTCCTTCTACATGGAGACAGTTCTGCTTATTTTGCTATCTGTTACAAGTTGAACTGTTTCCCCCAAAATTCATAGACTGAAGTCCCAGCTCCAAGAATCTCAGAATGTGACCTGATTTGGGCATAGGGTAATTGCAGATGTATTTAATTAAGATGAGATCATGCTAGAGTAGGTTGGGCCCCTAACCCAAAATGACTGGTGTCCTCATAAAAAGGAGAAATCTGGACACAGATAATATACAGGAAGAATGCCATGTGAACATGAAGCAAGTCATGTACAAGCCAAGACAGAACAGATCCTTCCTCAGTCCTAAGAAGGAACCAACACTTCTGACATCTTGATCTTAGACTCCCAGACTCCAGAACTACGAGACAATAAATTTCTGTGAAGTCTCCTAGTCTGGGGTACTTTGTTACCACAGTTCTAGGAAAAAAACACTGGCCTTTCTCTCTCCCAACTTTCATTCCCTGAGGGTGAGTTTGAAAGAGAAACTGGGTATGTATTCCTGCCTCCAAAACCCCTGAGGTAAAATAACTGGACCATGAGAGCTGTAACATAATCAATTTATCTTAGTTTGAATGGCAGTTTGTAATTTGGGAAAAGACTATTTATTATGACCTCTTCTCAAACCCCACTTCAGTCTTCTTATCTCCCTGGAGGAAGTGAGTAAGTGACCTCTCTCTTTCTCTGTTGTCTAATTCTGTTGCCATGGTATAAAACTTATACCCCGCTTTCCCAAGGCCTCTGATTTTGACTGTCAGAAATTCAAACATGAACACTGACTGTTACTTCCTCATTCTCATTATGACAATCCTATAAGTACCCCAAGTTAGCAGATAACTCAGATGATCATGCACAGGCTATGGAGGAAAGACATGCATAAGTAATATCTTGAGATATTGTCTTACTAGATATTTGATTATCTAAAACTGGAGAATGCATTATTTAATATATGCAACTTTAATAGTCACATAATTAATGATAATAATGATAATTAATGATAAAACACTTGATGCTAATGTTATTATAATATCATAAAATTATAACATATGCTGCTGTCATTATGATTATCACATTATGAATCTTCTAAGAAGCACACACTTACTTCACCTATAGAGACCAGGTTGATGGGTAGGTGGTTGTCTAAGGGTGTGGAGAGACTTGGGTTTATGCTTTTCATCTTATAGGCCTTCAATGCCACTAACATTATGTCATTGTGTCAGAATTTTCTAATTCAAATGACATGGACACTGGAAGTCACTGTAAATTCTAGGAAGAAGGGGTATAAAGGAAAAAAAAATTCGGGAAAGAAGTAGCTCCAAGATGAGGGGACCTGAGCTTAAAAAGTTAGCTTGGTATTCAGCCACCTGCTGTAGATCTATTAGGTCCACATTCTCTAACATACCACAGCAGGTGCAGAAAGTATGTTTCTGAGTGCTATATGCATCTATTAGAAACCAGAAATCTAAGGCCCCTACATCTTAAGTGCCTCAGGGCTGCCTTTGCCAGTAAGGGGCAAATGTTTAATGTCTCCCACAATGACTTACGATATAAATCTGAGTATTTCACAAGACCCTTTTCCTAGTGAAATGTTTGTCATAGGTGGGGGAGGGGCCTCCCAACTTTAACTGTGACTTCTGGACTAGAAAACAATTACAAGAAGTGTATAGATCATCAGCAAAGATTTCGCACATTCCACCTATTCATCCCAATGAGGAGATTCTTATAGGAGAGTTATTCTTGTCATTATTTTAATAAAACCTACTCAGTAAGTACGAAGTGTGAGATAGGAAAAAGAGAAAAGCCAATCCAATGGAATATTATCACAGCTGGGAGCAACTGGGACTTGATCCTTCCGAGGTGAGGTCAGCCGTAGAACTCTCCATCTCAGGGACAAAAGAAGAGAGCATTTAGCTACCAGCTCAGTCCTCCCATTGATCAAGGGTTTCTCAAAGGGGTGTTGACTTGCTGGCACTTCAGGTTGCAGCAAAGCCAAAATTAGGAAAGAGTGTAGCCCTTTTAAGTACAGTGGTGTTCCTTCAGTATTTTGGTCAGGGACAATTAGGTTAGTGCATTCCAAGTCTCTCACCTAGCCTTTACCTTCCTCATTAGTACCTGTTTTACAGTGAAAGATATAACCTCTTACATTTACAAAGTCTGTAGTAATACACATTTATGAATAATCTGGTAACTCTCCTTTATGATTAAAATGTCTTAAACTAACTGGAAGATTAATCTTCATAGTTCAAGTATTTTGCTGAAGCACAATACCTCTTTTTTCAGCTTTTTATGTGATGGCAGTATCCTATAATTCTCAAACTAAATGCTATGCCCCAAGTATGTTTACATATAGCTGTAAAATCGACTATTGTTTTTATACCATGGCAATGAAGTGTAGTAGTGTCAGCCGTGCTAAGAACCATACCAGAATCCAGCACCTAAATTGACTAATCTCAAACAAATTCAATGCTGTTTTATAAGACAATCTCCATAGCAACTGGAAAATCAGAGGAGAAAATTCTTGAAGTGAAAAGTTGCTCCTGATTTGCCAGATCAGCCCATGTTTTGACAATCTATAATGAGGTAATCAAAGGGTCTCAAGACTACCATGCAAGTGTTGACACTCTGTGAATTTGTCATGGCACATGTCCTCCAACTCATAAAAATACTTTTTAAAAAAATCTATGAGGCTGATGATTGTAATCAAATTCATTAATGTTTTACATATTTGAAATGAATTAAAAAATAAAAAAACATGCAAGAGCTATTTTTTCATTTGTATAACTTTAGCACTTGATCTTTCCCATCTCCTAAACAATAACCTCAATTCATATGGCAGGGCAGAAACATTATTTCATTTGATCAATGACATTAATGACATAAAACTACTCCCCTATCATTTATAAAACTGAAGGCTATGGTCCAGACTTTTTAAGTTGAATATTCTGAGCCCACATCGGAGGTAAGTGCATTTGCACTAGGAAATCATAGGGAGAATTTGCCTGAGCAGCTTCTGCCTACCACTTCTCTCTAACACTCAAGCTTCCTCATGAAGTGGGTGTGCAGGCAAAAGGGTCGTGTGACAGAGACAATGGCTCCTTCCTGCATGTGGAACAGTGAGTAAAGGAGATGTGAAAACATGAGGAAGCACAGAAGCCCATGGAAAATCACATGCAGAAGCTATACAAAACTTGGAGAAGTCCAGAAATCCAGACAAAATACCTTGAAAACTGAGTAGGAAACCAGTTAAAAGACAGTGTTCCTAAACATTGACCAATGATTCTAAATTCATAATTAAAATCACCACGAATTAGAGAAGTAAAAGCTTCAGTTAAAGATGGGAGTGTAAGTCCATGTGCTTCTTACACTTCTACCAAGAACATCAAGAGAAAAATAGAAAAGAGACTGTTCAAAGCATTTATTCAAACAGAAAATAAAAGAGGAGGCAATAGCACTGAAAATTGGAGAGCAGATATAAGTGGCAGGAGACTCAGTAGAACTCAGTCAGCAAAAGGGACAGCAGAGAAACGACCTGACTGACAGGAAAGACACTTGGAAACAGAACTGGAAAGAGGGAAGTGTGTTTAAGAGCAGTTAGGTCCCATCCAAGCTCCACACTGACAGGCAGCTGCCTTAACTCATCCCTGCAGAGGACTCAAGAGATGAAACACAAAGTGACTGGCTGGGAAGTATGGACACAGTTGAGGGCAGGTGTGATTCATGAAAAGGGGAATTAAGAGACATTTACAAATTAAACGCTAAGAACTTTCTGGCCTTCTTTCAGGGCAGTGGCTGCTGCCTCTATACTCTGGACTGAAGACTAGAAGATCCTTCTTTAGAGAACTTCAACAGCCCAGGGGAAACACCAAAAGAACACTGACTTGGGAGTTCCCCAGAGAAACAACCCAGCTAGCTCACCCTACACATTAAACCCAATATATACACTAAGAGAATTCACTTAGCTTTCTGATGTTCACTCAGATACCTTCAAATACTAAGCAGGGATCAAAAGACATTTAAGGAAAGCAGGAAAAAAAAAACAAACTAAGTGCATCGGTGTTGGGGAACTACTGACACTATGCAAGAACAATATGCCAAAATTGTCCTTTGTTAATGCATTCATGAGATAAGGCCAGGACATTATTTTAACAAAATAAATGGAACATTCAGAGAATAAATGCATGCTCTTGGAAATTAATATAGAAGAAATGAAAACTTTACTGGAGGCTTGAAAAATAAAGTAGAGGAAATACACCAGAAAGTATAGCAAAAATATAAATAAATATGAAGTAAGAGAAAATAAAAGAAATGTAGATTAGTAGAAAAATTTTACTATAAAATTGAGCTTCCCAATCCCAAAAAATCCCAAAGGCTGAATGTTCTCTCTGATATGTGGCTATGTGGATGCTAACACATAATGGGGGTAGGGAATTTGGAGGGAAGAATAGAAGTTCAGTGGATTAGATAAACAGGAACCAAAGGAAGGGAGGGAGATGGGAATAGACGACAGAATAAATCAGACATAACTTTCCTATGTTCTTATGTGAATACATGACCTGCGTAATTCCATATCATGTACAACTACAAAAATGGGAAGTTACTCCATGTGTATATATATATGTGAAAATACATTGTACTGTCATGTATAACTAAAAAGAACAAATAAAAATTTTAAAAATAAATAAAATAGGACTTTCAGAAGGAACTGAGAAAATGGAAGAAATCATCAATGAGATCATTTAAGAAAATTTTCCAACATTGAAGAACCACAGTTTCAAGTATAAAATGTATCCAGCATAAAGAATGAAAAGTGACCCCCACAAAGGCACATCACAGAAATTTCAGAACCCTAGGAACAAAATCTCATAAGCTTCCGGATAAATAATGGGTCACATACAAGGATCAAGAATCCTCAAGATTTCAGAAGTCTCAACAGCAACATGGAAGTAAGAACTCAATGACACAATGTCTTCAAAATAAAGTAATTCTTACACAGAATTCTATACCTAGCCAAACTAACAATAAAGTATGATGATAGACTAATGGCATTTTCAAACATGCAAGATCTCAAAAGTGTACTTTACATTTTTTTCTGCAAAGCAAGTAGAGGATATAGTTCACAGGGGAAAAATGAGGGAGAGCATAAACTAAGAAAGAAAAAGAGGGAAATAAAAGTGATTCACGTTCAGGAATCAGTGGATCTAACATGGAAGAAAGGCAAAGGCAACCCTTAAGATGGCAAAGGGAGATCCCATAATGACAGTATCCTCAATGCACTGAGGAAAACTGGTCATTATTGGAATAGGTCAGAGAGTTCCAGAAGATATTTAAAAAGATGAAATTGATAGAGTACTCAATGTATGGACCATTCTTTCTGACTACTTGGATAAATGTAGTTATTGATAGAATTTGGGGTTGAACCAGTGATAAGTACAGCCATGCATTGCTTATTGGAGATACATTCTGATATACATATCATCAGATTTTGTCATTTGTGTACGTGAAAAATGTGTATGTACACAAACCTAAGTGGCATAGCCTACTAACACCTAGACTATCAAGTACGTACATACCATTATATCTACAGTATGTCATTGACTGAGACAGCATTATGCAGTGCATGAATGCCTATAAAATACCAAGTAAAGAAATCATCAAAATGATAATGATCAACTCCAGGAAAAAGAAAGTTATGCAAAAAGCATAAAATATTATTAAAAGTCTAAATGATTCATTGTGGATAATGTTTACAGAATTATAATAAAACCACTAAAATTAATCCAAATTTTGATATACAAAGAGGAGAGAGGATTAGGAAATGTGTGAGAAAGAGTGTGTGTGTGTGTGTATGAGTGTGTGTGTGTATGTATGTCTGTGTTGGGGGTGAGGATAGAGTGAGAGGAAGCTAAATTCTCATCTTCTTCAGTGAGTAGTCCATAGAAAGCCTAAAACTGAAAAACCAAGAAGTACCAGTTAAGATATCTGGAGTTAAATCTTTGATAATAAGGTAAAGAATTGAAAGTGGTTCTGAGAGAAGGAAACTGAAGTGGTGTGGGTAGGAAATTGGGGAGGTACTTAAGATTTTAAAAAATAAACCCTATAGAATATTGTTTAGCCACATGCATAATTTTGATTTACAAAATCAGGAAAGGGAAGGAAGGAAGAAATAAGAAAGGGAAAGAGGGTGGGAGGAGAGGTAAAATTTTAGAGACATAATAGAGATAAACATTAGATATAATCTGACAGATGGAATTGTGGGTTTTTATAAAAAATGAAAGTCAAAGTCCAAAATATTGGAAAAACTCTATCAGCTTTAAATAAACATAGGTTCTCTCTCTATAGATGTATATACACACACATATATATAAAATATATAATACATGTTTCTTCCGAGCTTTAAATTGTAAATCCACAGCCAAATGGTAACATGTAAGATGTGTATCCATGCTATTTAAGTCCCCATTCTTGCACTGTTTGTAAGGGAGGGATGACACCACCATACTACTTCTTTCTTCCCCTAACCTCCAGCCACCTACGAGATCTCTTATTCTCTATTATCTTAAATCAGGATCATCCTCTCAAACTGGCCTACCTGCTTCTCTACTCTCTGCCATTCTCCATTATATTCATTTTCTATTATGAAGCAAGATGATCTTTCCAAACTCAAAGTCACTCATACCATTTCCTTGCTGAAAATACTGCCATAGCTCCCACTGCCTAGAGGATAAGTTTAAACTCAACCTGGCCTCCAAAACGTCTTACTTTGGCCTCTTGAGGCTCATTTCTTAACATTCCCAAGAAGGCTTTTCCCATCCTCCCCTGTCTCTAAGTTCTGGAAAATATGTTCTCACTTTTGCATTGCTTTTCCCTTTATTCTACAAGTTATTCAACAAAAAATTATATGCAAAATTATGTGTGTGTTTCTGTTATGTACACAAAAAAGCACATGCTTAAAGACTTACAAATAATGTTGATAGTGTATATAAATTTCTTTAACACCAACTTTGGACCTGTTTTAAGAAACAACCTAGATACCCTTCAACAGATGAATGGATAAAGAAACTGTGGTACATATACACAATGGAATATTATTCAGCCACAAAGAATAATAATATTATGGCATTTGCAGATAAATGGGTAGAATTGGAGACTATCATACTAAATGAAATAAGCCAAGCCCAAAAAACCAAAGGCTGAATGTTTTCCCTGATAAGTGGATGATGACATAATGGGGGTGGTGGGGTAGGGGTGAGAGAAGAATCAAGGAACTTTAGATTACCTAGAGGGAAATGAGGTGGGGTATGAAAATGGTGGAATGAGAGAGACATCATTACCCTATGTACATGTATGATTACACGAATGGTATGAATGTACATCATGCACAACCACAGAAATGAAAATGTATTCCATTTGTGTACAATGAATCAAAATGTAGTCTATAAAACGAAGAAAGGAAAAAAAGAAACACTTCCTTAAGGTGTAAGTGGCTTACAGCAGAACTTTTGCAAACAAAGCATATGTGAGGTACACATATCAGTATTATCTGTTTTTCATGTCACCAGAATGTCCTGTGCTGTGCTTTGTCTGAAAGAAAGTTAACTAATTTATCTGAAAGTTGGTTTCCCTGGAAAGGGGTTACTCAAGTGAAAAACATTTCCTCACTGTTCTGAAAACAGCAGGATCCTAGAATGTGAATAGTTCTGCCTCATAAGAATGCCTGAGCATGCAGTTACAGGAAAAAAAAAAAAACTTAAAAAAATTTGGATGATATTAGATGAACAGCTGTGTAGAAAGGGGAAAGTAAAAATAAAAACTGCATGTTGGAGCATCAAAATAGTAACCATGTACAGTATATGACTGTTTTTAATCAGATGAAGATTGAAGCTATTACATTTCAAATCAAATGTTATAAATTAGTTCAAGAATGCAGCTGAGCTCTCATTTAATTAGAAATGTCCATGTTTAAATCATGAGGTACAGTAGCTGCCAATGAAGCAAAAGGGCAAGGGAAGGGAGAAATACTGTGTCCAGACCCTCTGGTTCTCCACCGTCTCCTACACAGCAGGAACATCTGGGGGAAAGGGGGGTCTAGTTCTGATGTAAGGAGGAACTTCATGTACTAGCTAATTTGAGAGTTAATGTAATTGCCTATAATTGTTTTGAAGACAATTAAAATCATTATTCTGGTCTGGACAATTCTAAGCTCCTCATTTCAGTGTGAAACATATTTTCCTCCATGCTGAAATTTTAACTCTTTCTTGGATCAAAAGTAAAGCAAATATGGGGCCAAGATTTGCTTGGGAAATCACCACTTAGCTGTCAGGTCACATTAAAAAGCAGCACAGCAGTGAGGTTGCCCCTTTGGAAACAAGTCTCCTTTCCTATTTCTGGGGTTTAATGTAGCTCAGTTGAAGTCCAAATCGACATCCCAAATGTTAGACAATTCACTATTAAATAAAAATGAGGCAACATCATAGAGGGATTTTTGAGGTCATACAGAGAAGAATGCAATTATCCTTAGGCAGGCTTTTCCCCAAAGGTTATGAGCCTCTGCATCTCGTAATTAACCATGGTGCAGCAAGACAGTCCAGGCAAAAGGTCTTTCTTTTCTCCCAATTTGCCGAATTCAAAAGCACCTCAAGTGACACAGCTCACATTTTCCAAATTAAACTTGGCCCTAGGGTTGAAATCAGGCACATGACAGATCAACTCTACAGAAAATCTTAGAGAAAGTTGTGCATAGGAAAAAAAAAGGAAGAAAAAATCAGAGGGAAAAGGGGTAGGAGTTTACATTTAAGTGGTTTTTCAACCTCACCATTACCTCTGCTCAAGAAAATAGGACACAGATGGGCAAAACAAGCCATCATTCTGTTCCCTGAGTCAGAGAAACTCATCAGAAACTACTGTTGTTTCCTCACAATCTATTCTGAATTTGTAAGGGACAAAATTATTGATGGTTTGTTTTGTTGTTGTTGTTGTTTGCTACATCCCACAGCATTTAGTGATCCATAATGGCCTGGCATGGAAAGGGAACGACTAAGTCACAAAGACAGTGTGCACCCTAACACTTGTTGACACAATTCTTCAAGACTGACTTTTCCCAGGGAGTTGAGGAGTGATTAGCTTGTCTCAGACTGTTTAGGTTTGTAAAAACAGTTTCCAACAGGAATAACAATGCAAGACTTGCTCTTACTTCTGGCCACAGCTCCACATTCCTCCACTCCAACACCAGAGAGAGGGTAAATGGGGATCAGGTCCACTGCTCCCAGGCAAGGGTGGACTCCCTCCTGAACTTTCATGTCGATGGCCTGGAAGGCCTCCAAGCAGGCAGCCAGAACACAACTGCCTAAAAATGTGAAATTGTAAAAAACCATCATTAAACTTTCAATTGTTTCTAAAGAAGAAGCTATGATTTTATTGTTCCACTAGCTGTTCTTCTTTTGTAATCTGTACTAAAGTTTTTTTTCAACCAAAATAAATAATTGAAAAATAAAAGATTCAACATTTCCCCTCACCCCACCTCTCAACCATCAAAAGTCTCATATCTCTTCCAGCATTTTTCTTCCCCAAACAGAAGAATTATGCAATGTATATTGGTCTTAAACAATTTTGTTACTTTTTTATAATTGGTCACTTTTATTTTCTTCAATTTTCTCTAATTTATCTGATAAAATTCCTTTTAATTTCCAGAATGATTTATAAATAATTATATTGAGATATACAAAAAAGTCATAAAACTTTAGAAGCATATTTTCGTTTTGATCTTATCTAGTAATTAATTGAATTATTATATCTAAATACATATTATAGACACTGAGTTTTGTTATTATTCTGAGTTTCCATTAGCAGTACAGTATGATCATTTTCATGAAGATAAAAGCAGATTTTCCATCTTATGTTATGATTAACAGTCATGATAATCTGTCTTATGCTGCTGAGATTTAGTGGTCAGCTCTTTAAACTTCAAGAAAACATAATTTTTAAAGAAAACAATCTGCCAAGTTGGAGATAAGTTTATTTGAAAATATTTTGGGTCCTCTACCAGGCAATATTAAGATAATACAGGCTTTTGTTCACAATCGTGATTCTTCAAATTCAAATTGTTCTACCAAACCCTACAACATCCCTATGAGACATGAAGCTCATTTCATTTTAAACTATGGCCCAACTGACAACTTCAGGCTACCAACCCAAAACACAACTGCTTAGCATATTTCATTCTATGTTAATTTATCAGTGACATTAAGGCTGACTTCAAAACTATAACTACCTAGATTAAAAACCGAATGTATTAACCATAAAAGACAGTTGATTGTCTTTAGCAAAAGGATGTTACTAAATCTTGGGCCAAAAGGTCCAATGGAACAAAGAGGAAACAGGAAATGTTTGAGATGTACTCAAAAGGATGAAATAAAATTTGGGGGTAGATTCTTCAGACTTACACAGGAAATCAATAGTTAAGGAAGACACCTGAAGCCTACCCTTCACCAAAAATGACATATGTGTAAAAACAAATTAAACTCTTACCCAACTTATCAACAGAAACTGCTATTGTAATCACTGATCTGTTGTAGTCTTGATCAGAAAACATAGTGAGCACTGATACTTCAGGATGTTTCTGCCCTGTAAAGAAAATGTCGCAAAAATGCAATAGTTTTTTTCTATCATGAATTTTTATACTTACACTCTTCTGATACAATTAAATTTGTTTGGTAGAAAAATTCTGGGAAGAGAGCTTTGAGACACTGTTAAGAATGAAATCATTAATAGTGGTGTCCACTTCTTACACCATCTTACAGTATAATTTTTCTTATCTCAGTCAAAACTTTTTGCCAAAGTTTTCTAAACTCAGTCTAAGAGGGTAATCCCTTTGATCAACGGTAAAATTGTATCATTCTAAATTTTGCCCCTTATCAAGCTCATCTCCTAAGCCTTGTCAATATTTCTTTTCAAAATCCAGAAATTAAACTGTCTGATCAGGATGTGAAACCTGGAAAAACTAGGATAGGCCAATTAGCGCATAGATCAGAGGTCTCTGGTGTGCATGCACCTGTCCATTAGAATCTGTTCTGACTCCACCGACTTCTTTCTAGAGGCCACCAACAGCTTTCAGATGTTAATGACTTCCAGCTTTTGGTGGCTTATGACTCACTTGAATGTGTAACCTGGAGGAGAAAGCTGCCATAGCCTTGTATGGCAGCCATACATAAACTCAAAGCTATTTTTGAAGTTTACAAGCCTGGCCCAGGCTCCTTAAAACTCCCCCTAAAGCCTTCAAAAGCAAATTCAAAGTGAAGGACAAAAGTTTTTAGGCAGTAATTAAACCTTTAGCTATGCTATTATACCTTGTCCCCGTGTCTCCTGGCAGCTTAACAACTAATCTTTTCAGAGAAAAGGAAAAAGAAGTTACACCCAGGAACTACAGCTTACAGCAGCCCTACACTATTAATTTTAATAGCATGAGAAGATAAACATATGTCATTTACTTAGAGTCAAAATAGAGCCCTGCCCTGGTGTAGGTCTAAAATTTATAACTCAGGTTCCTTTACCTAAAACCTTTCTAGGTCATTTAAATGTGCTCACATTGCTTAATGAGAAAAAAATAAAGTTTATATAGTTTTATTCCACTTGCTTAAAAGTAAATACCTTTAAATTATTTGTAAAACAACAGGTTCACTTTCTTAGATAGTGCTACCTTCCCTGCATTTTTAAAACTATAAAAGATGAGGCAAGAACAAAATCATGCAACCTCCTATTTTATCTAGTTTTTCAACATACTTTAGTTCCTGGAAAAAAAAAAAGAAATGATTTTTTTTTTCCTCATCCTAAATCATCCTCTGAAAGGCTTTTATTCTCAGTTTCATATGATTCAATTGAATCAAATGCTAAAAGAATGAAACACTCCCTCCTGCAATTTCTTAAGCATGCATATAGGAAAAAAATGAGTGCTGGCAGGAGGAGCTGTCAGTATGAATCTCAGCGGAAGTAAATTGTTTGGGATTTGTAATGGAGTATAATAGCTATAATTCCATTTGAGCGGCTGCCACTAATAAGCTGATAAAAACTGTGAGTTGAGACCCAGGCATCCATCAGTGTGTATCTTCCACAAATTTCTCTGCACATTCACTCAATCACAGACACAGGTAACCCACTCCCATTAGATGTACTGTTTCTGACAATGAAGAGCCCAAGCTGGCTCTTTCCCACAAAGAGCGTGCAAAAAAACAGCTGCACACAGACTCCAAAGGGGTTTTTAAATCAGCAATTATCAGGAATTTTCATAGACATTTCCAGCTCCTCAAAGTTGCAAGACAGTAACTTAAATGTGCTCCTAGTTAGAGATGGGGTGGGGAGAAACACTTCTTTCTCATGAAAACCACATCAAAAATAACAATCATAAATCAAACTGTACTGTTGCAAATGCTTTAGGACTGTGACCCTAATGCTTACCTGTTGCCAAAAAGCTACTGACTTAATAAAAAAAAAGCATTTCTATTTAAATGATTGGAAGTTTGTAAATATCATGTCTTGTGTGTGACAGTAAAAACAAATGATATCTAAATCATGTGTCATCACATGAACATTTTATGAAAGGCAAAAAAATATATAGTAGTATTTCTCATAGTAATATAGTGCTAGGGCATATGGAGGCTTAAATTCTAGTCTTCTGTTTGGCGGGCTGGTGGGGGGAAGGGGTGGGTTATTTGTTTTGGTTTTGTTTTTTGCACTGGGGATTGAATCCAGGGGCACTTAACCACTGAACCATATCCCCAGCCCTTTCTTGTGTCTTATTTAGAGATAGGGTTTCACTGAGTTGCTTAGGGCCTCGCTAAGTTGCTGAGGCTGGCTTGGAACTCAATAGCCTCCTCCCTTGGCTTCTCAAGTCACTGGGATACAGGTATGTGCCACCGTGCCCAGCAGAGCTCCTGTCTTCTATCACTTAATTTCTGAATGACCTTACATGCATCACTTAAACACAATTGCCTAACAGTCCTTTTACAGATAAAATGGACTAGAAATAATAATACTATAATGATAGCATAGGCTTTGTTGGCAGGAGGGCTTTGAAAAGTGGTTCATGTTTGGCAAGTTTATTTTTCATTTAACCTGCTAAATAAAAAGCATAATGTACTACTCTGTTATTCTATTAATGACCAAATAAAAGGTCCATAAGGGAAGCATTAAGCTTTTATGTAAATCTATCCTGAACGTAGACTTATGAAAATGTGAAGACCTGCAATGCTGAATGTGTGCTGACATTTAAAAAGAGTATCTGTGCACATCTGAGTTAAGCGATTTATCTCAGTAGCCTGCAGTTGCTGCAGAGGAAGCTGTAACAGCTCAAAACAAAGGGAGAATTCTAGAAAGAAAGTGGTCTATAGCTGTAGAGTACAAAAATGACTGCATCATCAAAACACTGCAATATCCACTTCAACTGTCTGTGATTCCTACCATTTTTTTCAAGAGCTGCTTTTGCTATGTTCTCGACAATGTATTTTTTTCTGGCTTCTGAAATGTTTAGTAAGCAGACAGCCAAACGAAGTCCCAGTCTGGAGGAGGACATGATTTTTCTGGAATAAGAAAAAAAAAAAAGTTCCTTTATTTCAGTCTCTAGAGTTCATTCATATTTTCATGTTCATTAACCATAAAAATCACAACTTTTTTAGAAATCTGGCAGTCATAATGTGAACACTTCACTATTTCATTCCTAGAAAACACTTGAAAGTCTCAGACTAACTCAAACAGAATACTACGAAGTACTGTTCACATGAACATGGTCATGCATGTATGAACATATGAGCATAGTAACAACCCGGAAAATGCCTGGCAAATTAGCCTGGACTCTGTCACATAAAGGAAACATTTGCCTTCAAGTATGTTATTTCACTTAGGCATGCTCTTCCTTAGTTTATCCCTTTTTCCAGGTCTGTACTATTTAACAAACAGGCAGGATCCATTTACAAAACTAGAAAAACTAGACTTAGTTGGAAAATGCATAAAAGGGGAATGAGGAAGATTAATATTATTCAATATGCCAAATCTTATTCTTGTGGCCAAAAAACAAGTATATCCACAGGTCAGGCCATGGGCATTATACTATCAAGAGGCCCATTTGGGCGCTCTGAGTGACAACTATTTGATTGACTAAGTTCCTCCTTGTTCGAGCTCCAAAGTTTCTGTATCAGTTTAAAATTTTTTCACAGGACTCCACTTTGAACCAAAAGATGATCCATATTCTGGTACATGTGACTGATCTTTTGTTGAAAATGGCTTAATTTCACAATTTTTTAGGTTACATTGATTCAAGTGTTCTAGAATGGCATTTGTCAACTCATCTTTCCATACCTCAAACAATGTTATGAGCTAAAGGAATTAAACACCTCAAAATATAAGAAAACAATTCCCCTTTTCAAGATCAGGCCATTGCAATGTTGACTTCTTTAAATATCCTAACAATGCAGCCCTCATGTATTCATCTGACAAATGTTTGATGAGGGTCATTTTGTGTCCTGGAAGTGTCTCCATGCGACAGACACGGCAGTGAATGGTGTCCAACCCTGAAACAAATGAAACTTACAAATTTAAGGTAAAAGGGTTCTAGTACAAATAACGGTGCTCTCTACAAATAAATGTGCTGTTTTCTGTTTACTAGAATTGTTGGGGATGTAGCACTTTGGGGTTAGTTGAAGTTTGCAGCAGGTTTTCATATTTTGACCATCATCTCATCAATGAAAATTCATAAAACAGGATCATTAGGTTTCTCTAGACATTAATAACATTGTTGTAATCGAGCAGATCAGACCTCTCTCCTTTCTGTGTAAACAAAAACTTGCTTTACACAAGGGGTGTGGGCGTCTTCTGGTTTTCATTTGTTTTCAGTGTGTTTATGTAGCTTAATTGTCTCATCAGGCACTTTCCCAACATAATTATGCTTTTTAACAAATGGTGTTTATGGCAACCCCTAACAGTGCAAAAGAAAGGATTAGTTTCATCCTCTCATTCCACATTTTGATTCCCTGTGGACAGCTAAATCACACAAAGATGGTGTTAGGAAAATCTACCTTCACAGCAAAAACTGAAACGAGCGCCAGTACCAGGCGTTCGGACAGTTTCCTCTAAGAAAGTGAACCAAAAGCAACCCCTCGTTCCATCCGCTCCGTGGTTTGGGACCAGGAGATCCCAGCCCGCCCGCCCCTTCAATCACCCTTTGATGACTTCCGGCAACAGATCGAAAGCTATCCCAGTAGGAACTAGCAGGCAAATGCCCAGTGAAGCAGTTAGCCTCCGGTCCTTCTAATCACCTGCTTCGGACACACGCACCCGCACAGGCGCTTCGCAGCCCGCCAGGAGGCCGGCTGAGTGTGCAGGAGCGCGTGTGCTCTGCCGCTGGGCCCCCGTGTGCGGTCCCGCCTCGTCTCCAGTGCCGGGCGTCCCAGGGTCACACGGGCCGAAGAGTGACCCGCTTGCGGCCGCCCACCAGGCCCGCGGCCGGCTGCCCGGGCGGGGCTCCGGGGCCTTACAGATACTCTGCGGCTAGGCAGTCGGGGAAGGGAACCGACCTGCGCCCCAGGGGCAGCGGAGAGCACCGCCGCCGAACCGGAATCGCCGCGCGTGCCCGACGCGCAGCCTCCGCGGCGGCTCCGCCTCCCCGGCGCCCCGGGGCGCTCCACCCCGCCGCGCACCATCCAGCTCCCCCCCGGACGCCGCGGACAGAGACTGCCAGGGATCGCGCTCTTCTCCGAATTGCACAATTCTCTCTTGCAAGTGGGTGACTGTAAAAGGGCATTAGGATCTAAGGATGAGGGCTTTACTGATTGATCGCACACCAGCAGGGGGCTCTTCGCTGGTTCCCTAAGGAGGAACACGTACACCTTCTGTCTGATACGTTCCTTCCCTCCCGACACTTACTTTCCCCGAGCGCCGGTGACCGTGAACTGATTCCACCCCTAGACAAAAGCACTGCACATCCCCATTTAGTCAGTTACAAGGAGTATGAACCATGCTTACGCATTTCTTTTTTTCTGGGCCAGTCAACCTTGAAAACACATTTCTCTTCCAAAATTTCAGGACCTGTTTTGGGTTGTTTTTATTTTTTATTTTTTTTTAATGTAGCCAGGATTAAATGTCACCATTTTGATCCAATTTCGCTCCTGAAGTGAAATAATCACTAAATAACTACTTTGACGGAATAAATTAATTTTTAAATCTATTTTTTATTTTCTAATTATAATTTTTAAACACAGATTTGAGGAAATTAACATTTTTGTGGACATTTGGTTTCTAGCCTAATGTGGCATAAAAATAAGTAACATAACGAGTGTTAAAAAAAATCAGGTTCACGATGCTTCTCACATCATCATCATTGTACTTAGATGTCACAACAGTATTATGTGCGATTATGTCAGATCCAGCCTTCTCCATCTCGGAGTGTTGGCAGGTAGGAGGGTTGTTGGCAAGAGGAGGGGTGTTAACCTCAGGATCCTGGATCCATTCCAAAGCTGGTAATTACATTCTGCCAGCCAAAATTCATCCCATAATTTTAATTGGATAAATCCTTTCTGGCCTAAGCTACTGCTATGCCTGTCAAACTGTTGCCACATTTCACCCCAGAGGTGTCTGTGTTTTAGTTGCAAGAATCAGTCCCTTTGAGGTTGGCTTATCAGTTTAAATCCTCAAAGTGCTTTGGGATCCTATGGAATTAAAAATATATTTAGGTATTTTTTAAATATTGAATCTGCCTAGGAATGCATGCAATCGATATACCTATGGACTGATACCCATCTAATGTCAGCATTCACTAATTTGGGGAGCTTTTCAGCCAGATTTATGTCCCTCACTTTCTTTGTGTTTTCTATTGAAAGATTGTCTTGGCTACAGCTTTAACTTCCATTTTCAAAAAGTAACTGTAGTGTCCAAAGTTTCCTTCCATTATGGGACAAAAAAACTGAGGCCCCTTTATTTCACCTTTCCAAACAATCAGATGATAAAACTGCTTGTTAAAATGAGACAGCATGGTAGCATCACCTGTAGTCTTATCATATCCCTCCCGAGAAAACCATGTGACACATAGGGCCTTCTAACTAGCAATAGCAACTGCCAAAAGGAATGCATCTTCTTGCATCTCCTAATCCTCTCTGTGAGAAACTCTCACACACAGGGTGACTGGGGCACTAACATTCTGGAAAAGCATCCATTCCACACTTTGCTCACTTCAAACACAAATGGGTAGAAAGCAGGACCCAGTGTTCTTCATGGAAGACAGGCATCTTCCCCTGCCTGAGGATCGCAGCATGGGTTTTTGGAAAAGACAGGACAGATACTAGCACTTCCCATGAGAAGTTTAGCCATAAGACTGAAAGTATTAGTTTGTTCTCTTCAAGAGTAGAAAGGTGTCACTGGTGTTAGCTCTACTGCATGTAATCCTGTGCAGATCCTTATTTACAACAGCTGTATGTTACATTTATAATGTGCCCACATCATGTCCCATTTTTATTAAACTTAATATTATTTGGAGGGATATTTCAACTTTTTGAGTTAATGCCTTATACTAACTTCTAACAACTCACTAAATCCACCTTTTGGGCATTAGTGCTTTTGTTCATTATGTTTCCTGTCCAGGAGCAAAAAGCACTGGCGTAGAGAACAGCTAAATCTCTCCAAGTGTCAGTTACATCAATAGGCAACTGCTGTTTGCTTCCACTGGTTTCCTGTTAGAGAACACTTTACCCCACCTTTTCACTGTTGCGAGGGGGAGAACTTAGGACTTCTAGAACCTTTTCCTGGCCCATGTGATCTGAGGATAAAAGGGTCTCCACAAATGTACCTGAGCCCAGAGCCAGGGAGCTGGTTGAGCAGGACCACAATTAGGGAGAGATATGTGAGGTGCTCAGCCTGTCCTGGGTGCAAAATCTAAGTGGGTGCCAAAAACCTCAGTGATGCAATAGTTCTTAAAATCAAACTTAATGCAAAATAATGGCTTAAATTGGAATTACTTGTTATATATCCTATTCATTCACAGCTGGAATATCTCAGGTAACTGGTCACGGTTAAAGTCTACCATCTGTCCATCTCTTATTTCATTCCTTGCCTTTTTACACCTTCCACATGATCATTTGGTTGCCCTTTTCTTTATTATGGAACCCAGACATTGAATAAAAGAAAGTGTTTACTGGAATGTGTCTCCAAAGCTGTTTTTTCATTACTATTAGTTATAGTGCAGATGAAAAGCAATTCCTAAAATAGACTGAATTTTGCTGAAAATTTGTTTTAATTTAGGGACTACATTAAGATTATTTCTGAAGTTATAATTCACAAAATGTATCATTATGTTCAGAAAATTGCTGTGAATGTTTAGACATTGTCCCCTGAATTTTGTTGCATTGTGAGGTTTTATTAAAAAATTACTTAAATTGGTGACTACCAACTTGCATTAAGATGACACATGCCATGACAATCAATAGCAACCAGTCATGCTCTGTACTTATAAGCAACTCTGTACTATTATTGGTACTATTTAATACCCCTAGGTATATGCAAACAAATGTCAACTATTATTGACACCAAAAAGGTAAGGAAGGTCCTGCAGACATAGGAATCAGCCACCGTCATGAGAAGCAGTCTTGTGATGTTTGCCACATCCTCATTCAGATCTGTGTTCAGAGACATCCCTTGTTTCGAAAGGGAGCCTTCCTGGAAAGAACCAGTCCTCCTGCTCTTAAGGCAGATTTCAAAGTTTTTCTCTGCAGAACATTCCGACTGAAGGTTTAGATAAAGGTATTTCATGCTAGTTTGTTTGTCTTTTAGTATATATTTTAATGTTTGAAGATAATTAACTTTTCAATGTACCTTTTCATCACATGTAAATAGAAAATTATAATTTCTTAGAAAGAAGTGGAAAAGATGAATATTTTGACACTGTAGCTTTTAATGTTTTCTGTATCCTACCTTGTGCCTTTTAGACATTAGTCAACTCTTAGGTTGGAAGTCTGTGCTCATATACACATTAGAAAATAAAAATTCCTTGGCCCTCAGGCAGAAGGGATTGTAGTCATCCTGGCAACTCCTCAAAACCCTTTGTTCAAATGATTCCTCACCTGGAGCAATAGAGATGGAAGCAGAACTTCTGAGGGATCAAGTGGCAAGGGTGGACAGTTGGGGTATCCCTGTAGTTCAACACTTTGCCCCCACTTCTGCTTCTTCCAAGGCCCTTCCTGAACCCTAAGGTGCCTTTGAAAACCACGGAATAGTTCAACTGCTTTTCTTTGGCTTGAAACCCTTTTTGATAACTTCATAGAATGTCTTCATCTTTTAAAGATTAACCCTCTGTCTTGAAATGAGGACCAAAATGTGGTCTCAAAATGTAAACGCTGTAGAAAATCCACATTCATTTTCAATTATTGGATGGGTTTTAATAATTCATGTGAAGGAAAATAAATATGAATGGCTATTCAAATCTGAAATGACTCATCAAAGATTTTAATTAATATTCAAGAAAATGTGAAACAGAAACCAGAAGGATAAAGATTTAGAGGAAGGAAGAAGAAGGATTTTAAAAGATGCAATCAAATGAGTAGACAATTATAGTTCAGACAACAGGCAAGGATGAAAGTGGTTTAGTTACTGTATCATTAACTAGTTGGAAGACTGTAATACATCCCTGCTCTTCCCAATGCCTCCGTCACTTTCAACATTAGTATTTTTCATTCCTTTATTTTAGACAAAAGAATGCCAGTGTTCCTTAAGAAAGATTTCTGGGGGTTCTGTATTTTGTTTAGATGTAAAGTCCGTTTTTGTTTTCTGCACTGTACCCCCTTCCTTTTTCCTTTACGCCATGTTATGTCATTCAATCTCTGATAATAAATGCCAAATGATTGCAAAACTGTACACAGGAGTGGTTTTAGCCATCCATATTTTAAAACAGAATTTAAATTATAAATACAAAAATATGTAATAAAAATATAAAAATATATAATGAAAATATATTTCATAAATCAGAAAAAATTATATTAAATATTCATTTGATCACTACTAATTTTACTCAAAATTCACACTGTTGTTAATGTTCAGGTTTTCTTCATTTATTAATGGAAGACACAAAGCACTCTCCACTTTTATTTTTCTAAAACACTAATACTTTTGAAGTAGTTATTCAAATTATAAAACAAATGTTAAACTACTTAAATCTAATTAGATTATCTACAACTTATTGATAAAAGTACAAATAGTAGAAAAAGTTGAAGAAAATATGTTTTAAGAATTTATCCTGAGGGCAACCTCAATTAGTTATTCAAAACTGGACCGTTGACTAATTGATAGTAATAAACCAATTGGAGAACTGTGTATTCTGCAGAACAACTTGATCTTCTCAGGTGTGTCCAGCCTTAAAACACCAAATATGCTAATGAAAATATATTTTATTCATTATAATGAAAGTAAATGTGACAAAATAATTTTGTATGCTGAAAAGATATGATCATTATAGATAAGATTTTTACTGATAGTTGCAATAATAAATCTAATTGTAATATTTAATGTTACAATCATGTTCAATCTAATGGGTTGAATTTATAATTACAAAGCAAAGTTTTAAAACTAAGAGAAAATCTGATATGGATTGATCTCATCAAACAATTTAAGGGCATAAAACTCAAACCTAAAGAGGTTAAGTGATTGCCACATCTAATATCATTTTTCTATTTTAAATTTTAAATTTTAAATTTTAAATATCTGGGGGTAAAAGTCCAAGTAACTTCCCAGAATGACCCTGTTGAATTTTTTTTTTTTTTTGGCAGGGGGGGTCTCTTTTTTTTTTCCCACTTTTTTTCCCATTATAATTGCACGTTTTAAAAGTACATGCTTACCAAACACTTTAACTATTATGCCTTTGACTTTGTTCTGTGCTTTGCTCAAAATTTTATCTTGTGCTTTCACCCACCCTCCCAATAAACAGCACCCATCCAGTGAAGCCTTCCTGAATTCTGTCTTCTTCCCTACGATTCACTACATAATTTCCTTTTTCCCAGAATATCTTATACTTGGGAATGAAACACCAATCACTTCATATGTTGTAACATTATTTCATAAGCATATCTCTCCCACTATATTGAATAGGAATAGAATAATTCTTCTTCTCCTTCTCCTTCTCCTTTTCCTCTTAATCTCTGGAGCTTGGTCCAGTCTTGAATTAGACACTTTATAAATTTGATGAAAGGAATGTATTAATGGGCTAATGGACAGATAACTCTATGCATAAATGAATGAATGTGGAAGAATTAATGGATAAACAAATCAAGGAGGTGAAATTGAATAGGACGGGTTTCTCAACCTTGGCATTATTGTTATCTTAGGGCTGAGTAATCCTTGGTTGTGGGACATTGTCCTGGGCATCTTAGGATATTTAGCAGCATCCCTGGTCTCTACCTACTAGATACCAATAGGGGCTCCTTCATATACCCACCCAGTTGTAGCTACCAAAAAATGTTGCCAGACATTGCAAAATATCTTCCCTGGGGCAAAACTGTTCTTGGCTGAGAGCTTCTCCAATGGATAGAAGGATGACAGGATGCAGCAGTTCAGGTGAAGAGCAGGAATTAGAAACCTGTCTCTGTTTCAGTCTAGTACTTTTCCATTTTGATTTAAACTTAATGAGATCCAATGCAATTCTTAATTTTTTCACAAAGTATTATTTTGTGGTGCTGGATCTCATAAATATTCTTAAAACCTGAGATCAAAAACAAATTTAACAAATATAATTTATAGAATAAAGTCTGTAGAAAGCAGCATCAGGAAAAAAAGTATGCCTTCCTTGTATTGACTTATCTGTTTTAAAAATAGTATTCATTTGTAGATGATGTTATTAAATGGTACTTATTTGACCCTGCCTAAAAATTTATTCCTAGAAGCTGTATAGTTTTTAAAATTTTTCTAAATGCCACTTCATAGCACCATCTTGTGGATCTTAGAGGAACCCATTGATTTCAGTTTAAAATGTCTAACTATTTCTCCACAACGGGAGTGAAAGAGAACAGAAACTATTTCAAAAACGAAAATACATTTTGCTTATTGAAATGTTCTACCAAACTCTGAATCAGGAACACAGGGAAACTTGGCTTCAGTTTTGGTATTGGTCAAGATTTACTAACTGGTTTCAAGTACAGCTTCCCCTTTGGCCTTTGGAAATTCATACAACTACATACCTGCATCATTATCATCACGTCTGCATCACATAAATTATCATCATGTATGGCAAAGCAAGGACGTGCCAACCAGTAAGGTCATCCTCATGTGCTGTTTAACATTGGAACATTCATCTTGAATGTACAGGTTTGACTTAGAATGACAATTTCCCTATATGCCAGCAATATTAAAAAGCAAAATGATACAAAATTAGGGAAGATTATGAAAGTTGATCATGTTATATAGAAAATACAAGAATCTTTAAACTGTTAAAATGAGAAACAGGGATATATAGGGGGAGATGAATAAATATTACAAATTTTCCTGTGCCATAATGTCAAACTTTCAAAATTTGATTGCTAATATCACAAAAATATAATTGCAGCTTCTTTTCATACATCTTCCTTTTTATAGGAAGTTCATTCTATGATGATACCTAGCATTAGTCTCTGAAAAACACTGATCTAATATTTAGCCATTTGGTATTTGGCCTAAATATGTATTTGATATGCTTCAGTTCTAAATCTAAAAGTGAAGTAAAATGTAAAGGAAATGATCTCAAACATAATGGATTTGAAGTGTCCTCCTCTTATTGAAATGCGAATTTTTTCTTTCTAATTTGAAAGAAAATATTCATCACAAAATATCAGTATCATCAAATGCTAAGGGCAGTAAAGGAAGCCTGTGTATGATTTCTGATGTGGAAAAAGCATCTCACTAACAGATGTACTTAAAATCTAATTTTATGGGCTAAATGTTTAATTAATTAAAATTCTTATTGTTTTTTCCATCCTGATAGATAGTCTCCTTGTCTTCTCCATGAGATAAGCTTCCCAGAGTCAAATATAAAGATTCAGCAAAGATTTTGTTCCTTGATCATCTCTTTTGTTTACCTTTTCAAATAGAAACATCAAGACCTGCCAACCAGTTTCAGCCTGGGGCATACAGGTATTTAAGCTCCATTCTTTCATAAAATAAGATACCATTACTTTGGGAAATGGTGAGAAAGCAAGGATGGTAAAAACAGAATTTTTCCTTCAGTAACATTCACATTATGTGCGCCTGCCTATATGGTTGAAAATAGATGCCCAGAGGTGGATCAGGTCAGCAATCTAACCACTACAACAGTAGTTGTAATGGTATTTATCTGTATTTAACCCCATATTGCCTTTGTAAGAAGGCAATCACTGCTATGAATAATATGCTTTCTGGCTTTGGGTGAACATACAGAAGTCATCTCTGATTAGTCAAATATTGCATGATGGAAAGAACTTCAGACCAGAGATCAAGAAGTCATATTTCTATGCCAACCCGTCACCAAGTAACTAACATTGGACAACTAGCTTCACCTCTCTGCACCTTAGTTGCCTTATCTGTAAAATGAGGGAGCTGAATTCAGTGTTTTAACATATCTTTTCCAGCTTAATAGATTAGCATTCCATGAATTGTCCTCTTGGGTAGGAGTATAGCTCAGCTTCAAGTTTCATTCTGAAAGTGGCACCAGGGATGACTGAGAAGTGTCCTCTTGTATAGTTTAGGGATCTAACATATTAAGCCATCTCTAACTTCCCTTTGTAGCGTAAGAGTGCAATGGATTAAGGTTGTTTTTCTTTTTAACTTTTCTTGATACCATTTATTTTCCACATATGCCACATCAGAAAGATTTCGTTTTACTTGTAAATATTTCCTTAAAGTTTTAGAGTATCTTCTAATTCTGCCATTCCAAAATCAAGGTTTTAATTCTCTGAACTTTCATGATATACATTCCTTTTCATAATGTACAGTCTCTTCCAGAAGAGGCCTACAGAACATGTATCCCTTTCAGTGTTCCACAATGCGAATAACGTTGGATCTCACTACAAGAAACACTGTCTTTTGAATATTCATAATAGCTATCATCATTTTAATTATTCTGGAGGCCATTTTACCTTTATTTTCTGATTGTTTTGGACTTGACTTGTCATTTTCTTTTTTGGCAGAAGGTTTTTGGTCTATCATTTCTGAAAACAGCTTTATTTACTTTTCTAACTATCATTTATCCTGTCCTGACACAGAAGCCATTCCTGGGAAGACTTGATGTTTCTCTGGTATCTCTTCTAACTCTTTTGCTTTATTGTATTTAATTATTTTCTCCTAGAAACAAATAATCTCTGAACTTTCTCTCAACATTAGAATTGCCATTTTAAAGATAATACAATAATAAATCGCTCTCAGTGATTCAGGCATCTACTGTTTTCATTACTGCAGCAAATCATTTCAGAATCTGACAAATTAAATTAAGTTAAACGGTAAACTAAAACCATTCTGAGTTTGCATTAGTGGGTCCCCTTGTGTCACCTTGGCCAAACATGGTTTTGTAATGAGAGTCATGTTCAATAATCAATGGAATAAAAAATAGTTGAATGTGAGAATTAAAATTCATATATATGCTTATATACACACATTATCTATTTACAAGTAATGAGAGGATCAGTGTAAAGATTGGAATTGCTGCAATAAGGAATAAGAAGAGATGACATTTCTACTGAATACTAACCTCTTGATCTACCTTAACCTTTCACCTACTGGAATATGATGATAACTGTAAAACTGAAATCCCAATGTGTATCATGTTGAACATCAGCCAACAGTTGTGGCAAAAGTGATTAGTCAGTAAATATCAAAGTTAGTTGTGATTTTAAATGTAATTGTCACATACTAGAATAAACAATATTGGAGTTAACAATATAATTAATTTATTGGACCTATACACTGAAGCTAATATGATCAGATATTCTGATTAAAACACTCAACCAAAATGCTTTTGGTATCTGGATTTATAACATTATTATATTTTTTTAATTCCATGATATGGAGCCATATATTTTAGTAGTTTATTTCATTAGCTGATGACAGCTTTGTTTCTACAATATTTAATAAAAGGATTTTCATATCATTGGTTCTTTTTTCTCTTTTAAAGTTATATAGTCATATTACTTTTATTTTATTTACAAATTAAGCACACTCAAATTACCAATCTACTTTTAAATTTTAATTGAGAAATGCTTTTAAAAGTAGGAATTAGACATATTGTGCCCAAAATATTGAAAAACATAATCCCTTTAAAAATATCTACCATCTCTCTCCTCCCTTTCTTTTTAATTCTAACTAGTTAGTTTCCTTTGAAGGATTCTTTTGCCAATGTTTCTGCAAACTATTTTTGTTTGAAAATTTCAGGGTGGAATCGTTTTTTTAGATGAAGGAAACTGTATTTGCAATTACAGCTTATAAAGTAAAGAAAACCATAAATTCCCTTTGGCATCAATTTGACTGAAGGTCAAAATTAGATTTCCTCTTCCTATAACATTTGAACTAGAAACCCCTCTTTCTTTAAGTAGAAAGATGCGAGGGAGGGGAGCTTGGTGTCAGCTGAAAATTACAAAATATGCTGTATGAATACTAGAGTTAAAGTATAATTTTAAGTGACCAGTTCACTTAATTTTGACCTTATCTATATGGTAATTTTTTAGTGTTAATACTGATGTCATTTTATCTTTTAATTCAATAAAAATTTGGCTTTAAATTTTTTGGATTAACATTTTTAAGAGTTGAAATCATTTATTTTCATATTAAACTGTGTGCAGTAGTGATGGTAATAATGGCAAATAATGGTATTGGAGTCTATTAGACAATGGAATTTATTAGGTACTATGAAAAATATGAAAAAAGTACTTGTAGAAAGATAATTCCTGGCCTCTAAGACCCTGTAATTTGAAGTTGTCTTTTTTTTTTTTTTTAAAGGTTTCATGCCAAATATTCACAAATCAATCTTGAAGTTGTCCTTTGAGTGGGAAAGAATGGGGACTGGGCTAGAAAAATCATCTCCTTTATTCTGATCAACTCTTATTTGAATATATCACTTATGATGATATCTCAAGGTTAACTGAGAATTCCAACTCACTTCACATTAATTACTGAATATATGTTAAACTGATGTTTATATATGATATCACAAATCACTGAACTGAACAAGACTTGAAAATGTCCTCTGAAGAGGCAGAAAAATGTATCCCATGGCAAGGAATTAGACTTTTAGAGAAATGTAAAATCATGAAAGGGTTTTTCAGCCACAGGCTAAGATTAAATTCCCTTGGCAAATAAATTTGACTCGTGTTCAATCCATAAGAATCTCATAAAATTATTATAAACTGATAATTCTACCATCTGAAGAAAAGGCCACATGTAAGTCTTTTCTCACAGATGGCTGACATCAGGTAGATATGAAGGTATACTTTAGTTACTCAACCACTTTAGCAGTACCTTTCCTTGACTTCCTCAGCCCTTGTCCAAGGGATTACAGAGATTTCTGAGGCCCATTTAGGCTTTGTGTAAAGAAAATATGTATATCTCTTTAGGTTTTCCCTAAGATCATCAATAACCTGGTATCAGTGATACTGTACCAATTTCCATCATAATTTGTTGCAGAGTTAAAAGTAATGTTTATGTAGATACATTTCTTTTTTTAAAATGTCCTTACTATGCCTATAAGATGGAATTTTAAAGACTAAATGACATCTATACACATTAGGCAGTATAGATGTTTACTGTCAGGCTCTTAAGTGGAAGGGTGTATATTTGTTTAACTTTCTATTATAGAAAATTTCAAACACAGAAGTAGAGTGTAGAATAGCAAATTCTATGTACCTAACTTCAATAATTATTAACATGTATCCAATTTTATTTTATCTGTCCTCCCTCCATTTTCCTTTACCCAGCACCCACCCAAAGAATGATTTTAAAGAGAAGCCCAACTGTTATATTTCATCCATAAATTTAAGAGGAGCGTTTTGAAGTGAATAGATCACTAGTCTTTCTATGACTTATGTCTGTTTTGGAAAAGTTCAGGTCACCCAATTGGTCACTGTCAAGAGAACCTTTTGCCCTCACGAATCACAGCCCTGGTTCCTTTCTCTCAGATATCTTTCTGTGTATATTTCCTTCACCACCCACTGATCAGTGGTATTACCTTTGGAATACCCATGACTGTTCACATTAACTTGGCAACTTGGTTTGAAAGGTGTCCAAGGGAATCACTCTTCATTCACTCTTTCATTTGTGTTCTCGTCACTGGAGGTGCAGTGTTGAGCAAGTCAGACAAAGAACCTGCACTCCAGCTTATTTGCTAGAGTTGTGAGCAAGAGACTTGAAAGACTACCTCTTTGTGTGGAGATTGTTGTTCCTGATTTGATTTCACCCATTTTCCATCTGGGATACTTGCACCCTCACAAAAAGCCCATACTATTGAACTAAATAAATATAAAATATATATATGTATATAAAAATATATATGTGTATATGTATGTGTATATATATGTGTATTTAAAAAAATATATATATATATTTTTTTTAAAGTCTACACTTATATGGGAGCTAACAAATTTTATTCGTGTCTGTTGCCATCTTGCTCACCCAAATTCCAGTCTCTGCCCTGAAGATTACTCTAGGGAAATCTGGGAAAATGTGAATGACCACTTTTTCATCTCAAGATAAAACATTAATAGGAAAATAACCCCAAAACCTTATGTTCAAAACTCATGGTCTTGAGAATGAAATTTCTAAATTAGATGACAACATTAAGAAAATATGTATAAATCTCTACATAAAACTACTGTATCATTTGGTAACTATTATGTACTATTATCTTAAAATAAATAATGATTATGCTAAGTTAGCTCCTTTATAGATTGGCCTCTAATTTAAAAACTGGTGTTTAGAGCTAGAAAATATATCATTGTTTCTTGCAACATTGAATGCTATTTAATTCAAAGGCATCTGTAGCATTTTAAATTTTTGATGCTTCAAAATTGGTTTGCTTTTCTTGACAGGTACTTGATAGGCACAAACTTAATATTGGTCACACAGAATATATAACTATAATAAAAAAATGTAAAATAATAGAAGGTACTATGTGAAACATAAAAATTGTCTTTTGTACTTCAAATCCAACTGACTTTAGTTGTTTATTTCCCCAATCAAAAAAAATAAATTTTAACATGCTATAATATAAAGCACTTTCTGTCATTGCTTCTTTGGGGATTGAGAACATAAATAGTTTCTAATTTTAAAGATTCAAAAGATTTAATAGCTGGATGAATTATATTTTAAAATTCCCATTAATTTATTTTCAAATGAGGAAAACCCACAACTCTGAGAAACTGATTATTATGGGGAAAAAGGGCCTTGATTTGTAATTGTACCCAAATATGAAAGCCTACATTTTGTAAGCATAAAGATTACATTCTCTTCAAAAGATTTGCAAATTCTCATAGGCATATAACTTAGAGAATGAGAAGATTGTAATTTGAAAAATTACAGATTTCATTGTTTTTTGATGTGTGAAACCTATAAACAAATATCAGGAGATTGTATTGCAAAACTGAAAATCCCTTGTTTAGTTTTGTAAGGGACAGTGCCCTATGTGGCTTACAACCCCGACTTAAAAGAAAAATGCAGTGTAATGCAAAAGACACTCTAATCACTGCATCTAATTACAAAGAAGAATAACTCAGTAAAAATTTTAAGTATCCTTGGGCAGGCGTGTGGTCTGGTGGTCAGAGCATGGGATTTCAAGTCAGTAGTCTAAATTTCTATTTTAATCACCACTTTAAAATTTTTCCATGACTTTGGGCATGACATTAACTTTATTTTTAAATAAGAATTTGAGATAATTTGAGATCTGTTCTTGACAATTACAAAGCAGCCTTGAAATCCTCTAATATAGGTACAAATCGAATACTGTAAAACATTTATAAAGGGACAGGTGCTTTCTTGACTTCTTTGTGGTAAAAAACCTACTTGACAAAATAATTCAAAACTTTCTGTTGGTTCCCATTTACCAGCACATAGTCACACTGCTATGCCCGTGTGTTATTTCAAAGTCAGTTCAGGGCATTGATTTAACAATCAACTCACTGATAAGGTGGCTAATTTTCATCACTTTCCTCTAAATTACTCCTTTGCTTTTGAGGAAATGTCAGTCCTCAGTGGAGCCAACGCTGCTCTTTTTATACTAATTGTTATTGTCACTCTAAGGAACTTGTACTCCACAGCAATGTGCCTGCTTTGTATTTTGTTTATGTGTAGTGTTTTTTAAGTGTTCCTCCAAGTGTAATAAGTACAGACAAATTGCCCTGTAAGTTTTCTTTAAACTACTGCTAGATTTCTAGGGATGAATGTAGGTAAGCAATTCAAATTTTAACATACTTCTATAAATCAATTACCACAGTAATTTTCACTGGGAACAATTAACATTTGAATTCAAGGAATGTGACCTGACTTTTTAGGGCTACTTTCTTTTGGGCCTGGCCTGGCCTGGCCTTACTTTTCTCTTTCTTTCTCATTTGCTTACTTTCAACAGAGTTTAAGTACTCTGCATTTTTCTGAGTATCATAATATTCTTGTTTGCTTTTTAGCCCTAGTTTAGCTAGTGCATGCATTCTTGTTGGGAGAATTCAGTATACAAATTAAAAACAAAGAGCAATATCAGGAAAAGTATGAGATGTTAATATAGCCTGCAATGGGGTTTATAAAAATTTGGCCCATATCTCAACCTCAGCAAGAATCCTCAGTGCCTATTCTGTTGCATACTTTCTAGACAAAATGTGATCTTTAAAAACAGCAATTTATCAAGATAATGCTGCGTGAAAGGAAATGGAGACCATTATAAGGCAAAGTAAAACAGCTTAAGGACAGATCTTGTTTTATGTTTCTCTGATTAGAAATGCAGTGTAAGAATGCCTTGCTAAAGTACTTAAAGCACTATTAAATGGTCCAAGTCTCAGGTGAGAAATCACTGAGCTAAAGGATCAAATCCCAATAGGGTCAGTTTGGTCTTCTGGCTTTACATAGGAGGAAAATTAGAAATTGAGCTTTCACTAAATTTGTTCTCTAGGGAAGATCTTGAAATGGAATCCTTGTGTGGTGGTTTGCAGTAGCTCTAATAGCTTCAGAGTGTCTGGATTCCCAGGTGAATTTATATGAAATAAAAATGCCAGGAAATCCAACTTATTAAATTCAAAAAATTAAAGATATGTTTATTTTTATAAAAACCTGAATATTTAGAAAAATATAGGCACTATCATTCCAAATACAGAAACTTAGTCCTATATTTAGTTCACTGAAGTTTACTTCTCAATTTCCTTCTTGGGCCTGTTCATTCAAAAATAGCAAGAAAGAGGAATTCCTTAAAATGTGTTATTTTTTTATTCTTAGTTGTGAAACACTGAATATTCCTTTGTTGTTGTTCTTTTCTGAGTCTTCATGTTCTCTGGATTCCCAAATCCAACCTTCTTTTACTTCCCCACCCTCTAAAAATAAATGGAAATAGATTTGAAGCAATAACAATCCTACACCTGTAATACTAAGGGTCTGAGAAAAGAAAGGGGAAAATAACATTTAAAATATGGGAATAAATTCTGCCTTAACAGAACTAGGTAGGATTGGCCAGCTTTTAGAATAGTGAAAGCAGGATTTTCACTGTCATTCATTTCTTCTAAGTACCTATCATAATGATAAACTGTAATTCCATGACTAGTTTAGTTGATACTTGGACTTTCTCCAAGTTCATATTTCCTCTCTGTAGTCCCAGATACATCCAGTACCACAGCATAATTTTTGAATTCCAATCCCAAGTCTGCTAGAGTACTTTATACAGACATGGGACATTTAGCTCACAATAAGGTCAGAAACCTGGTTGGAATTTGGGGAAAAAGAGTCCTTCTGGTTTTCTCAATGTATTATTTGTAAAATTTGAATTTTATTTTTGACATAACAAAGCTATCTCTCAAAGATTACTATGGAATCAAATACTTATTTTTAGTAATGTACCTTTATCTTTATCTGTTTATTTTAAATTGAAATGATTTTAAATTCATTTGAAATTTGAAAAATTCTTGTTGGATAACTAACCATAAAATAAACTCTTAATTGTAGCTGAGAACCTATACAGATGGCAACATATATATTAATTGCCATTAAAATACTACATTCTCTTTATTGACTTAGGCTTTTAAAATGGTACCAAGTATTACTTTATAAACTCTTACAATCATTAATATTTATCGTTAGAATTTTATAATGGAAATAAGTACTTCAAGGATTAGTTTCAACTTTGAGGGACAGAAAACCTCAAATTATAGGGTTTAAATACACTAGAAACTTTTTTGTCTTTCGTGTTCATAGTTAGGCCTTCTTACCACCCTCAGTATTCAGTTTGCGACTCATGCTTCAAAGTGGTTGACCTAGATCCAGCTATTACATTCACAAAGTGACAGGAAGAAGAAGGGAGGCGCATGCCCCATCCAGAACACTTCATTGTGATTTTTGCAACCAGCATGCAATCATGATTCTATAACAGAGTTAGCATTCTAATAATTTTTAATTCTTTTGTTATTATGTTTGAGTATATATTTCCTACTGTTAAAGATAATTTTCAGAAAAAATAAAATCATAACTTTCATACAGATATAAAAATATAATATTAAGTACTAGTAAAGATTTTATATTACTCTTAAAATAAGGAATCAGGCAGATGTTATAACCAGTTCAAAGAAACAAACAGCACAAATTTATAAGGAGTAGTGGAATGTTGAGATAAATTGCAAATTCAACAATATTGTTTTGTTGGGTAGAATGGAAGAAAGCAAATTAAATTAATTCAAGGCAGGACAGAATTTATCTATCATTTGCCAACAATGAACAAAGGTTGCAAAATAGCTCAAAGACAAAGAACAGAGATATAATATAACTCAGAAGAGTATACTATACAAAACACATAG